>CM074180.1:35012454-35321292 GCA_037179385.1 Holothuria scabra | reverse complement strand
AACCCGACGAGTAAAAAGTCAAGACATTCCGAAGACATGAAGCTTGTCACAGTCTACCTGAATTTATTCCAAAGTTCAGAGTGGAGCACAATCGCAGGATTCTCTGCAACTGTTTGAAGGGCGAAAATAAACTCTCCTACAGGTTATCGTTAATGTGGGGGTCCAGGGGCGAAGCCCCCGCTACTTCTACAACTTTTGCACTCTGAAAAGTAATATTTGAGCCAAAGAATAGCCTAAATTAAAAAAGACAACTTAAATTTGTTTTAATTACTTTTTAAAAATTTATGTTGCGACATTCGATTGTTATTGGGGGGGGCATGCCCCCTAAAATCCTCATAAAAATTATGAGGGGGAGGCCCCCCTGCCCCCAGCTTCCGCCGCCTATGGAAAGGGTACCACCAACATTATGGATGAAATATGGATGCTTGTCGGTTTTCGAGAGGGGGAATTGCAACGAAAATGACTTTTAAAAACATGCTCATGTTTTTACTCTACTAAGAAACTGACAAACTACGACACTTCGTTGTTTTCGATGGCCGCAATTTGCCAAGAAGCAAGGTCCACTAAATTGATGAAATTTTCTTATGTGACTGCCCCAACTACCGAATATAAATGATTTACTTCCAACGACTTTGAACATATGTCACGATACAAAGTGGCTCAAATGAATTTTCAGACGTTGGGCAAGATATTATCACCACACTGTCTATCATTATGTGTAACTGAAAACGGCCTGGCCGATTTTCAAATTACTTTTGCGGGACAGATGGAATCAATGACCATTATACACTGCATGCACCTGAACAACTTCCCGTTAGTGATGAAAACCTTTTCCGATACGTATTATTAATACAGCGTTACAAAAGGAAAGAAAAACATTAGTTCATGATTATCCATCCAATAACTGACCGAATGCATGATGGTCAAATGGTTAGAGTATGAGACTTGCAGTCTGTTGGGAGTTCAAGTCCCTGGCCGGGTCATACCGAAGACTTTAAAAACGGAGCCTGCTGACATTGTGCTTAGTGCTCCTCACCGGTGGAGTCGGGAAAACAAACCTATGAGCCACAACTGGAAAAAAGGCTGTGGCCGGCTCGACTTGAACCAATTGGTTGGAAACTGAGCCGTAAAACTCCAACTAACTGACTAACTGACCAACTGACTAAATGACCAACTAACTGACTAACTGAATAACTGACTAACTTACTAACTGATTTACTAACGAGCTCCAGTAACTACAGGCCTTAATGGGGTTTTTTATTTTATGGCCTCCCCGAAAAGACCACCACTCATGTCCTAGGGGAGATGGAGCAAGATACATGAAATGACGGAGGAACTTAGTACAGAGCTACTCACTTGAAGTGATTGAAAATCGATTCAGATATGCATTTTAATATATATGTATTAAAATTTGGGTAAGACTGATGGCGATTTAAACTGTCTAAAAATTTATTGCAGTCCGGTGGCGGAGGTTTTCCGTTATATATGGTAGGAAGGAGAGACTAGAGGGTGGGGTGTACCCAACTTAACCTTTAACTCCTTCTAGCTCAAAATCTAAACGGTCATGTTGTAGAACTTTTTGTAGTGACTTGGTTGGCAGAACAAAGGGGACCTCGAGAAAAAGCTAATATAGCATGTATAAGTCAATGGGGAAATTATTGAGGATGTGAGGCCATATATCCTTGTACAGTTCGGAGTGCCTTTCTAACCTTTTTCGTCCAGGTCTGCTAGCAAAAATCTCGAATGAAAAGCTTCAATTTGTTTTAAAGTTTCGAGTCCCCAAACTTCCCCAAAGTTGGGGACTAGTTGATAGAAAATTTCAAACATTAAAATCTGCTAAGAAGATTCAGCCCTGAACGATTAATTCATCAAGCTATAAAAACTTCTTTGCCAAGTTAATCATCTCACATATACTTTGAAGAAAATTGTTTTATATTTATACTTTTATTAATATTTTTTAGTTGAAAGTCACAATAAGGTAAATATAATCATCAAATACCTCAATTTCCTCTTTCCCACTATAGACATTGTGCATCGACGACATCCTGACATCACTCCGTGGGGGGAAACAATTATGGAACTACACCAAAAGAAAACACTAAAAAATCGGGCATACTTTCCAGGATGGTATCAGGGAATTTTAAAGAAATTTATTAACGACCAGCCATCTATGCCATGCACACTCTTAAAACAGTTACGCAAAAAGATGACAGATACTTAGTTGTTGAGGAAGAAAACGGCTAAAGGTTCATTTTCTGATTCAGGTTTTCCACTATTATTTTGTAAAATTGCCACATATATTTAGCGAAATAAGCTTGCTCAACTTTGACGTGTGCATGTGTTTCTCCAACATTGAGTATTTTTGATGAATCTGTTCTTATGGGGTGCTGCAGGGCTAGCCTTATCATTTTTTAACCTTTTTTATGTGGTCAGCTACATCATTAACACTTATATCACAGTTTAATTAATCATTCAATGCTTTAATCTCTGAACGACACTTTGAGACTTATAGAGGTATTCAAAGTAACCCTTCAAATCTTCAGTTTTGCACCGGTATCTTTCTGGGATAAGCATGGGCGTCCGCAGGTATGGGCAAGGGTGGGGGCACTTTCCCCCGCCCCCCCCCCCCTGGAAAATCAAAAATTTGAAAAAACGTATAAAAATCAAAGCAAAAACCCGAACAAAACGTGTTTTCCAAGTTTCTATGCGAAAAATAGGCTTTACAAATGCCATTTCCGGTGATCTGGGAGGCATTTTGGGCTCAAATTTTCACATGCTTTGTGTCAAGTCATGGTGATTTGGAGGTTTTGCCTCCCCCTAGAAATATTGCCGCATTTGCGTCTGGGTACGTGGCAGTTTAAAACACGTGGGAAGTGCCGTTTCGCGGCCATCTGGAGTGGCTTTAGAGCCCAAAATTTTCTGGTACCCTCCGCGCCAACTGATGGTGGCGCTCCGCTAAGATTCAAATATTGCCGCATTTGCGATCTACGTCCTAAAAAGTTTACAACTTTTCCCAAGGGGAGGGGAGATACCGGTTCCCTTAAGTCTCATCCCTTAGGCCACAGATCAGCAGTGCCTTTTCCGGCCATCTGGAGGGGTTTTAAAGCCCGAAATTTTCTTGTATGCACCACACCAACTGATGGTGGCGCTCCGCTCAGATAGTCTTGCCGTGTCTGACCCTCGGAGGTGCCAGGCCCCCCACTTGTTACCTAGGCCCCCTCCCCCCCAAAAAAATCCCATCCTGGCTACGTCACTGTATCCACCTGCGGTGATATTTTCATTGATGGTTACGTAGGTCGCTAACACTCCGATCGATATATATAGCAATATAGCAATTTTGAGTAACCCCTGACACATGTGCGGCTTGGTAATGTCCTTTGAATGTGTCACTGTGATGATGAAAACTATACGGTACCTGATTAAAATTGGGGGAAACAAAAAAGGAGGTCGGTAGCCTTATTTATAAGATCGTGTTTCTTTCGTGGATCTTCATGTTTGATCGTGGAGATGATGTTTCTATTTTTAATGAGGACAGAAATCATGTTCAATGAACACACACAAACAAAGAATCATAAAACTATTTTAGGGGTGGTATACCGCCCTCCAAGTGGGAAAATATCGTTGTTCAATGAGTGCTTCTATAACATTCTAAGTAAAATTTCGTCAGAAGTTAAGTATTCTTTTATTCTTTTATTATGGATAATTTCACATATTGAACTATGCAAATCAGAATCAGTTGATTTTCTGAACAACTTATCTTCTTCCGGCTTTGTTCCAACAATTAGCAGGCCGACCAGAATTACGAATACTAGCATATCTTTAATTGATAATGTTCTTACTAATGTAAGCATCGGCAGTAGGGTTAATATAGTCTCTTTTACCTTTAGCTCAAGCATTACCCTCGTTTTTGTTTGTTTCCATTTTATCCTCCCTTGTGGGAATTAACTCGGTACCCCCCCCCCCCCACCCATTGAAAAGGTGTTAACGCCACTGCTGGCAATGCCAGACTCGTGAGACCAACTCACAGTTTAACGTCTATGACTAAGGGATAGCAGATAATTAACCACATCCCAGAAAACTAGACGACAGTTTTAATGTCGGAGCTGGGACTTGAACTCACGACCTCGTGACTGGGAGACGCAGATCATTACCACTGTACCCTTCACCATACGTAGTACAACTAGGCTACCACTGTTGGTTAATATTTCCTGCAGTGGCATCAAAATTATAAAAAAAAATTGAATGTTATGTCAAATAAATGAGCCGCGATGACATCACAGATTTACATGATGCAACAAATCAAAAGAAAAATGTTGTATTATTTATAAATTTGTATCTTCCGAAAGCTATGTGCTAGTGAGATGAAGTCTTCGCCTCCTAAAAAGAAAACATGGCTTGAAGTTAATGAATTTTGTGTCCGGGAATATGCCTTTAATTATCCTATTAGGGAAACGTTTCACAATTAAGTTTTGATCTTTCTATTGTAGAAGCATTTTGTGTTTGTCTGCAGTCAGTGCTTGTTGTTGTTTTGTTTTCTTTTTCTTTGAAAGTGCACTTTTTCATTTCAAACTTCCCCCTCCCCCGGCCCCTTATCGAAAATTTTTGATCATAAACCTCACAAATTCGTTACAGTGTGTGGGCGCATGGTGTATTGCTCCGGTTTTTTTTTTTTTTGCTTAATGTAGTACTCGGGGTTGTGTTTTAAGGTCTGGTTAATTTGGATCTGTGATGTTCGTACTACTACACACTCAGTGAATACTTTTTTGATTGGGCAACATTGAACAGTTGTCTCATTTTCGCTTATGTGAAAACTCCGCTTAGATTCTAAAATGACCGGTGTAGTGAACAAGTCAAGGTACCGCCCATTTTTTGTATGAATTTACTTGATAGTTTGTATCTTAATAAAAATTTACCTCTTATATGAAACAAAATCGAATGACAATCATTTTACTAACATGATTCCAAAGAAATTATTAGGGGAGGAAACCTAAAATGCTTTGCAAATGCAACTTTGAGCCTTTTCATGCCCTCTTTCTGACTTTGGTGCTTTGGACGAGTTCCTTTTTTGTGTGGAAGCTTAATATCCAGTCTTGGTAAAAACGATTAATATTGAATCGAATTGAATGTATAATATATGTATTACTACATTCTAAACAAAATGTAGTTTATAAAATTAAACAATGATAATTTTTTGTAAACAACGGATTCTGTACAGTGTTAATATTCACTGGAAAACTATCTATTCCCCTTCTAAATAGTGGAGGAATCAAATGATATGAATAAACATACCCACTGCTTCGTATAAACCAATTCACAAGGGGTTTTTTTAACCGAGAAAGTACGGTGGGGAAAAGTGTGCAACGGATATTTTTGACAGGTGAAAGATGTTGTTAAGACATGGATTGACAAAATTATGAGTGAACAAAGTGAATACAATATGACGTAATTTCTATGGAAACCTAAAAGATCGTTGTCCTTAATTTGCTATTGAGTTAGTACAGAACCTTAGCTGGTTGTTTTCTGGCCTGGTATGGTGGCTCTTCAGTGAGTTTTGTATGGACAAGTTAACTTTATATGAGCTAAGGCATAATGAGGAATGTATTAATGGCTGAACAAACTGTATTAATTGAAGTGACATACAGTATTAACAATTTCTATGAAACCCCTATACCTGTAGATACACTGTGGTAGAAAATCTACGAAAAAGTGGGGCTCTCTCAAAATGAGACAAAACTGTTCAATAAGACCCTTTAATTTCGTCGTCAATCATTAATTTATCGGAATTGATATCTATATAGCCTGCAAAAATGTGCTTTTCACCCCAAATTTACATAATTTCAAGGATTAATACTTCTGGCCGAGCTACAAACCATATCGAAATGGCTAAACGCTGCATATCATAGGTAGCAGGAGGAAAAGAGTTGGTCATTTGGATCTATAATTTTGTCGTAAACCGCGTTTTTGTGACAAGAAATGACGCAAATTTGGGGGGAGGGGAATTCCCTCAAATTATGACGTCACAAAATTTTGAGGTCGTCAAAAATCATGTAGGCCTATTTCAAATGAAAATTGGCGTTTCATGGGTTGCTTTCATCTAGGCTACACATAGATATCATATCGAAGCATAACTGATTTTAGTTAGAACAATTTAGAAATTTTGGTGTAAAATGAGCAAATGATTGTTTTTGTACAAAACTTTTCGATATGTCCGGGGGGAGGGGGTTGGTGTACATTTCGCTTTTGTATGTACCTTGATTCTTTTGTTATATTTATACCCTTGTATGTGTGCGATAAACAGTAAACGAAACGAAACGAAATGATAAAGTTGGTGTCACATGATGTGCAACCCGTGCTTTTCCAAATGTGTGTATCGTGACCAGTCTGAAGCAGGCACAGGATTCAGCCTCACATTCAGCCTCACATTCAGCCCCACATTCTGAAGCTAGCACAGGATTCGGCCCCACATTCGCCCAGCACAGTATTCGCCATACATCCACCAGCACAGGATTCACCTCACATTCAATTAACGTTAGCACAGGATTCAGCCTCACATTCTGAAGCTAGCACAGGATTCGGCACCACATTCGCTTAGCACAACTTTCGCCTTTACATACACATAGCACAGTCTTCGAAATTATAATTCACTTGTCGAGCACAGGATTCGGCTTGTAATACCCAGCACAGGATTCAGCCTCACATTCTGAAGCTAGCACAGGATTCGGCACCACATTCGCCTAGCACAACATTCGCCTTTACATACACATAGCACAGTATTCGAAATTATAATTCACTTGCCTAGCACAGGATTCGGCTTGTAATACCCAGCACAGGATTCAGCCTCACATTCTGAAGCTAGCACAGGATTCGGCACCACATTCGCTTAGCACAACTTTCGCCTTTACATACACATAGCACAGTATTCGAAATTATAATTCACTTGCCTAGCACAGGATTCGGCTTGTAATACCCAGCACAGGATTCAGCCTCACATTCTGAAGCTAGCACAGGATTCGGCCCCACATTCGCCTAGCACAACATTCGCCTTTACATACACATAGCACAGTATTCGAAATTATAATTCACTTGCCTAGCACAGGATTCGGCTTGTAATACCCAGCACATGATTCAGCCTCACATTCTGAAGCTAGCACAGGATTCGGCACCACATTCGCTTAGCACAACATTCGGCATTACATTTACACATAGCACAGGATTCGAAATTATAATTCACTTGCCTAGCACAGGATTCGGCACCACATTCGCCTAGCACAACATTCGGCATTACATTCACACGCAGCACAGAATTTTATCTCGACTTTCATTAGTTTTGTCTAGCACAAGATTTTGCCTGTAGCATCTACCCACAGAATTACATGTAAATTCACCTAGCACAAGATTCAGTCCAACTTTCGCCTAGCACATAACACAGCCTCACATTCGACAGCACAGGATTCGGCATTATCGGTCTGGAGAACAGAAATAGGAAATTTTGAACGTTTGGGTTCATGCAAAACGTTGTTTGGTATTGACCGTACCACTATTTAAGCGTAGCGCCACCATTTCTGGGCGTCGCAGCCGAGCGTAAAACACAATGATGCTGGAAAAATTCGATCCTCCAGATCATCCGGAAATTGCGATTTCCAGGCTTGTATATAACAACTCTCTGGTGTAACTGATCTACATCCCTGGAAGAATGGTGGTGCCGAAAAATTGAAGCATCAGAGCCGCCATATTGTTTGAGGCAAAGGCGTCGTGCAACAGCGCCAGTATCCATGTAGATGGGTTAGCAATTTGATATGACAACTTAAAAATCGGCGACGTTTTGGCCTGAAATAAGACCATATCTCTTGTAGAATGTGCGCATTTTGGACAGAAAATGTCAGTTACTTTGAAAACTGAATAAGACCATGTTATATTGAGTGCAAAAAATTCACTTAATTCAGTGGTGTATTGAGACTGAGTGGCTAGGGCGTCAAATTCAATAAAACGTATGGGATGTCGCGTCTCACCCTATAAATTCGAGCCCACTAAGTCGCCCACACAAATGTATGTAAAATTAATAAAGCTTCACTCCATAGGAAGGAGTGTTGAATTATGAAAGTCAAAAACCACGCGACTTAATCAATCACTTACTTTTGAATATTTTACTGTGCAAGTGAAGGAGACATGCAGTTATTTATATCAAAAGCCGAATGCCAATGCTTCATATAATTTTGATCAATAAACCAGTATATGGCACAGTGGGGGCAATGCAGCAGGAATTCCGTGAATGCAGTCACTCAAGTCGACCCTACAAAGTCACCCCTAAGTCGCCCTGCGTTTTGCCCAACAACTTTAAAAGCCGCCCGAAACAAGTTTTCTCTAGAAGCAAATCGCCAGGCATGACAATGTCGACGGTTCCCTAAAGAATGTTAAAAACGTGCTTTCAAACATAGGAAGTGAAAAACCTATATGGGTCTCTTATTGGTAAGCCCATACCAGAAGCCTTAGGAAATTTACTAAGATTGATAAAGGGGTCCATCATGATATGGTATCACGAGGGACATTAAAGTGTACCTCAAGCCCCAAAATTCAAAAATATATATTAAAGACCGTGAAAAATAAATTCTAACAGTCTAACTCCCATCTTCATGGGACATTTCTGAGCTGAGATATGAAATGTTAAAGTTTATTTACTTGAATTAAAATGTTATATTGCGCAATCATTTGTGATGTCATTCTTGTACTACTCAAATTACAATCTTTGTATTTCTTTGTTTTCTGAACAATACTGCACCTTGCACCAAGGTGTGATATTACTCTTACTCTTATGAGGTGATGTAATTAATTAAGTCCCTCATTGTGCAACATGCTATGCAAACAAATAGGAAGTGTTAAAGGTCACAAAAACATTTTAATTATAGAGAAACAAAGCATGTTATGTGAGTTGTACAACAAGAAAAGTCACAAATTATTGCGCAATCGACCAACTTGTTTTAAGTGAATAAACTTCAACATTTTATATCTCAGCTCAGGAATGTCATATGAAGATGGGAGTTGGATTAATTGAATTTAATTTTTCATACTCTTAAATATGTATATTTGAATTTTTGACTTGAGGTGCACTTTAAAGGATTGAAGTTTACCCATAATCACCCACAAACACTATCAGTTGTTAAAATGAGCCTTAGAACTAGTTCCCCATATGGAACATTTGAGTTAACTTAAGGGATCCATGGGTCCTTTATCATAATCCCGGGTGCAAACCTTAAGTTTTATGAAAAAGTCTGCTAAGATTCCCTTACGAGAAAGATGCTAGTAAAATGGTTATTTTTCAGTGAGGAGGGGAGGCATAGAACATAATCTTCATTGACGACAGACTTTGTTAGCCTCGGTGAAGCATGGCCTGAGTCCATCATTGGGTTTTTTCAAGGTCACATTTTGTCATGAGGTGAGTTTGTCAGAAGTGACTTTGTTACTATGGGTGTCTGAATTTTTTACTAATTTGAATTTGTAGAGGAGACTTGTGTGAGACCAGGGAGCTGCTCTAGTGGCAGCTCCCTCTGGTGATATATTGCTTGGGCGTCTAACAAAAGCCTGAACTTACTTGAAATCCTGCCATGAAAGCAGCACAGTCGTCATTGTTTCTAACTTCACCTGCAATCTGTTACTGCATCATTGAAACTAAAAGCAGGACATGACATCGGTATTTCTGTTGTCACCAGTTTCGGTTGCTTACAATGTAAACGTTTCGGTTAGAAAATTATGAAAATTAGCTGGGTTAAAAGTTTGTCAGTTGTCACTCAGTGCACATACGGCTATATATACGAATCAGCGTCGAATTGTACGGCTGAATGATTTTGCCACCAACAAAATGGTCACGGGAAGACTTCCGGTCGTTTCAGTTTGTCAATAGGCAGTAATATGATCTCCTTACATCCAGGTATGTAGATCAGGAGGGGCATTTGTAAAACATGGACAGAGCCAAACGGGGCCAAACAGGACCAAACAGAGCCAAATAGAGCCAAAAAGAGCCAAACAGGGCCGAACAGGGCCAAACAGAGCCAAAGTCTATTTCGAGTTGTGTTCTCTACAAAACTTGATAGCATCACACATTAAGGCATAAGGTGCAATTTTTAAGTCTTCGGTATGACCAGACCCAGGCTGGAAATTGGTCCTCTGGGCTCCGAGTTAGAGTCTAACGCTCTACCAAGTAGACCACACACTCTGTCCTAAAAACATATAGAGAGATGGCCCATATAAACAAGAATAAACAGTAGTAAAACAGTATTACATGTATTTAATACACTGTTCATGTCAGAGAGAGTCGTCCTCATGTTGGAAAGATATAAGGATGTATCCCCATCCCCCCAGAATTGCCATCCCTGCTTGATGTTGTTCTAAAATGTGCAGAACGAGCTTTCATATCATATGATAAACCCATGAAAAAAAAAGAAACTGTTCAGCATCCAACAACTACTGCAGTATTTCTAGAGCAGATTAAAGTTAAAATTTAGTTCTGTTTGGGTCTGTTTGGCTGTGATCATATTTTACAAATTTGATTGGAACCATTTGTAAAACATGGACAGAGCCAAACAGAGCCAAATCTAAACCTTCCATTGTATAACTTTGGTGGTGACAATCGGTTAACAGGTTAATGTGAGCTATGGGTGTAGTCTAAATATGATGTGAGAATTTGTACTTGACATATTTTGGCTCTGTTTGGCCCTGTTTGGCTCTGTTTGGCCAGTGTTTGGCTCTGTCCATGTTTTGCAAATGCCCGATCAGGGGCTTGTATAAGCAAGGATAAACTCAAACATTTTACTAAGGGTAGGGCAAACGTAGAACAAAAGTGGAACATTACAGATTTGCATGAGGCCTGGCGGGTGAGTCTCAATACGGGGGAAAACATGCCATTTGGCCCTTTGGCGAAAAGATATTAATTTTTACGGTAGATCGCATTTGGTGAAATATTTATTTCAGGTTGAAAATATAGGAAGCGGTAATTAGACGAATAAAGTAATAGAAAAAAGAATTAAGAAAACTTTGCCATTGCCATCTTTTCATTTTTAGTTGCTATTCCAGAGACGGATCCAGTATTTTTCCTGATGGGGTCCGAAGTGTGATCGCCGGCCTGGGGGAAGGGGTATGAGGGTCAGTGTCCCATCATGTTTCTAGGTCTTAGGTCTTATGTTTCTAGGTCTTACTTTTCTAGACACCCGTGTCCCAACCCCTCTGATGTAAGACAGAATTCTGTTAAAAGATGATTTAAACGGATTCGAACAATAATGCAAACAAAAAAAATATATAATACAAGGGAAAAATAGTACTATCGGAAATTTATAACAAACGAAAACATTACACACCCAAAACCAAAACAGACGGAAGATGATACAAACGCAAAATTGATACAAGCGCAGCATTGACACAAACGAATATACAAACGGAAAACGGAACCTTGATACGGAGAAAAAAAACAGAGATCGAGTACACGAAAGAACGTTTTCAACTAAATGACCAACCACCTGTTTACTTATGTAAAGTGATGACACAATAGGCCTACAGCAACGTTTTTATCAGTGTTACGGTCTTAAAGCTACCCTGGAAGCAACAGCTATTAAACCTTCATGTGGGTCCACAAAGGTGCCGATATTTACAAGGATACGTGTTTATATATTTGTAGCATCTTGAAGCATTACGGCCTTGCGATGAACCAGGGAGTTGCTAGAGGAATGAACAAACCTGTCGCGTTTTGTCGACTGTACATGTACCACAAAGTGTCGTAGAGGAAGCAAAATGAACATATTGTGAGGGGGGGGGGGGGTATCTTTTTGACTAAGTTCACTGGAAAAATTTGTAAAATTTACAAAAAAAATACTGTAAAATTTACAGCATAACATCTGTATTTCTGTTTACCATGAAAAATTGTTTTTCAAAGTTATGCAAATTGGAAGGATACCTGACCTTACATGTTAATAGGTTACACTGTAAACACTCTGTAGGGTATAAGTTATAAGTGATATCACAATAAAGCAGTGTGTAACCTCCAGATTAGTTCAAACTGACCAAAACTCCTTTTAGCTACTTTAGTGGGCATGGCCAAAATTTTGACATGAAAATTGTAAATTTGTGCTTAGGTCATTCCTAAACTAATGGAATATGTAGCGAAAACACTTTTTGGGAAAAGAGGTAAAGAAAATTGAGATGAACCAACGGCAAGGTCGAAAACGCAAAAATCGCGGAAAAAGTGTTTTCCACATGGTAGAACTAAGCGAAAACTCTTATCACTTTCGTATCATTTCCTATTCAGTGCAAGAAAAGCCACCATGAGGGCCCGTTTTAGTAACCTAAGATGAAAATTGCGTGGCAGATTGTAACTCTCAAATTATGAGTAGCCCTGTCCTTAATCAGCCTCTGTCATTTGACTTAAACGCAGTTTTTGTTAGATGTTAATCCCACAACACTTTTGGCTCTCTCGTGGAGAAGTTTCCTAAACGAGGGAACTTTTTCCGCGATTTCCGCGTTTTCGACCTGGCCATATAGCCAGGTCGAAAACGCCGAAATCGCGGAAGAGTGTTTTACACATGGTAGACTTAAAGGCCCAGTTCTCTCACCCAAGCAGTACCAATTCTCCTAACCTTCTTACTTAAGCCCCTCCCACAATTGTCTGAAATTCATCCTTATCCAGTCACAATCTCAGTTTATTGCGTCCGGGTGAGTGAACCGCGGACAGTTTTTTGGACAACTTTCGCGGTTTTTCGATTTCCGCGGATTCCGCGATTTCCGCGTTTCAGCGTTCTCAACCTGGCTATGAACCAACTGTATTTCAATAAAACCTGTGTAGGAAAGTTATTCAATATAACCAAAGTGTGACAGACGTGGTACATATACAATAGCGTAACTTTTAACAGGTAACACAATGTCATCAAACCTACCCTTAAACGCCACGGTGACCCTTGGTCCCCGGTGACGGGTGTCTCTAAACGGCAATTCCGGCAAAAGCGGCAACTACAATTCCAACCCGTTTATCAAATATTAATGTTCAAAAATATACTTGAACAAAGATTTCAGGCAACATTCCTACGGTGTAATGCAGTAATGTTTATTTCCTGCTTTATATATGAGTCCTCGTTTTGCGGTCTTCCTTTTAGAGATTTGCAATATTACTAAAATCTCTGAAATAAAGACTGAAAACGAAGACCTTATCGAAACATTAACAAGAATATCCTATAACTGATATTTTTCGAGTCTGCAGCGCTTAAATGGGCATCTCCCTTTTAATTATGGTAAAGATTCATGTAATTTCATGTTCCTACCAATGAAAAAAAGGAGCATGCCTCGAATTGTTGAAAGATTTTCTAAACTGCAAAGAGAAAAAAATCAACATTCTTTTATACCCAACCCCTTCATTCATTTGTTTGATTGTCTTGAAAGAAAGGTAATCATTGCGAACCATATTGGAAGAATACGTGGCTGGTATAGAGCTCCGTATATTACAAAAATCTGTATAGTGAGATAAATGTGGCAATACAATCTTGTCACGATCATTCAGAGATTTGCAATATTACTAAAATCTCTGAAACAAAGACCGAGAACGAAGACCTTATCGAAACATTAACAAGAATATCCTATAACTGTTTTTTTTCGAGTCTGCAGCGCTTGAATGGGCATCTCCCTTCTAATTATGGTAAAGATTCATGCAACTTTATGTTCCTGTCAATGAAAAAAGGAGCAAGCTTCGAATTGTTGAAAGACTTTCTAAACTGCAAAGAGAAAAATCAACAGTCTTTTATACTCAACCCCTTCATTCATTTGTTTGATTGTCTTGAAAGAAAGGTAATCATTGCGAAGCATATTGGAAGGATGCGTGGCTGGTATAGAGCTCCGTACATTACAAAATATCTGTATAGTGAGATAAATGTGGCAAGATAATCTTGTTACAATCATTTGAGTTATAAATACCACCTTTGTCATTGTATATAAAGTTAAAAACAAGTACTCGATCAAATATTTTAACCCAATCTTTCAGGCTTCAATATTACTAAAATCTCTTAAACGATGACTTTACCGAAACATCAGAATATTAAGAATATTATTATATATTATTAAGAATATTCTGTGACTCACCTTTCTTGCATGAGTGAAGCGCTAAACTGCATGTATGTATATTCTTCTGTATCCCATTCCTTTACTATGACACATAGCCTGCTGAAAGCGTCATTCAAGTATAAATCAATTTTCATTTGTTATTCTGTCACCAAACAGTCAAACAGTTTAAATGAGTAAGCAGTTTCAGTTTTCAGTTTTATTCTCAGTTCATCCGCAATATGAGGTATAGGAGACATAGGTTATTATAAAAGATACATAACACACAGTTTGTAACAAAAAGCATAAGGCATCAAAATAAGGAAAAAGATAAGGAAAAAAGAAAAGGAAAAAAAAAAAGACGTGAAATTACAAACTTAGAAACCTACAAATGACGTCAGATCAGAATAAGACATTATGTAGTGCAATTCGATAGTAGGGAACATATACAACAATATAACTCAGAGAGTAGTTCAGGCTTCAAATCTGATTGGTAAAGTTCATTGATGGGATGTTTTAGAAACTATGAATTATTTTCCCGCAAAATATACTTAAATTTACTAAGGACTTAATGTTACCTTTTTGGAAAAGCTGTCTCATTTTTAAGGCACTGGCATTTCTTCTATAGTAGGGCTTAATATAGTTACATCTCTCTACTGATAATTTGGGGCATCAAAAATGTAATGAAATTCATCACCTAACTTATCCTGAGAACAAAGGGTACAAATTCTATCATTGAACTAAATATTCTGGTATCTTCCAGTTACTGAGGGAATTTTACTATTACTACAACGAAATCTGCATAAGTTTATACGATTAGTAGCTGAGAGGGTAGTTAGGTATTTTTCAAGTTTCAAATCCGTTTTAAATATTCTATAATTGTTACATTGACTATTATCCTGAACTTCGGTGGACCATTCTTGCTGGGAAATATCACTTAATCTTAGTTTAACGGTTTTTTCAACCAAGGGTAATTTACGGTAGGGGATCTCATAGAACCTGCAATTGACACATTATCATGGTTGTTCCATACAAATGGCATTCCAACTCTATTAAATATGTCATGTACCTTTTTCATCCAGGGAGAGCTATATATACCTTTGTCATGAAGGATACACAAGAATGTGTACATAAGATGTGCTAACTTGTGATCACTGCTATTAACTGTCCTACCCCAAAATTCAACCATTCTTAAATGAATTATATCTGTAACCTTGTAACGTCCTAGCTCACCATAAGTCATACAATTTGGGGTACTTTTCTTAACCTTTAAGATCTGTTTACAAAAATTGAGGTGGAATGCTTCCAATTGTTTAACGTCTTCATAACCCCAAGTTTCACATCCATACAGTAACACAGGTAAAACAATTTGATCAAACCACTGTAGCAATAAATCCAATGGCAAATTAAGATTATACGACTTAGTGAGTAAACTATAAAGTGTTTTTCTAGCGGAATTTACTTGTTTACATTTAGCCTTGGTAAACTTATTATTATAATTAAAGGTGACACCCAAATAGTTGTACTCATCAACGACATTAACAACTTTCCCTGCAAACTGAAATGTTGGAATTTTCCTAACTTTCCCTTTCGAAAAAATAACAATCTTAGACTTACCCGTATTAACAGACATATGACAGGCATTGCAGTAATCTTCTACCCCTTTTAACGCTAGTTTCATATCGGACTCAGTTTCAGCGAGGACAATAGTATCATCAGCATAGAGTAACGTAAAAAAATTAATAAAAACATCGACATCTTCGTTCGCACATTGATTGTGATAAATGCTCTAATCCATTGTCGTAATGACTAATGAACTCACCAAAGTCGTTAAGAAAAATAGAGAATAAAACCGGTGATAGGTTCTCACCTTGCCTTACCCCTACATTACAATTGAAGAGATTAGACTTCCCCCCTCGTTGATAACACATGATTTCGCATTTCTGTAAAGAGTATAAATTACATCGAGGACTCTGCCATTTATGTTATAGGAAATTAATTTTGCCCATAGAGAGGTCCTATCTACCAGATCAAAAGCTTTTTTGTAGTCTATAAATGCGCAATATACACGCTTCTTACAGTGAAGATAATAGTCAACAATAGCGTGCAATACGAAAATATGGTCAATTGTAGAATGATTTTTTCTAAATCCAGCTTGTTCATCACCAAGTAGACCAGTACTCTCAAGGTAGGTTTTAATTCTTTTATTCAAAATAGAAGTAAACAGTTTACCGACACAACTAAGAAGGGTTATTCCACGATAATTATCTACCTCATTTGCCGACCCCTTCCCTTTAAAGATAGGTTTTGTGAGGCCCACTGTCCAGTCTGTAGGAAGGATACTAGAAGGGAGTACCAAGTTAAATAATTTCGTTATAACTCGAATAATTGGACCAGTACTACACTTTAAACACTCGTTCGTAATCAAATCGATGCCCGGAGATTTGTTCCTTTTTAAAAACTTAATTTGCTCAATGACTTCATTTTCAGTAATATCACTATCAGCATTAAGGTCTTCATTTATTGCTGAATTAGAAAAACTGGCTTTGGGGTCTCTTGGTCATTTTCCTCACAACTACTCTGACACAACTTCTGAAAGTACGCCTCAAAAACATTAGTAGAAATAGTACAAGGTAATGATTTCTTAGGGTTTGCTGCATTAATAACATTCCAATACCCCTTTGGATTAGCTTTCTTCAAGTTCCTACTTTTTTTTTATGCAAGTTGTTATAGTAATGACGTTATGCTCTCTTCAGGGTTATTTTATACTTCCTAGCACAAATACGGAGCATATGCCTAGATCTTTCATTCTTACTAACTTTGTGCAATCGCTTTAGGGACTTGGGCGGCAATACACACTATTCATTGAAAGTCCCTTTTCTGCCGCGCTCAAGTTCACTTAATGAATGAAATAGGAAGGGATAATCACACGATGTAGTCTAATTGTAGTTAAGAACACATTTCACCAAAGAGGCTTCATTTCTTTATTTTTTGGTGGCCGTCGATATTTTCGTTATGTACGGACGTCTATACCAGCCATGTAATCTTTGAATATGCTGAAAAGCTCGTAGCAAAATTGTTTTCATCAATAAATTAATGAAGGGGTAGGGTAGACCCGATTTAAGAAGGGAAATGCATATTTGAGTGCTGCAGACACGAAAAGTCGGTAAGAGAAAATTCTTGTTAATGTTTATGAAAGGTCTTCGTTTTTCGGTCTTCGTTTGAGATATTTAAGTAATATTGCAAACCTCTAAAAGGAAGACAGGAAAACGAAGACAGTAATTAACATTCCGCGTGGAAGATTGGGTTATAATATTTGATCGAATACTTGTTTTAACCTTTATTTACAACAACATAGCTGGGGGTATTAACTTCATCGATTTTTAACGGGATTATTTAACCACATTCATTCCACTATACAGATTTTGCTAACTTGTACGGACCTCTATACGAGCCAAGGTCCGAGCCATGTTATCTTCCATTATGTTATGCAATGATTTCATTTGTTTCAAGACAATCGAACAAATGAACATGATTAAAGAGCCAAATCTCTTACCCTAAACTACAAAGTTTGGTACGGGAGTACCGAAATTCTCAATTGGCTCAGCTCTTTGACTGACAGCTACTTCAAACTATGCAGAGTGCCAATGCTTATATTACACAGCATGTACGGTACTGAGAGTGTTTTGATTACAGTATACAAATTGAGTTTTTATATACTCACCTTGAAGCAATAAACTGAGATTGTATCTGGATGAGGATGAATTTCAGACAATTGTGGGAGGGGCTTCAGTGAGAAGGTTAGGAGAATTGGTAGTTGGTACTGTTTGCGGTGAGAGAACTGGACCTTTAAGTTGATTTCGTATCGCAACCGAACTTAGACCGAACTTAGACAGAAGGCATGAAAAATCTCCAACACGAAGAACGAAAATAAAAGACCTAGAAGTAAACAGAGAAATATACGTCAGGGTGTTATGCAATGTTTTTAATAAGGCCGGGGTTGCCTTCCAGTGCCTTCAGTAATATTCATGCATTCATTCTTCCTGTCGGGGTGGTGCAATCGAAATATCTTTCTTTTGTGGTCTTCGTTTTTGAGATTGCCCCATTATGCAAATCAGCAAAACGAAGACCTTGAATTGGATAGTGCAGCGGCCGTTTTTTCTACTATGTGGCATTTTAGCAGTGTTCCTAGACTTTTTTTTTTTGTTAATTTTATGACATGAACCATGAATCAGATATCTTTCGAAGCAACATTATGACGGAGTTCCTTTCGAATACCTTTTCTATGATGGTGTGAATTAAAACGAGATGAGAGACTTTGGTCTTCATTTTGGAGGTCTTTGGTTTTAAATTAGAGATTTCCTCTGTCTTCTGTCTTCGTTTTTGGAGATCTTCGTTTTGGACCACCCCCGCCCCCGCACTCTCTATAACGGATCTACACCTATGACGCTATATCGATACAGTCTGTGTTTGACGGTCTTGAGGTGAGGAAATATACACATTCCTCGCCCCTATGCATAATGACACACCATGGCATAAATGGGGTCATGCTTTTAATAGTAATACATTCTCATCATAACCCGCCTTCCTGCTAGGACCTTGCTAGGGTCTTAAACAGCGTACTGTTGTGGGGGTTATCAGGTACACGTTTGTTACAACTACCACCAGTGCAAAACAGACGGAGAATTTCATTTCATAAGTCGGAGTTCATTTGATTCGTACCTTCTATTGCATATAAAGTGTCACAAATAGGAACATTAATGATGATGCACTGTTACATCATTTGTTTGTCTCCTTGTAATCGCCTTCCATTTAACTTCTAAAAATGACATAACATAAAGTTCAAAAGCATGTTATGTAATGCAGCCATATATATGTACAATAAAGTGAAGTCCATGAAAGTATGATATCAACTTAAACACACAATATTAAGAAACTTCTTTCCTTTTTAGTTTTATCACAAGTTAGTGCCTCTCTCAAGTTGCATAACTCCTTCTCAGAGCACTTGTTGAAACACTTATTGTAAAGCAAAGCTCAAATTTCAGATAATTTGGTATTTCTTATCTTCCTGTAGTAGTACCTCTTCTCCACCACATTTACTTATTTTTTCATTCCTCCCTGCTTTTATTGTCTGTTTTACTAAGTGCTTGTAATTTATTGCTTTACTGACTTTTTTGTTTGCTTAAGGTTTTACATTACGGTATGTGGGTGTGCATTTGTTAAAAATCGTTGAATCGTTGCGCATTATAATAGAACTAATAATGACTATTGTTCATGTTCCTTTTTTCAAATATTCCCCACATCCAAATGTTCTTATTTATTTATTCCTTTTTACAATAAATTTTCTTAGGCCACCAATACTAAACTAGCTTGAAAGAATTTATCCCCACAAAGTACACCAATGCAATTATACGTTCCCTATAAAAATTAGTTTATCGGTCGAAATGATTCTATGTGTTACTGCAGACTGAAAGTAATGCAACAGGACTCATATAGTAAAGAGTCAATTAAGAAATACAAGCAAAATGCACCATTCCGCATATGGAGACCTGAAACGACTATTTATCTCAACAAATGCAGGAGGTGACACCTCTCTTAAACCTTTCAGATGTCAAACTCCCACACCTCTCACAGTCTCACGTAACCCAATTAAAGCTTCTCGCATGTTTTACTATGTAAAACAAGAACAAACGTAATTTGGGCCTTCTCTGAGATTTCGATGGACTAAGATTTTTGTGAAGGAATTGCCATAAATCCGAGACTTTTCATTTTTGACATCAGTCACTTATATTTTATCGCAAATATGATGAGAGTTTTGAAAAAAAATGTTGATAAAAATTGTTTTCAGACCTTGTACAAATACAAAGCATGTGGGCATGAATGACCGCACATGAAACATACATTCAACAGCTCAAGGGATAAAAGACCCATGTTAAAAGGCAGAGTGAATGAAAACCAAACCAGCCAAAAAGGGACAAATTCCATTCAAATACAAACTATAGCTCTAGTAAGTAAAAGTGACAGTGACAGTGACGACATTTATTTTCCAGTACATACATGAACAATACATCCAAACGGGTTCTTCAGAACAAAATAAACACCAGAAAGGGAGGAAAAGGAATTAAAAACTTGTAAGTCTTTTCCTCCGGTTATTATACACTACATGTTAAAGATAATGCTACAACTTTAGGTTCTATTAAAATAAATAATTATAAAGGAGATAATTACTTAAGGTAAGGTAAGTATAGAGGAGATAATTACGCAAGTTCAAAATGTTATGAGTGATAAGCCTGTAAGCAGTGGTAAGTAAACTTGGTTTGTATTTGTATTTAAAATATCTGAGAGTTTAACAGTTTTCTTTACAGTTGCATCAGTAGAATTCTAAATTTTCACACCAGAGTTCGAGATGCACATCTTTTTTTTTGTTGAGTCTTTATAAAAAAAAAAAATTACGCCATTTCTTGTATTCAGTGGCGTAGCTAGGATTTTTTCCAGGGGGCAAAGGTATGAAATTTCCCCAAAACTTTTCCCGGTCAATGTGTAAGTATTTCATATAAAATATGCAAACTTACAAGTATAACAACATTACCATGTCATTTTGTAATATTACTTGCATTTTAATCTTAAAGTATAACATAGAGCAATCGGAAATAACAAAGTATATTATTTTGGTAAGCAATATTTGGTTAATTTGTATGTACTAACGCAGTGGCGTACCCAGGATTTCTCTGAAGGGGAAGGGGCATGCAGTATGGTCTAAGGGGAGGGGTGTCCGGAAATTTTTTGACGTTTTCAAGAAGCCTACATGCAAAATGGTGCAAATTTTCCACTTTGACTGGAACAGTGTTAAAAGTTTAATCGTGGTGGTTCATGAGGATAAAACTGAAACTTTTGTGTCTTGACATGCATTTCTTTATGCCATTTATGCTACCTTACGAAGAAAAACTTGTCATTAAATTTGCACACTATTAGGAGTCAAAATAAAAGAGCAATGATCGGTATTTGTGGTTTTTCTTGGCCACAAAATGTTATTTTGTCATAAAGATTATCCAAGCGGAGCGCCACCATTGGTTGGCGCGGAGCGTAGAGAAAATTTGGAAAAATTAGACCCCTTAGATTGCCGGAAATAGCATTTTCTAGGCTAATACGAAGAATCTAGCCAGTCGCTTTCTTCTTTTGTCGTTTGCAATAAAATGCTCACTTCAAAATATGTTCGCAAACTGCAAAGCGATCAGACAGTTAAGAGCTAATTTTACCCCAAATATGTAATTTTGCCCAAAAGACCGAGCGAAGCGCCACCATTGATTGGCACGGAGCGTAAGGAAAATTTCGAAAAATCAGACCCCTCAGATGGTCTAAATAGCGTATTTATGCTTGTAAAGAGAATCTAAGCATGTACTCTTTTTATCGATGCCACCAGTGGGAAACAGATTCTACCTTTTCATTTAAAAATTGGAATTTGACAGAATTTGCCTAGGTCTATTTGTAGGAATTAAAAAAAAAATTGGCATCACTGAAAGACCTTGCAGGGACAATCCTTCCCCTTTGAAAATTTTTGAAAAATTCGGTGTCCTTATAAGCAATCTGGTGCCTCATATGCTATCTTTTGAAGTAAAATCTGTGTTAATAAAGTTAGACTGCGTATTTTTTAAGAACAAAGAAAAAATGACATCTGTGAGGGGGGCATGACCCAATGGTCTTCTCTTCGCATGCCAATAAGGAGGCCTATAGTGGCTCGATCACACAGGATATCCTGTGAGAAAAGCAGTCTGTTAAGTGTAGAAGGCTACAAGGTACTCATTGTCCATTTATTGTTACACTCAAAGTGAGCAGAAAGTTATTTTCCCGAACTAGCTAGTAAGCATCGTTATGTACACAGAGTAAAACGGTACAGCTCTGCTAGCTTGTAGAAGAACATAACAACGTCGGGGGTCTACGCTAGTGACTTGTTAGTTTTTACATCCTTTTACTGAATTCCCAAAGTATCACCTGAATAACAGCTTCCTGTACACTGAAATGCACTGATCATAACCCCCGTGCGTATACGAGCACAAGGCCAGGGAACATTCAATCTGCTACGCGGCGAGGACAATTCTGTGGAACACGAATTGGGCTGGTTCATGCGACACTGACGAAATCTGAGTTAATTTGTTGCATGAAAATACGAATTATGTATGAGAAATGTCTCACAATTTCTTATTCTAACAAAAATTTTGAGAAATTTTCGTGAAATTTTTGTAATAATAAGATTCATCAAATTTCCCCATTTTCATCAAATTTCCCCAAAAATTTTTCCAGGGGGGGGCAACTTGCCCCTCTGCCCCCCCAGTAGCTACGCCACTGCTTGTATTCTAATACTAATTTAATGATTTAGTGAAATAATGTTGAAGATTTAATGGCAGCATTTTATTATGAAAGACTTTGCACATATAAACAGCTGTTCTAAATTAAACTAACTGAAAAAAGCACTGTATTTAAACTATTAAACAATACGATTGTGTGTTCTTAATATTTTTCGTTACGGATAGTACGAAAGATGCATTTTTGCTTTATAAAATGGTGTTTAAATCTGAATTGTACGTGTTTCCCCACACCTTTTCACAGTATTTAAGAAAGGGTATAAACAATAAGCAATGCAGACTGTATAAAGATTGGGTACAATCTTAACTACATTCAGAAGGACGATCTATTTAGAAATTTTGCCAAATACCATTGAAATATGATGCTTCCATGGGAGTTTGCGATTAATCAAAATCCCAAGAAATTTAGTTGCATAGACCCTTTCAAAATTAACGCTATTTATATGGATGTTTATTGTCATTTTAATTTCTTGTCGGAAAACAAAATGTCATTTGTTTTGTCTATCTATGTATGTTCAGGGGTAGCCTATTAATTAAAAACCAATCGCACAACTTAAGAAGTTCCTCATTGACTCTATCGAATAGCGTGATAATATCGCAAAGCGAGCAGAACATGTTCGTATCATCTGCAAACAAAACAAATATTAATACTTCAGATACGTTGCAAATTTTTTAACATAAAATATAAATAATTTGGATTCTAAAATAGACCCTTATTAGGGAACTCCTCAAACGACGTCTTTAAGTGAAGACTTCATATTATTAAAGTCAAAATACTGTTTTATATTTAGTCAAATAGCTTTCAACCCACACTGTTAAAAATGTCACAGACATGTTGTAGATTTACAGAACAAAAAATAAAGAAATACAAAGCAGATATGGAAAAAGTGCTGTCAATTTTTTGAAACAAATTGACAGCACTTTTTCCGTTTTCTTTATGTATTTCTTTATTTTTTTTTCTGTAAATCTACAGACATTTTTAACAGTGCACTTTAACATAACACCTACTACAGCAATGTGCTCCGAGGCAAGTTTCTTTAAAAGAAAACGTTTCTATGATCTATGGTGTCAAAAGCCTTTCTCAAATCGATAAAGAAACAAAGAGTAGGTGAGTTATCTTCAAATTATCTTCAAATTCTCATTCGGTTAATTCAATTAATGTCATCCTTGTTTATAGATTACTCCTAAATCCACATCGACTATTAACTAAACATTTCAGTTTTTCCTCTTTTTTTTGAATAACATTTCTAAACTTAGTCTCAAACCACTTGTCAATGATTTTTGCAAAGTGATGAGAAACCCTGTATTTGTCCTTGCTTGAACTTGTTGTATGTGCATTCATGGGAATGCGCAACGGAGGGTTACCTCCTAGATTCAAACGATTTTTTCTAATTACATAAACAATTACAATAAATACAAGATAATAACAGAATATTCAAAGGGGCCTCGTCGCCGGCGGCCTTCGACAATTCAAAGTCGGCCAATGTATACTGTTCATGATGGCGGGAGGGATACATTATTTTGTAACAGTTAACAGCATGTTTGTACTGCATCGCAATTACTATTTAAAGCGATACTTCACACGGCAACTGTGTGCTTATTTGTTGTAAACATGTGTCTTAAAAATATTAAGAATATCTATCTCGAGGACCTTCCGGTCTCGCATGCTGTAACCGATACTGATACTGTTGCTATTAACTTTGTCATTATCTTGAAGTTGCCAGTTTGCCAGACCATACATGCGGTTCATTTCACTCCATTTATAACCAGGAAAATGTTACTAGATATCGGCTCTCTGCATGCCCAATGCGTAAACATTTAGAGTGAAAAAACGCTCTTCGTGCGTGGAATTATGGATCAGCCCAATATAGCCCTAACATTATATCAAACAATTGTAATTTTTCAATTTTTTGCAAAGAATTGCCATTTATTGTGACACGTTATTAGTGTCAATACTTTTTGAGGTAAGTTGGTGTTATTGAACTGAAGATAACCACATAGCTATACCGGTATATAACGTATCTACAACAAGTTGGCATTGTGAAAGATCAATGACAAATTTAAGCAACTTATGTCTGTTTCTGGAGATATCTTTTTCATTTTGCACTGATGGTATGCTTTCGTGTAAACATACTTGGCGGATAGAGAAACAGCACCAAATACCGCAACTCTCACTGTCCGTTTGTGAAATAAATGACTATTACAATCTGCCATCGGCCCTCATGAAGTCTTATGTCTGGCAATGATGTTATCAGCTTTCGCTGAAACAATGACTCAAAATTTAGTTGCATATGCCTGATTATCTCGAAACTTATTCAGTCGTTGGATGAATCGAAAATTCGAACGACGTTATGGTACTGATCTATTACATACAAAACGTAATGATATGAATAATTGATTGGCACCGAAATGATTTTGCTTACTTCACCATTTTTCACAAAAGATGATATATTTTGTTTTCTTGACATGGCCGACTTCCAACCTGATAATCGTAGTCCTATTGTCCCGAAAGGAAGATACCCGTACTCCCCCTCCCTATTACTTAATTCATTTCCCTTCGTGACAATTGCTTTATTGTAAGACTCCACAAAGCTGTTTGAAAGCCAGCCAGGAATGTTATTTGGATGACAAACTATTTTGTGTTTGTCAAAGTAAGATTTCGTGCCAGGGAGAATACGAACTAAATCCACCCATGGAATAGGCTCCCTGTAAAGTACTGCAGCTCGTGAAAAAAGACTGTGAAACTTTGACGCAGACAGCACCTTCCTAGCAATAGATACATTGAGAAATGGAGAGTGTGCGTTCCCTTTGCTCTTATCGAATTTGTGGCTCTCCGCTTAGATAATCTTTATGATGAAATAACATTTTGTGGCCAAGAAAAACCACAAATCCTATACCGACCAATGCTCTTTTATTTTGACTCCTAAGTGCAAATTTAATGACAAGGTTTTACATCGTAAGGTAGCATAAATGGCATAAGAATGCATGTAAAGACACAAAAGTCTCAGCTTTATCCTCATGAACCACCACGATTCAACTTTTAACAATGTACCTGTCAAATTCGAATATCTTGCACCATTTTGCATCTCCTTGAAAACGTCAGAAATTTCCGGACACCCTACCCTTAGACCATACTACATGCCCCCCCCCCCCTTCAGAGAAATCCTGCGTACGCCACTGCGTTAGTACATACAAATAAACCAGATATTGTTGACCAAAATAATATAATTTGTTATTTCCGATTGTTCTATGTTACACTTTAAGATTAAAATGCAGGTAATACAGTATTACAAAATGACATGGTAATGTTGTTATACTTGTAAATTTGCTTATTTTGTATTAAATACGTACACATTGACTGGGAAAAGTTTTGGGGAAATTTCATACCTTTTGCCCCTCCGGAAAAAATTCCCAGCTACCCTACTGCATACAAGTTGAGGATTTTTCCAAATGACGTAACTAAGGTGAACGCTTAGTCTCAGTCTTTGGTTCTAAATCGATGTCTATGGATTTCTTTGGTCCGACGGTTTAATATTGCTGATCTATGTCCATTTCTTTTCTACTTGGGGTTAGATGGTTATCTTCAGTTTGTACCAGAGGGTCATTACTACAAAGTATGACGAAACTGTCAATAGCTGTCGTATGTTTTCAAAACTAGTAAAAGTTACGCGTTCGTCGTTACATTCTGTTATTTTGTTATTTCCATGAAAGTGCAAGCTTAGGACAAATAATGACCACATGGTAAAGAATTACCGACGTGGCAAACAACACATACTATTTTGTATTGTTTTTTACGTTATCACATCTCAACACGAGATCTTGCGGGAATTGTACTGGGTTTGGGTTTTGATCCTTGACAAGGAATCCCTGTCGACCGGATTTTTCCATAGTCATATATCGTTTAAGCTCTGAAATCAGGATACGAGGATATGTACTATATTCTTTTTAGTCATCAGAAGACTTGAATAGCATGTTGCCCTATCGCATTTGTATCCCTCAAGATAATCTTCTTGGAAAAAAATCATCTAAACAGGCTTGCAAGCTGGGTTTGTTCAAGTTTAAAGGGACAAGTGACATGGAATAACTGACAGGTCTACTTCATGATGGGACGGTGGTTTTTGACAATTGATGAAAGGCATATTTTCATCATCCCAAACAGTTCCAATTCTCCCAACCTACTTACTTCTAGTCCCTCCCACATTTATCTAAAGCTCATCTTTATCCAGACACAATCCTTGTTTATTGCTTCATGTCTTGTCCCAGTGGGCATACAAGTCCATAATGTGTAATCAAGACACTCTCAGTGCCCATGCTGTGTAATTTAGCTATGATGCAATTTTTGAATGTGATGCCAATCAAAGAGCTGCACCAATTGGGAGTTTTGATATATGTATACTGAAACTGTAGTTTAGGGTGACGAATGACTGCCTTTAAACAGAGTCATACATAGCCTGGTTTCTTCTGTTTTTAATTTTGTGTCAATGCTACCTTTTGAGAACAGCCTTGTTAGTACACAACTGAAAAAAATCGCCAACATCCTGTTGCTCCCGTTCATGATCCATCCCCATTTATTAAGTCCACGCAAACTTTGGGTCAAGCCTTGGTAAGTGTCTTTGTGAGGGCTCAGAGGAAGCTACAAGACGAGTTATTTAAAAAGTTGCACTAATTCACATAAGATCTAAATGTGCCATCTTTTGTAAAAATAACTTGAGCTAATTGAATTTTGCTTAACTCAAAGATGTGTCCGGTCAACTGCATGCCAGCCGAAAACCAACAAGAGATATTATTCTGATTTTCAACACCAATTGAAACATTCCAGACTGACATCACGTTAAAGGAGGGCGTACTGATCTGCTATCTGAAGCCTTGATGTTATCATTAAGGGATTTAAATTATGGGGTGGTGATAAATATGTGCCCACGTAGTAAGTAATTGATTTCTTTTTTTTTTTCTTCTTTCCCCATTTGTCTTGAGCAATCTTGGTAGTTTTTTTAGGAACCCTCCTTGGTTTTCGTGTCAGCTCGTCGATACTCTGCGAATACACTGTTAAAAAATTTCTCTGTAAATTTACATAATTTTTATGGCAAATTTTTTTCCAACCAAAAAATGTTTTTTTTACAGCCAGACTGTAATCATGAAAAAACATTAAGGGTTTGTTTTTTCTTTACAGTTTCTGCATGTAAATTAGTTTACAAAAGTCTACTGTAAAATCGAATTACAGAATTGTTCTGTTTTGTTTACCTTAATTTTATGTGAATTTACAGCCTACTGTTTTCATTCCCGATGTTTTAATATTTATTATAATATCGCATTTTTACCTTTCATATGTTATTACGTAACATACACTTCACCATTACGTAGATCAGGTATTTGCTTACCAACGTAAAGTGTCGTTACGAAATTGTTTTCAATCAAAACACATTGAGGATGCTTTGTTGTCATATTGTTGTCAAATAGACTGCTATCTCTAGGAACTTTGTAATTGGAAAGTCACATTTTTTGTACAATATAATAATTGTTTTTAAAATAAATATGACAAAGAATGCAAATACATTGGTTGCAAACATTTCCAGACAAGGTAAACAATAAGTTTATCACTTCCTGATTAAAAAACGCCAAAGAAGATATTATTCAAAGCAACAGCAATCCTTTTGTTAGGAAAATGCCTACAAAATAAGCTCCACCCATTTATGCAAAATGAGATTTACGTCATAAAGTGGTAAATTTACAGACTCTTTCAAGTAAATTTGTGAAACGTTTTTAATTTGCTCCGATCAAGTGTATGAGCGCCTGTGGCGATTAGTTGACATCAGTATACCAATTGTCAGTGCTCTGAAATTAGGGCCTTAAAATTTCTTTTTACTTAAAAGTGTGTGCAAAACACCAGTTGTATGATGTTTATAACTAAGAACTTAATAACTAAGTATGCTTTTATAATAAATGTAAGTTAGTTTTCAAATAGGGCCATAAATTTGCCAAAAATGTTTTTTTTTAACTGAAACTTCGCAGAACGATGCATGTTATATATTGAAAATTTTCTGGCTATTTCTTATTTGTTTGTTTGGGCTTATTTTTGTTTCTTTTTCAGCTTAAAAACAAAATGAATGTTTGTTAAATGACAGTATATTTATGTGAAATCAGAAAAATACAAAATACTGTTAAAATTTCTGTAAATTTACAGAAAAAGTTTTACAAAGCAGTAAAATTTGGTTAAAAAAGCAGACAGAAATGGTTTTTCAAATAAACAGAAAATACATGTTAAACAACCTTTTTTTATTGTAGCAATACAAAGTGTCTGTAAAGATACAGAAAATCTCTATTAAAAGTAAAATACAAAAAGTTTAAGTTAAAAAAAGTCTGTAAATTTACAGAAATTTTTAACAGTGTAGTATATGTTGCCTCTTACATATACTCTGACAAATTCATCTAATGAGTTGACTCGCCTTGAGTTGAGGCGATTGCGCTTCACCTTTTGACTTTTCTATTGTCCCTTGAGTCCGGTTTTGTTTTAAGAAAGTATTGAAATCACCAAAGTCTAAGTGACTGTATTTTGTCTTTACGTTTATGTAGCATTCTGTTAATTTGCCCGTGCCTAGAGATATTTCCCAACAATAAACTGGACCAAGCAGCCACAGTTGCCAAGTAATTGCCTATAAATACCTGAGCAAATTTAGGACTATAAAATCTATTTTTGTTCCCTGAAACTTCAGTCGAATCTACATTGCGGAGCATTTTTTGCGGAGCATCTTTGAAAAGTGTGATCTAAAAGGGGAATATGGAGATATTGCTACAAAAATTTCTTCCGTAGTGTTGTCATTAATTACATCTGAGTCGTTAAATCCGTCTTCTTCCTCAACATCAGGCTCATCTACTTTCTGTTGTCTGTAAATGAAAGAACAAATGTGCCTGTATGCATCATCGGTTTGCTTGTTAAAATATTTATTCTGAGTAAAAATAAATATATATTTTTGACAGTTTGCCTTACATGTCCCCAATCATGGCTGGTAATAATTGAACCAATACAGTACTTCAAAAATTCTGAATTTTTAGCAAAATATTTCCGACAAAATAAAGCCATGGATTTCATGAAATGTGATGAACAAAGATGGATTAGGGATTTTGAAAGGTCAGAGGGCCTCTCTTCCTGTAACTTTTCTAAAACACCTTGCATGAAATGCTTGAGGAGTCTCAGATGTAAATGCCCCCAAAGAAGCCATAAGTAAAGCACTGCTTCCGTCAATAATGATAAAAGCCGGCTTTGAGACGTTTTGATGACCATACAGGGTCTTCTCTGACTATTCGAAATAATAAATAAAGTAAGACAATACATCGGCATTGAAAGATTCGGTTAATATAGATGCAACACAAAACGGCTGTTTCAAGTTACGTTTAACCGGATTTCGTAGCACCGATTCGTACAATTGATATTTTCTTTTTCCAGCTAGGGAAGAGTTATTGTTTACAATTGAACCCGTACAGTCTAAATGGACAACATCGCGAGGACATAAATTATGCCAAACTCTTACCGATTCCTCGCTCCATAGCATAATAAATGGTGGTTCTAATGATCTTTTTCTTAACACACCTTCTAATTTTCTCCCAGTATTTTTACTTTTTTTTGTTGTTCTAGAAGTTTGTACAACTCTAATACCTATTTTTCATCCCCCTAAAAGCACTCCTTCCTTCTGATGATATTCTCTCTAATGTTTGTTTCGATGGGGCTTTATCTCTACACCGGGCCGATTCGAATACATCAAGATATTGCCTTCTGGGTTACCTGTACTGTGATACTTCCTTAAATTTTTCCCTCTTACTACCTCTGATATACCTTGCCCTCAACTCGTCCATTTTGTGACAAGCAGTACCTGAAAATATAGATTCTGCCTGCAAAGTACTTTCTGTCGCTTTAAAAAATTCGCAAGACACTTTACAACCAGAGAACCAACATTCTGCATGAGCCCTACATACATTACCGGCCCTTTTCTTGAATACTTCTTTGCCACGAAAGAACGTCGAAATACAAAGGAAGATGTGCTATTTTCTTCATGGATTTTATCACTAACCAGAATGCAAAAATGCATTGAGGTTTCGATGATACATACATGCTCTTTTCAATAAAATGCTACATTTCTTGTAACAACTGGTGACCCAAAATAACCTTTGTCTCCACCTGTAAGTGACTGGTTTTTCTTTTAACCAAAACATTTCTCTATTCAAAAAGCCAAATTTCATACTGTGCCTTAAGTTATTCTGCAAACAAGGTTTTCAGAGTTTGATGCCAGGTGATACCAGATGACCATTGACCTCCACCAAAAACAACAGGTACAGTACTTTCAACTCACCATAACACATCCACATACTAATAAGGAAATCCATCCAAGTTTCCTACCTTGAGATATCACATTTTGACAAGTTTTTCAAAGTTTGACCGATCATGACCCAAGATGTCCTTTCACCTCCACAAAAAAACCTTATACAGACCATCTTCTCACCATAATTCATTTACATACTAATTTTGAAATCCATCCACCTTTCATACCTTGAGCTATCCTAAACAAGTTTTTCTGAGTTTGACCCCATGTGACCCCAAATGACCTTTGACCTCTACCAAATCAATAGGGTTCTTCCTCCCATCATAACGCATCAACATATCAAGTTTGAAATTAATCCAAGTTTCCTACCATGAGATATCATGTAAACAAGGATTTCAGGGTTTGACCCCATGTGACCCCAAATGACCTTTGACCTCCACCAAAACCAATAGGGTTTTTCTTACATCATAACGTATCAACATATCAAGTTTGAAATTAATCCAAGTTTCCTACCTTGAGATATCGTGTAAACCAGGATTTCGGGGTGTGACCCCATGTGACCCCAAATGACCTTTGACCTCTACCAAAATCAATAGGGTTCTTCCTCCCATCATAATGCATCAACATATCATGTATGAAATTAATCCAAGTTTCCTACCATGAGATATCATGTAAACAAGGATTTCAGGGTTTGACCCCATGTGACCCCAAATGACCTTTGACCTCCACCAAAACCAATAGGGTTTTTCTTACATCATAACGTATCAACATATCAAGTTTGAAATTAATCCAAGTATTCTACCATGAGATATCGTGTAAACAAGGATTTCGGGGTTTGACCCCACGTGACCCCAAATGACCTTTGACCTCAACCAACATAAATATGGTTCTTCCTCTCAGTATTGGGTATCTGTGTACCAAGTTTGAGAACTGTCAGATCTTCCCTTCTCAAGATATCGTGTAAACAAGCAAAGTGTCACAAACACACACACATAAACACACACACACATACACACGCACATACACACATACATACATACACACGCCATCGTGAATGCATAGGTTTCTCTTTTCATCGAAACCAAAAACGTTTACCCATTCCATGGACGTGAAGTAGTTTGGGAAAGTATTGGTACTAACTTTGTTAAATATGTCACGAATTCCACTTCAGATCTTCTTAGTATTTGATACGTTTCGAATAAAGAAGTTACTGTAATATGTTTTCTTAGCAAACCGTACTGTTTTTGTTAAGATGTTTCTATAGGTATAATTAAGAGCACTAATTTCTGTCTTGTTTGACTTGAAAATACGAAGCAGTTTATTTTTCTGTTTAATTGATTTGAGAATGCCATTTGCAGCCCAAGTTGAAGTAGGGCTAGGCTTTTTTGGATTTAAAAGAAAGGCATCTGTGAGGATGGAGGTATATTCCAATGCCACATCCCACCCCCTTCGTACACCACTGACTTCAGTGTAGTCTACTGAAATCTTTTCCCCCAAAATCCGATGCCCTCGTTTTTCATCTCCGGTATATTTTTTCTAGGAGAAAGTAAACTTTTTCAGTGCTGAATGATCTTTCATTATTACCAAAAGGTGCAGTATAGATGATTTTGTTGAACGCGCACAAAGAGCCGGTTATTACATATTAAGGACTTGCATGCCCCTCAGTATAGGAATTTTGTGAAAAAAGTAATAGGGATTGTATCTGCACACGGAAAAGCTCAAGCCAGTTTGGGCAGGGAGCTGCTATTAGCAGATCCCTGGTTTGGGGATGTGTCTAAATGCTCTCACAACCACTCTTCCAGCTGAATGTGATGCGTAAATTCCTTTAAAATGTCGACATTCCGTGAAGGTAGGCCTCACAGTCCAAGTTGAACCAACTATATATTCTATTAGCATTTGTTTTTAGCATGAAGGGTATCAAGTCAACGCCTCGCGCTTAATGTCTGAGTCAAATTTCAATATAATCTTCTCAGTTGGGTTGCGAACCGGAATTTTGTCAAAACTTACACTAGTTTTGCTCATAAATGAAACGAAAAGTTTCTTTCTTGAGCCGTTTTTAATCAATTTTGAAATTAATCTTGTAAAATATTCCGGTTCGTCAAATTGATCAGATGTAGTTTTATAGGGAAAGGAAAACCCTTTTCCATGAGCAAAATCATTCGAAGTAAAACAATGCAATATCCATCTGTATTGAACAATGACTCTGCCATTTAACTCAAAGTTCTATCCTGTGCTGAAGAAGTAGGTGGATATTCCTAAAAGAAGAGAATTTTTTGCGCATTTCGCGAGACTGGTAACCAGGGGTGGCGCTAAAATTTGCCCGGCAGGGGGGTCAAGCTCCCTGACAGGGGGGGGGGGAATTTCAAGGCCCCGACAAAGGCAATGTTATGTCCCGGTTGAGCGTGACTTTGCATAATCTGAGGCGCGCGTAGCGCGCCGAAATTCTGGGCTTTCTTTTCAACAAATACATAAAAATCTGGAGTTTACTTGAAGTAAAAAGTAAAACTCATGAAAGAAAATTGGCTTTTATTGGTACTATTAAAAATTTGGGGTGTTTATTGAAGAATCTGTCCTTCATAAGGGAAAAATTAAAAACGTTATATCGGCGACAACTGCAATTCTTTTGGGGTAACGCATTGAATCGTACAAGACCTAGCCTACTTACTAACTGACTAAGGCTTTGAGACGAGACTAGAAGTTTGTCCTGAAAGGTTTTGCATTTTTGAACGAATATTTCAAAATTAAGAGCTTATCATGACGGAGAAATTTTGGATTTTAATGAAAGAAAATTTTGTTTTTTGGTAAGGTTATAATGAAAAATTTGGTTTCTTTTACTAAGTGATATGCCTTTCAGGAGCAAAATTAGGTAGTATGCAATGTGATAACAGAGTTGGCTTTGGTTATTTATTGTGCAGAGCATCCTTGTGTTTACCTTGTTTGTTAACTATGTTTCTCAGTCTCTTGTACCCCATATTGGGGTGTAATAGAGAATAAATTGAACTTTAACTTGAACTTGAATCCATCGAAATTGGAAAATTTTGACATTTTCTACACTCTAGAGACTCTAATATTGGATGAAAATTGTAATTTTATAACAGTTTTGGGGTTTTGTGTAGGAATCTGACTTTCTCATGAAGAAAATCAAGTAGGGGGTGATCTGTAGTTTTGTTGAGGTTAGTGAATATCATCATGCAGATTTAGGCCCTCGGACTATATTGGAGCATTCTCCTTAGGAAAAAAATGGCTTCGCTTATATTTGAAGTTTTATATTTTATTTATTGTCATAGGCGTACGGGAGCGTGTTAGCTGAGTTTGGGAGGGGAGGAATTGTTCTTTTTTCCGAAAAAATGTAATCCTGCCCGAGAGATTATCTAAGTCGAGCGCGCAGAATTTTTTTGAAAAATGGAGAACCCCCGGTCACAGGAAATGACACTTTCTGGGCTCAAAATTAAAATTAAAGAAGTCCTTACTTTCAGATTTCTTTCACAATAAAATTATTTTCACTTCATAATACTGCCCAAAACGAAGAATAATTTACAAACACGCATTGTTCTGTTCAGTTATCTGTTCGACTAAAACACTATCTATGCGGAGCGCCACCATCAATTAGCGCGGAGCGTACAGAAAATTGGTAAGAAATCTAACCCCTAAGATAGCCGGAATGGCATTTCCCACACTTGTAACTAGAAATGAAGCAGTCTTTATTTTGAGATTACCTTTAAAATTAAAGTTTCACTTCAATAGAGAAAAAACACAACTTGCCAATGATCAGAAAAGAACAAGGTAAAAGGTAGTGATCAATTAGATGTAATGGTCTTGCCCCTTTTCGGGGCGGGGGGAACTATGCAACGGAATTGAAAACATACTAAAATGTTTTTTACTGTATTCAGAATCTTCGTTGAATTCAATTGCAAGGTCCACTAAATAGATGAAATATTTAAAGTGACTGCCCCAACTCAAGACTATAAATGGTTTTGCTCCCAACGCAATTGAAAATATGGCACGTTTCAAGGTGTACCTGTATATTTGCCCTGTGCTTTTTCAGTGCTGTTGCCTTCGGGCGTGCTAGTGCCTTCGGGCGTGTTGTTGCCCTTCAGGCGTGTTAATGTCGCCCTTCGGGCGTGTCGTTCTTGCCTTCGGGCGTGTTGTTGCCTTTGGGCGGTGTTGCCTCCGGGCGTGAGGTGGCCATAAAGGGTGGTGTGGGGTGATCTTGTTTTTGCTGTCTTGGGGGTTGGTGTGGGGTTGGTGTTGAGGGCGGTCTTGGATGAGTTGGTGGGTTGTTTGGGTGGGGTTAGAGCGTCTTTTTCGTTTGTAACAAACCTTTTGGTTCCCTGTTTTGTGTGTGGATGGTTTATGGTTAGAGTTTGTGTTTGTCCGGTCGGTTTGAGTTGCCTCTTTGTTGCAACGTGCCCGTTTCTAAGTACGTTTAAAAAAAAACGTTTCAAGGTGCCTTCAAATAATTTTTCAGTCAGACTTTTGGGGAGATTTTCTCACACCTCTGCTTATCATTATGTGTAGCTGAAAACGACGTGGCCGATATTCATTACCTTTGTGAGAATTCGGCTGTCCGGGCAAGCCAGATGGCAGACCATTGTGTACTGCACGCACATGAACATCCCCTTGTCAGCTTTTGCAAGGAGAATTCGGAATTGTTAGTTTTCTTGAAGATTATGGTTTCCTAGTAAGCAAGATCAAGAGGGTCGTCCGAGTGACTACAGACCCACATTTTTTACCGTAGGTCTGTAGAAGGGTCCCCGACGAAATCAGGCCCATAGCCAGCCCAAGGGGAGGGGTGTGTCTTTTTTTCAAGATTTGGACCTTTTTCCAAATACGGAGGCGGCTGGCGCGTGCCGTAAGTATGCAGTTGCTATGGGTCCGGGGCATGCTTCCCCCGAAAAGTTTCAAATCTGCAGATCTCCTGCAATCTGGAGCATTATAGAGGACTTTTGAACACAACAGAAGTCCTTTTCCCCAGGAATTCCACAGAGTACACCACTTTTAAAGAAGTGAACGGAAATTCGTCCTCAATATGTCGAGATAAAAAATATTTCATAGCTGACCCTTCAAACACAGGGCTGGAAAAATGGACTCCCCTCAAGTTGGGGTGGGTCGTTCCAACGCTCCGACTCCCTGGCTACGGGCCTGGAAATTGGACTTTCTCAACAACAGGGGGTGGGTAGCCCGTCCCCGACGGAGGCATGACCCTGCGCGCACGGATTGAAGATGGGATGAAGAATAGAAGAGCTAGTAAGAAGTGATTAAAACCGATTCAGATATGCATTAAAATAGCGTTACAAAAGAAAAAAAAGTTCAAAAAGAAAAAAATCATGGTCATCCATCCAGTAACTTCAGTCCTTAACGTTTTTCATGTTCAGGCCTCCCCGAAAAATTGTCGTCCTCTCCCGAAGGGGAAGAGATGGGACAAGGTACATAGAATGGGGTTTAACAGAAGAGATAAGAAGTGATTTTAAATCGATTCCGATATGTTTTAAAATAGTATTTCAAAACAAAAAATATGTTCTAGATTGCCCATCTAGTAACTTCAGTCCTTGTGGGGTTTTTCATTATTTTTTATTATTAATTTTTATTTTTTAGGCTTCCCCGACGAAAACCCCGACCTTCCCCGACGGGGGCCATGCCCCCCTTCCACTGGCGCCACCCCTGCTGGTAACAATATGGGTCGGATTGACCACATTAACGGCGGTTCTGAGGTATCGTGTCTGTGATTCTTGCACATTCTGTTTATCACGTGGTTCCACTAGTGACTATGAATGTAACTCCTCGCCGCTGCCCTTCCTCATATCGGAGTCTCTGGTACACGCCTGTCGTTCTTAAAAATGTCCATCTGTTATTTGAAGCTGATAGTCGCCCTTTGGTGCGGTCACCCCTACCCCATCACGAAGAAGGGGAAAGGAACTGAGCCTGAAAAATGGAAAAGAAAAAAAGGAGGAGGAGGAAGAAGAAGAAGTAAAACAACAGGACAAGGATAGAACCTTTATTATCAAATATAGCATCATATTCCATCTACCCCAGCAATTGCATACAATTTCCTAAATAGGATGAGGTCATCCTTCCCTTAATATCTCCAAGGGTGGCAATCAGGTGTACTGTAGTCAATTTTCAACTTTCAGTGACTGGAGTCCGGACTCCGACTGGAGCCCTATACTTTCTCTTTGGGGAAAAATCAATTCCTCTGGCCGATTCCTTCAAATTTTGCATGATCACGAGTCCGAACTGGACTTTGCATCACTGACTATCTCTCATTGTTTCACCCACTCCCCAGATGAAATCATATGAAGACACCCGTAGTGGGTTCAGGCTGTCCAGCGAGTTTCCGAAACTAATAGTTCGATAAGACTTTATGGTAAAACTTTCTCGATAATTTAATTGATGATATGATATTTAAAATCAGGACTTCAGTTACAAAAACAGAACCTGATGGCAAAAAATTTGGAAACGGCACCCTAATTGACTACATGTGATGTGTCACTGGATGATCTGGTATCACATATGACAAATTTCCGACTTTTTCATTTTCAAAGCTATTCAAACAATTAACCACCGTCTCCTCCTTATAGCTAGCAATTAATGTGCTCATGTTCAGAACTTGAAAACATGATAAGGTACTTTTACCACAAATGTATATGTACGGCCGCATTCGTATATGTAGGCCAAATACGACTCTGAATCTGAAAAATTCCTTGAGTATAGTCTAAAACTGGAGGTGGAACTGCTGAATCACTGTTCGAAACAATGCGCGCCCATTTCCCCAACGAGTGGATCCTAAGCGCCCTCCCACTAATTCAACTCAAATTAAAACACTGCGTCAAAGTGAGTATTGAAAACGACATTATATGATAGGAAAGATCAAGAAATACTAACTGACTAATGTACACACTAAAATAAAACCTTCAACAACTATTTTACATATTATTTTTTTCCAAATTTGAACAACTTGATCAGATACGGTTCACCACACTAAAGGAGGCCACTTAATTGGATTTAAACGACAAGATGACCGTATATGGACTGCGGGGTGAATTTTGGAGTCGGAGCTGACCACTTAAGATAGAGATTCATCAGCAATGTGCATCGTGGTTTATTCCTTGCTCGACAATACGGCCCATAAACTGGAAAAGCTCTTTAACGAGGCTATAAACACAAATCTGAAATTTCAGTTGCAATTTTAACTGTGAAGAATATAAAAATAATGTTTTAACTTAGGAATTTTTGAGCGTGCAGTCAGTGGCGTAGCCAGAATGGCATTTTTTTTTTTTTGGGGGGGGGGGGGGGCTAGGTAACAAGTGTGGGGGGCTGGTACCTCCGAGGGACAGGCATGGCAAGAATATCTAAGCGGAGCGCCACCATCAGTTGGCGCGGAGCGTACAAGAAAGTTTTGGGCTTTAAAACCCCTCCAGATGGCCGGAAACGGCACTTCCCACGTGTTTTAAACTGGATGTACCCAGTCGCAAATGCGGCAATATTTGAATGGATTTCAGCTTACCTGAGGCAGTACCTTACTCTTTTACAGGAAAACCAAAAGTAGTTGTGTCCCCCTCTAAGAAACTTTCTTTGCGTTAAATTTCCTAGATGCAAAATGGTGCTACGTTTGGCAAAACTTTGAACGGATTAAACAGTTAAAGGCCTAAGTTTTAGGATTTTCCCTTTTTGGGGAGCATGAAAAATGTCAAAATATTTTTAGTTTTTGTAGAGATTTTACAAGACACATAAATACTACCAAAGAAACAATGTGCAAAATGGTGCAGTATTTGTTCATCGGTACATTACATCAAATTAGTCAAAATTAAAATACTACGAATAAATCTCTCAAAATAATTGAAACGATAAGCAGAAGTATGGATCATGTGGGAAACACATGAAATCCGGACCTTGTGGACATTTTATAAATCCCCCGGACGCCAGTGCCAACTAGTAAAAAAAGAGGACTTGTCGGAAAAAAATCGTCCTACAGTGGCACTTGTCATGGGCAGGAGTGACGCACGACATAGGCCTACTTGTTAAGGATTGAAGGGAAGAATTATCCGAAGGCAGTACCTTACCCTTACCTGCTTACGGCATATTTTGTGTATGATAAAATATAGGAATGGTCGTGTAAGAGCGGTCTCCAGTGCAAGATTGCCTTATTTTCAGCAAATCAATCAGCCATCGGAAAGGCAAAAAGGGTCTTGACATATCAAAGTCACATAAAAGTTTGTCGTCGAGACTTTCGTTTTATCTTCGAAGTGAAATGCAATAAACGACAGTGCAGATCACAAACGGTATCTAATTTAGTGAAAGTAGGCATTCTGAAGTTATAACTTGAGTTCATACGTGCGCACAAAATATGTTTTACACACATTCTTCCATTTTTTTTTTAATTTTTACACATTTTATTTATTTGCTGTTTTGAAGGAAGTACTTCAAAGTTTATTTCCGTTCAAACATTTTACTTTTTTTCAATTACCTTATCAGGAAGCAAGAAATTTGTGGGGCCTGAAGAAAATCGGGGGGCGTGGCTACTCCACTGCGTGCAGTTAGCAGTAGTGATTTATCCTTTTGTTACGTAGTGACTAATAATTCTAAAATAGTCATATTTTATAATGCAGGAATGAAGAGAAATGGGAAAAAGGGGCCGATGCGAACTGTTTAACAAGAAATTTCCTTACTGGCTAACGATAGCCTAGTTCCTAACCTAATCCCTAACCCTAACAAAGAATACAATAGATACAATACAATGGCAACAAGTAACAACCAATCAAGAAACACCTTGTTAAACAGAACGCATCTACCACGGCGACAGCCCGAAGAATAAGTATAATTTCCTTCAACAAAACATCCGTAAGAGTTGAAGACAGTGCCGTTTGAAGCTATTTTGGATCATGGGCTCACTTGAGCATGTTGAAAAGGTGGGTATAGTACAGATTCGCCACGCGCTTATATGATGTGTTGACGCCGTGGCGTGTGGAGGAAAATTTCAAAGAGGTTGGCAAACGTTTGTGTGACATTTTTACAAGATTGCCCAAATTTAAACTTTCAAATTTCATCCAAATTTTAAAGGAACTCGACCAAAATTCCTAAATTGAACTCCAAAATTGAGTGATAACTTAAACCCATTTCCCATCCCATTACATTTCCTTTTGGGTAAGGAGGCGTGATGATTAAATTCCTTTACACTACGTACTACATTTACGAAACGCCATATCTCCTGCTCTTTTAAGAAAACTTTTAATTAAATTGACCACGAAATCCCCCATTGCTTGCGCTTTAACTTATAACAACAGGTTTTCCCAGCATAATCGAAAACGGTATGTGCGTTTGATGGCAAGAATTATGATACAATTTAAGACCTATTAATGTTATGAATAATCAGTAACTAAACATGAAGTATACCTCAATATTACGCGATTTCATTCAGCCCATTCTCGTGTCATAATTAATCATCTCACTAAGTCATTTAGAGTGTGTGGAGTTGTATGGGATCTTTAGCATACGTTCCAGAATTGTCCTGGGACACGAACTGGTGTAGTGTCCACTTCCGTTATACATTCCGATTTGAGATTTTTGAAATTTCAAAATGGATTTATGACAAACAAAAGTTCTGCCCTCAAACTCAGGAACATTAGCGGCTCGCCATAGGGGCACGGGGGGGGGGGGCACTTGCCCCCAAACATTTCCAAAGCATGGTCTTCAATTTTCCAAAAATAACGTTATTCGATATGTAATGGACAAAAAGTAGCCTTTTTCTTAATGTGGGCAAAGTCTCTCTCATACAAATGACATATATTATTTATAAAGTATAAACTAATGCGTAATTTTCTTGGGTGTCTTAATTGTATCAAAATGTTAGCCCAGTACCGGCCGCCCAGAAGCGTTGATAGCGCTACCAGCACCAATAGCAGTACTGAATCAGTACTGTTATTGGTGCTGGCAGCGCTACCAATGCTTCTGTGTGGCCGGTTCAGGTTTACAGGCTCATTCGACCACTGGTCATATGAATTAATATGATTCGAAAAGTTATGATTTCAATTTATTTCCGACGGTGTGCAGCTCCTTGAAACAAAAAAGCCCAGAACAAATTTATGTTTGATATTTTGAAGATGAACACATTAGGTATTAGCTTACTGGGTAAATTTTTACTCATTTCCCATGTTTGGTTCTCGAAATATTAGAATTGAAGTTGACATATTTTCTACAAAGAGTGAACTTGCAACAAGTAGACGTGATGTCATGTATTCACATTGATGGAAATGTTAAGTTTTTTTTCTCTAAAATTTAACACCATATTAATACAATTTAACTGTAATAGGTTGTAACCATAAGTGCATCCCGAGCAATGGAAGTTTAAAAACTTGCCTTAGGGGCAAGATAGCATCCCTAATCAATTCAAGATCAAACAGCAGGATCAAAACTAAATAAAAAAGAAAACAAAACATTGACCATCAATATGAATACATGACATAGCACCTGCTTGGTTCAAGTTTACCTTTTGTAGAAAATGTGTCAACTTCAGTTGCTAATATCTCGAGAGCCGAACATGAGAAATGAATAAAAAACTTCACCAGAGTACTCAAAATAAGTTCGTCTTTAACATATTAAACTTGAAATTTGGTTCTGGTCTCTTCATTTTAAAGGAGATTTTACTTTGCAGGAAAGAAAATGATAAAATGTCACATCATCCTGTGAAGGAGCCAATACATTTTATCTGGTAATTTTCTGATCATTTTGGAGTTTGATTTTCTTTTTATAAAATGAAGATTTTAACTCAAAATAACGACTGCTTAAATTCTATTTACAAGCATGGCAAATGCAATTTCCGGCTGTCTGAGAGGTGGCGATTTTTCAAATTTTATGTAGGCTCCGCGCCAACTGATGGTGGCGCTCCGCTTAGATAGTCTTTCGGGCACCACTTCTCATGCACCCCCCCCCCCCAAAAAAAATAGTTTTGGGTCTCAAGTTGAGTTTGCCCCAAACAAATTTCCCTATATCCGCCCTTGCTCAGGCACAGGCCTAACTCTTAACCAGTCCTGCTCAACCGATGCTCCGCGGACCACTAGTGGGCCGAAATGAGATACTCAGGTGGGCCACGATACAAAGAATAAAGAATCAAAAATTGAACACGATAGAAACAGTAAAGTTATATGACTGTCATGTCCGATCGGTTCAAATCTGTTAACAGACTGCCAGAGCGCGCAGTATGAATGTGTTTTCAATGCAGTTCTTTGTAAGATTTGTAAGATGTACGAGTTAAAAAGTTTGAAGGACCCTAACCGCATTTAAACCCGGCCAGGACTGACTGCGGCAAGCCCCAACAATCCCTAGGTAAATCCCCGAAATAATCATTTGGGCCAACATACAGAAAACTGTTAGGTCTTGGTTATGTTGCCAAGTCTGTACTGTTAGCAGATAGTTTAGGTAGGTTTCTTCTTAACTGATCAAACTTACATACTTTTGCAAAGACTAAGGCCGTTATTAGCATGATGGTCTCGAAAATGAGTACTCAAGCGAAAAGACTAGCTTATGCCCTTTTCGAATATACTGATCTATTTCATAATCATTACATGGAACAATTTAGAGTCTTGCGGCTCTAGTGACTTAAATAAAAACCTGTTTTACCAGTATTTCTCATGATTTTCTTGTTTGTTCTATTAAGAGCCGATAACATTATTCTTATCTAGAAGGCTCTGTTTTCTATTAGCATTGAGACTTCCATTCACTTTGAGGATATTCAACACTTTACTCGCAATAACAAAAAGGAAGTTTGGAAATTCGCCTTCTTCTATTATTGGAACACATGAGCCAGTTTGCGTTTTCCCCCTATCGCATTGTTCTCGGCTTCCGTATAGTCGAAAGAGTAATTGGTTTGGATTAACATCAGACTTGAAACTGTCGAGAACATGTAAACAATATCGTTTCTTCTGTGCATGGAAGTTACACCTCGGAGGTAGTACTTACATGCTCGGTGTAGCATAACAGATAACCACTTCCACAGTAACGGACAGGCTAAGTAACTGTACACACTATGGTATTCTGAAAAAAATGTGATAATATCTGTGCCAGTCTAGGAGAGTACACGTCGAATCTTGCGCTGGGTGATATAAGCCCAACCATGTGCTGTGTGAATGTAATGCGGAATAATGTGTTATGTGAAGGTTAAGTCGAATCCTGTGCTAAGTGTTTTAACGTTAATTGAATGTGAGGTGAATCCTGTGCTGGGTATTACAAGCCGAATCCTGTGCTAGCCTAGGAAAGTGAATTGAAATTTCGAATACTGTGCTATGTTTTAATGTAAAGCCAAATGTTGTGCTAGACTAGAGGAATGTGGTGCCAAATCCTGCGCTAGCTTCAGAATGTGAGGTTAAATCATGTGCTAAGTTAGTTGAATGTGAGGTGAATCCTGTGCTGGGCGAATGTGTGGCGAATCCTGTACTGGGCGAAAATGGGGCCGAATCCTGTGCTGGGCGAATGTGGGGCCGAATCCTGAGCTAGCTTCAGAATGTGAGGGTAAATCCTGTGCTGGGTTTTACAAGTCGAACCATGTGCTAGGAAAAAGAATTAAAATTTCAAAAACTGTGCTATGTGTTAATGTGATGCCGAATGTTGTGCTAAGCGAATGTGGTGCCGAACCCTGTGCTAGCTTCAGAATGTGAGGCTGAATCCTGTGCTAACGTTAATTGAATGTGAGGTGAATCCTGTGCTGGGCGAATGTGGTGCCGAATCCTGTGCTAGCTTCAGAATGTGAGGCTGAATCCTGTGCTGGGTATAACAAGCCGAATCCTGTGCTAGGCAAGTGAATAATAATTTCGAATCCTGTGCTTTCTGTAAATGTAATGCCGAATGTGGTGCTAGGCGAATCTGGTGCCGAATCCTGTGCTAGCTTCAGAATGTGAGGCTGAATCCTGTGCTGGGTTTTACAAGCCGAATCCTGTGCTAGGCTAGTGAAATGTAACGTGGAATCCTGTGCTATGTGTAAATGTAATGCTGAATGTTGTGCTAAGCGAATGTGGTGCCGAATCCTGTGCTAGCTTCAGAATGTGAGGCTGAATCCTGTGCTGGGTAGAACAAGCCGAATCCTGTGCTAGGCAAGTGAATTAAGATTTCAAAATTTTGCTATGTGTTTAAACTTTATGTAATGCCGAATGTGGTGCTAGGCGAATCTGGTGCCGAATCCTGTGCTAGCTTCAGAATGTGAGGCTGAATCCTGTGCTGGGTAGAACAAGCCGAATCCTGTGCTAGGCAAGTGAATTAAAATTCCAAAATTTTGCTATGTGTTTAAACTTTATGTAATGCCGAATGTGGTGCTAGGCGAATCTGGTGCCGAATCCTGTGCTAGCTTCAGAATGTGAGGCTGAATCCTGTGCTGGGTAGAACAAGCCGAATCCTGTGCTAGGCAAGTGAATTAAAATTTCAAAATTTTGCTATGTGTTTAAACTTTATCATGTAATGCCGAATGTGGTGCTAGGCGAATGTGGTGCCGAATCCTGTGCTAGCTTCAGAATGTGAGGCTGAATCCTGTGCTGGGTAGAACAAGCCGAATCCTGTGCTAGGCAAGTGAATTAAAATTTCAAAATTTTGCTAGGTGTTTAAACTTTATGTAATGCCGAATGTGGTGCTAGGCGAATGTGGTGCCGAATCCTGTGCTAGCTTCAGAATGTGAGGCTGAATCATGTGCTAACGTTAATTGAATGTGAGGTGAATCCTGTGCTGGGCGAATGTGGTGCCGAGTCCTGTGCTAGCTTCAGAATGTGAGGCTGAATCATGTGCTAACGTTAATTGAATGTGAGGTGAATCCTGTGCTGGGCGAATGTGGTGCCGAATCCTGTGCTAGCTTCAGAATGTGAGGCTGAATCCTGTGCTAACGTTAGTTGAATGTGAGGTGAGTTACGCGAATGTGGTGCCGAATCCTGTGCTAGCTTCAGAATGTGAGGCTGAATGTGGGGCTGAATGTGAGGCCGAATCCTGTGCCTGCTTCAGACTGGTCTGCGTTAATATCCAAAAAGCGTGGATATATGTATGTTCAGAAGTACGTATAAGGAATGAAGAATTAGTAACTGTGCAGGTGGTTCAGAACACGATTACGCAACTTGTAAGATATACACGGGCGTTGTATTTTCAGATTTTCATGGCATTGTTGAATCAACACCACACACACAACAATCGACTGCTTGCGTTTTCTAGTTCTTTATTGTTCCAATTCCGTAGTCAGACACGGAAGGGGAAGTAAAGTTAAATAATTTGCTTTCCGAAATCGATGTGTTGTGGAGAAGTCTTTTCGACGAAATTAAAATTATGAAGATTGTTTCAGGAAGATTTCCAGTTTTTTATGTTTATTTAGTTTTCGCGTCCTTCACATGCATCAATATTGGCGAAAGTACATCGAGTGAGTGTAGCTACTGTAACTTGAAAGGTCCTAGTCTAGGCCTTACTTTAGCCTAATATTTGGCCTCGAGTTCTTTATGTTAAGCCTAGGCTAGCCTAGGCAATGTCTAATTTTACCTCCAAAGCCCAAAAATTTAGAAAGGTATTACATTTTGTATAACTTGGGCATTGTTACTCAGCATGTAATTTTTTAAACTCTCTCTCAGTCATGTACGTGACTGCGCTGGTAAGTCGATGAAGGCAGATTGTGTGCTAAAGTCCTGTAATGGACTTAATGCAGTGTTTATCTCAGTTTTAACCTCCAAATTTCACCCCCTTGCGTGCCTCCATTTGATTTTGAAGAAAAACTGATCAAGAAAATGGAATATGCTCTAACTAAGATCATTCATTGCAAGTATGGTAATTATGGGTGAATTTTTGAAGCTGTGAGGATCGAGCTGTGCTGGTTACTCACATAGACCTTATGCCAACTAAAAAGAGGCCTGGCGCTTCAAAACTGCAACCTGGGAAGGATAATTCCAAGTACATGACCACAGTTCAATCGTTACCACGTAGATGCCATTTTCATAATTATGTCTCTCATAATTGTGAATTGGAAGAGTAAAGGCCTGTCCACACAGGATGCGTTCTGTTCCGGATTCAACACGGCACATCACTTTTATCACTTTGCACATAAATCAATGGAACCGTCCACACAGGATGCATTGCATTCTGTCACGATCGACGTGGAAAAAAAAGCTGATGTATCCTTCCGGATGCGTCAAATTTTGGCTAAGTCCATGTGTGCTCAGAAACAGAGTTGACGTACAGAAGCATGCGTCAACTTTGATTTCTTTCGTGTTTTTCTTTCATGAAATGCAATTTAACAGGATATGGATGCAAAAGTGGTTGTATGTTTGAGCTTAAAATGACAAATAAACGCCTATAAAATAAGTAGAAAAGCTCATTTTTCGGACATTTTTCACAACATTGGGAATGTATACATAGGCCTGTGATTCTTTGGGTACCCACTACCCTTGCGATATTATTGACTTCGGTAGTGGAAAAACGTATATTTTGTTGGGACGGTAGACAGGAGAAGTCTGGACACTTGACATGACTGCACATGGACATTTCACGGCACACAAGAAAACATAAAGTTTTGAAGACACTCTTCCAGTCTAGTGCCTTAACACACCAAGATGTCCCAAATTTTTAGCTTCCAAAATATCCTGCTTCAGAATGTGATATGTTGCACACATAGGTGAAGGTTTGGAGCCAATATTAATCTATTAATGCTTTATAAAACAGAAAACCTACCACACTTCTAAGCTTTCTGAGGAGTGTGATACATGTAATTTGTCACATAGCACATGGAAAATCAAAATTTCGAGGTTGGGTTATGAATTCAGGCCCTTCAGTGAGATTACTATTCAGGCTTGCAATGGCTTTGTCATTGTAATAGGATAATTAAGCTCCACCCTCTATTTCAAGGAAAAAAATGATTTGTTACTGGCCTCCAGATGCAAAGAGGTGCAGTATTTAAGCCTTAAATGTAGAAAAATTTTCAGTGATCTCTCCTTCTTCAGGCCTGATTTTAAAGCAAATTTTCAGGTTATCCATATTGGACAAGCTGGAACCAAATTGAAGTTGTCCACAAAATTTTTGGTTGCTCAAATGAGAGTAAAAAAAGATATACAAACAGTTGTATTAGATGTCTCTGCCATAGAAAACAATTAGATTTTTATTTTGTAGATTTCCTTTTCTGTTTCAATGAAGAATGGTACAGTAGGCCATACCATTCTCTCAGTACCACTTCCTAAGAACATGTTCAAAAATTACAAATAAAATCTACTTGTCAATGTGGCAATTTAGAGCCCATGACATGACTTAGTAACAATGATTTGGGGTCATTCTCTGACACTATCTATCAACAAAAATAGCATTTATTTTAAAAAATCCCACCCCACAAAAGAGAAATGCTCAAGTGAAATGGTATCCCTTCCAGCACAACAGCTGAAAAATGTAAAAAGTGTGTTGAACCAAATATGACATCATCTCAGGAACCCAACTTCACAGTGTGTGTACTGTAGTGCACTTGGACTATACCCTCCTCTGTTGATGTTACAGAATCTTGCACAGATGGCCTAAAATGATTGATATAATCAACAAATTATCGTTACAAAACCTTAACTTATGTTTGCTTCACAAAACTAGCTGCCGGGGTTTCAACACCTAGGAATACTGTACAACAGATGGAGTTTTGTGACTTCTCAATATTCTTTGAGCCAACTAGCAGGGAAATTGTTTGGTACTGTACATCATACAAGTATTTGGAAGTTTACTGGTAAGAGGTTATACACACAGAAAAGTACCTCAGACTCCTGGGGGATATAACTGCATCCATTTGTCCTCCAGTGTTGTGAAACTATTATTTTTTTTATTGGGGAGGAAGCAGTGATTCTCTCATTACACAGGCCCATATGCAATACTGTATACCATTCAGCACAGTGGCTTAAATACTACCAACAGTTCTGTGTTGTTTTAGATGCATGTGCTAATGCTGCAATTTGACTTGGTTCAAAGAAAAGGAACAGTGATTAGGAGACTAGCTGATATTTTGGTTATTTAAAGACCCAGTTCTCGCCCCCCAAACAGTATACCAATTCTCCTAACCTTCTTACTTAAAGAGGCTCATTGAGTTCATATCGATAACTTAAAGGCATATTTTAATCATCCCAAACAGTTCCAATTCTCCCAACCTACTTAATTCTAGCCCCTCCCACATTTATCTAAAACTCATCTTAATCCAGACACAATCCTAGTTTATTGCTTCATGGCTTGTCACAGTGGCCAAACAAGTCCATAATGTGTAATCAAGACACTCTCAGTGCCCATGCTGTGTAATTTAGCTATGATGCATTGTTTGAATGTGATGCCAATCAAAGAGCTGTACCAATTGAGAGTTTTGATGCATGTATACATACTGAAACTGTAGTTTAGGGTGACGAATGACTGCCTTTAATGAGAGTCTCAAAGGGTCACTAGCACATAACAATGCTTATAGTTAGCATAACAAGTCAAGTTTCAAGTCCAAAAGTCACAGAAAACGTTAAAAGTTTGAATGTTTTAGTGTCCTGACTTGTAACGGTTTTGTACATAATTTGAAAATGTGTCTGGTCACGAATTTTTGAAAACCTGACTTGAGCCATTAAGTACTCACTCATAAACAGTTATCTGTATGTAGGGTATGGGGATTGTCTAAGATGGACCATTTGTCATTGGTATGTGAAGAAAACTTGAAAGGTTTGGAAAAATTTATTGAATTTCATGAACCAACTCAATGAGCCGCTTTAAGCCCCTCTCACAATTGTCTGAAATTCATACTTATCCAGTCACAATCTCAATTTATTGCTTCAAGGTGAGTGTAGAAAAGCTCTATGTATATAATCAAAACATTCTCAGTACAGTTCATGCTGTGGAAAATAAGCTTTGTAGTCTGCATTGTTTGATTTAACAGTCAGTCAAAAAGCTGGGCCAATGGAGAGTTTCTGTACCCCTACAAGAATTGTAATTTGGGATGAGAGGATTGGCCCTTTAAGGAAGTATTCTGTATTTTTATCAAAAGTTCGCATGAAGTTACTATTTCAACTTCATGCATTTTGAAGTCTATGCTAGTACAAGATTCTTTGTATGGTTTCCACATTAATGTTTGTGACAAATTTACTGGGAATTAGGAGTCCGGTGAGATATCAGTCTTCTTATTCAACAATCTGATTGAATGTGAGTTGAAATATTTTCTTTTTCTGGTTGAAAGAATTGCCGTCTAGTCATAGATGGACTAGATTGCTGGAACCAAAAATTCAAAGTGATAGGCCTAACATGAATGGGACAACTTGAGTAAATAATGACAAAATTCCTCTTTGGGAGTAAGAATTTTAAATTTTGATTGATATATTTTTGGCTTTATACTGGGACATTCTTCAGATATAATTCAGAAATAATTTGGCCAGTACTGGTCTCATGCTATGCAATCTGTGAGCAAAATGTTACCTAAACATATCATTATAATACACACACTGTGAAGTTGGGTTCCTGTGATGATGTCATTCTTGGTTCAATGCATTTTTATATCTTTTACATTTTTCAGCTGTTGTTCTGAAAGGGGTACCATTTTACTTGAGCAAATCTCATTTGTGGGGCAGAATTTGTTTTAAATAAATGCTTTTTTTGTTGATGGATAGTGTCAGAAAATGACTCCAAATCGTTGTCATTGAGTCATTTCGTGGACTCTTTAGGGAGAGAGAGAGAGTGGTTGTCTGAGACAAATTTTACTGCACATGTCTCAGACGATAGGACGAGTGCTAAATTCAGCCCTATTCATTTTGCAATTACTGTACATATTTTTCAAGTTTGGGTCATGCTGACCCCCAACTCCCAAAATTATGCCCTGTTCCTGCCCTTTTCCTGCTTTGTCTAGCTATTCTTCCAGCCATACCTGTTTTATTCCCTGTTAACATTAATCATCAACAGGGTTTTTACCAGATGATTTTGAGAGCCAGGTAATATATAATATGTTTACACCATCCTGAGGGAGCAGTCTAAGTGGAGTCACTGTCCCACCTTCCCATTGAAAATTTTTTTGAAGATTAGAGAGTGCTTATACAAAACATAAGGAATTATCACTTGATTCCATAGAAATCTAAGAATTTTATTCTGAAAGGGTAAGAAATGTGGGCTGGGCGGTGATGCTGATATTGATGGCGAGTACCTGGTGGAGATTTTGAGAGTTGGGTCGCAGCACCTGGTGCTGCCCTGCGTGGTGACAACCCTGATCATCAATATGTATGACATTGTTGGCCGCATGCCATTTCATCACTGAATCAGTTAATTAGCTGCAATATCCAATGTGTAGTTGAAGTAAAAATTACTTTGATTTTACACTTTGTCAAAGCTTTACTGAAAACTGATGTCTTCGGACTTTGGTAAAGAGGACACATACATGTGGGTTTATTTTCAAGTAAGGAAGTGATATATTTACACGTCACTGGCATGAACAAGACTGTCCAGGTATTGCAATGTGATTCTTGAGTACATACAAGCACAACCTGAAGTATATAAAGGTGAATAAGTAATGGGGCTGTTGCAAAGTGCAACAAGCACAAGTACAGTATGTTACAAAAACGATTTAAAAACAATGCCAAAATGACATTGAAGCCAGTTCCATATCCATGCTATGCTGAGAAAAGGATCTTTGCCTAACATTTTTGTTACAGTGTGGCTTTTGAATATGAATCTTAAATGGATGCCCACAGGTACTAGAATCAAAAGCTCTTTGAAAAGTTGTGACATTTTCAGCTGCTATGATCACCACTCAAGTACAGTACTTATGCAAGTTATATCATCACACAGCCTCGTGTGCCATAGACAAGGGAAATCCAGTCCATGTTGCCTTACAGGATACAAAAGTTCCTAAAGGTCTGGAACATTGCAGATGGCTGGGTATCATATTGGTGCAATATATACTGTAATGAATGCAAATGTTGATGTATCTTGGCTTATGAAATTTCTCCATTGCAATCTCCTGAGCCCCTAAAACACTTAAGAACTAGGAGTTCCTTGAGGCTTCACCAACTGCACCTCCCTACCCTGTGGGTTTTGCCTCTAGACTCTACCAGAGGCTTTGAGGTGAATCCCTGGCCCTCACCTAGTAGTTTTGGACTTGCTGTGTACTTTGGGCACATTCCCATTTCCCACTATGTAAATTAAAACCAAATCCCTATAATTTGCCAATGTTTGGAGTGCTGTGTCACAGGGGGTCAACTCCCAACTTCCCCTGCTCACTTGGCTATGCTCATATGCTAATACTTCTCAGTAATGCCACTTCCAAAGAAATTAGCTAATTGTCCTGTATGGAATTGTGGAATCAAACTGTGTAATATTAGTACAAACAGAAGCAGCAGTGCTAACACCGGTAAGGTACAGTATGAGTGCCAAGGGTGTGTGTTAGCCAGGCTGTGTGCCATCTGAATACTATACATAGGTGTGTCCTGTGGCAATGTAAAAAGCCTCAACCAGTGGGTATTTAGCATGCTGTTTAAGGCATATTGCAATAGAAGAATATCTTGCATTCAGTTTAATGATAAGTTTCGTGCGATTTGTCCATTTGACTGTCTAAGTGGAGAAACTGGAAAACCAATTTCTTCCAAGTGGACAAAACTGTACTTTACCACTTCAGAAATAAAACTGCAATTCATGTTTCAAGATCATACTGTTTTCTTAGTCATAAAGCATTCCTGTATACTCTACACATTATAGAGTCTTGAGACACACTTTTCTGATCTTCCCCTCAACAGGTAAATGGAGTAATGTCAAAGTTGCAAAAATGATTAACAACTTCCAGTTGAGTCTGGTTGTGAATGGGGATGGAACATACAGTTTGTCTGGATGGGGTATCCCAACTCTCTATGGAGGGGACACAGTCTTTACCATCAACAATACGCAATTTTCCAGACAGAGTGGGACTCTTACAGCAATCTCAGTTGGTTCGTTTTCTGGCACAGATTCAGCGTTAGGGAGTTACCAAGCAATAGATGTCACTTGGAATACAACTGAATTGAATCCTGCACAAATCATTACAACATTCAAGTTGTACGATAATTTTCCGGCACTGACATTTTCACAGGTAGTAGAGTAAAAGATATGTTTATAAATTAACACAATTTAAATCTGTCAGACAATAAGTACTTGGAAGTAATTCTGTTTTTGTTTGAAAAAGTTGGTTTATTGATCCCTTTGTTCTAAAGGTCAGTTGAATTTTGCTACTTCCTTCAACAATTTGCATCTTTTACAGTAAACCCTAGTAATTATGAAAAAAGTCAATTATGAGGACATTGTTTTGAAATGAGCACTCTTGAAACTAACAAATATAGAAACGTGAAATGTACATGACTGTGTATATACTCTACTATGATAGGGACAGAGTTCCATTGTTTTTTTCTTCATATAGTGGTTATTGCTTGACAAAACTGTATTCACGATATGTCAAAAGATTTTGTATTATCAGCAAAAGTATTTGAATTTTTCAAAAAGGTAAAGTGAAACAGCCCTCCAAAATGTCATCAGGTATGACTAAAATTTACCAGGACAACCAAAACTAATCATTGGGGTTATTTGACCTGATTGTCTAAAATAGCATCACTTTAATGGTGTACACTGTGAAAGTACTGTAGCTTTTCTTCAGTACTGTGCTTTTATTTGAAAAGTTTCTGAATAGTATTTTGTGTATTGAATTATTAAAAGACCATACAGTGCTCTGGAGGTCTGGAGTTCTGCTCCTGGTCACCGTCATACCAAAAACACTTTAAAATTGGAACCTTCTGCCATTGTGTTTGGTGTTCAGCATAAGCAATGAAGTACAAAGGGAAAAACAAGCCAGTGAGTCATTTTGGAAAAAAGACTTTGGCCGACCTGACTTAGGGCCATTGTTAGAAAAGGAGCCATTAAACCTTATCTACCATAACTACAGTGACATATGGTACCCACAAGTGAACACCTGACCCTTTGTGTTAATTCCTTTCTAGTAGCTACTCAATATGGAATTTTATGCCTATTGAATAGACTGAAGATGACAAACATGCAGGACAAAACATTTTGGGCAAAATACTGCATTGGTACAATACAGCTTAAATTTTCTGAAGTATATTGTTTATCCATGAAAATTGTTCAAAATGCGAAGTTTTGATGAAGACACATATGTCCCAAACCTGTAACTAAGTTTGTCTTATTGAGCATCTTTGGATATTGATTAAAATGAAGCCAATCATTTTAAATCCTCATCTTTTAGTAATTCATGTTTGTCCTATGTAACTATTCTCAGTTTTTAAAGGAAATCATGTGTAAATTTTTATATGCTAGTGTCAAAAATGAACTCTATGATTTTTCACTCTTTCTTCCAGAATTTTTCTCTGCAAGGTTTAAGAAATACAAGTATGGGTGATGAGAATGGCCTGTCAACTGTATTCCCAAGTTTTACTTTCAAAGGAAAGGAAGGGAACACTGGTTTTCTGTCATATGGGGAAGGATTCCTCAGGAATGTTATTGTAGGAAGGTAAGTACTTTCATGCAACAATCATGTGACATCTTACATGCCCCCCCCCCAAATTCCAAAGTATCGGTTGAAATATTATTGCTATGGAAAAATGGATCACACACAAACAACTTGAGCAACCTACTGGTACAGCACATATCTTATCATGCCACTGTGTCATCTGAACAGTGAATTCATGTCAGAAAGTCCACCATTTTGCATCTTAGCCATCTCAGTTAGGCAGAAATTTTCCAAAGAGGAGGGGGACACCCCCTTCCCCAGTGGGGCAATCACTAATCTGTTGTGCCCCCCTCCAAATGCCCCACCCTGGCTACAGCCCTGCTGCCAGTGTTTATTTTTCAGTTTAAATAAGATGGAAGCACCATTTACTGGCAGTTTCTACTGGTACACATTTTATGGAACAGGGGCTTGTGTAAAGTGGTAAGGCGATTGGAAGAAAAAATTGGGGACCTGTTTGGTACCTTACCATGGTAATTTGGTATTTTTAAAGAAATTCTAGCAAAGGGTGGAAAATTTGGCTGCTTAGGTCTGGAGACTGTGAACAAATTAAAAAGTTAGAAATAAAAATATTAAAAACTTCTAGTGGCAAAGAGGAGGAAAACTTGAGAGAAATTTAAAAATGGAGTGTAAGGGGGATGGAATTAAGGAATAGTTTTGCAAATGTAAAAATGATTGCTTGGATAATTTGCAGATGTTCAGAAATGTTGTGTAGGTTAAGGCTTGACCTAATGTTAACATTTAGTCATTCATCAGTCATCACACAATATCAACTGCAGCATATGCCACATAACAGTTGAAACATGTATTATGGTCACTTTGGAATGTGAAGCAAGAAGTTGACTGTACTTAAATTCTCCTGAAAAGGATCATGATATCCTACCATCTGTATTTTACAAAACTACAAAATGAACTGCAGAAAGTTACTAACTACTATTTTAAACCTGGGGAAATTTTGATTTGGGAACATCCTAGCTCCCAGAGATTCTGCCCTGCAGTTAAACAGAATGAGGGGGGGAGGAATTTATTACTACTAAAGCATGAGTCCCTACAGTGTGTATACTCAAGTAGTTACGGGTGGGTTCAGGGGGACAAAAACTTGCTTCAAGGCCCTTTTAAGGTGCAATTTGAAGGGTATTGGCCATTTACTTATGAAAGTTTAAAACATTACTGCAAGAAGTGTCTTCTTTTTAAGTAATAACCAAGATGTTGACGGTTTTCTAAGGTTAGAATTTCAAAGGGTTCTATTGACCTGTAATTATCATGGAATGAAAAAGGGCCTTTTTACCCTCCATCTTCTGGAATGGGAGACAAACTCCCCCTTACCCCCTCTGGCAGAATCACTGGCTCTGGAATGTCTTGACCAGTAGCAGGAAAGTTTCATTATGAGGACAGTGTGGTATGCTGACATTTTGATTTGAAACTTTTGAATGGTAACCTACAGGACCCACATTGCATCTGATGATTGCCTCTTTCTACTTTTCATTACATTTTTATAGGTGGGGTGACAGCAATCAAACAGTCAACACTGGTCTACAAGGAGGACCTCTTGCCCTCTTTAGTGAAAGTGGTAGCACTGTTGTAATGTCACCATCCAGTCAGTTCATGGCTGCCTCATTGGCATATCAAAAAGAAGACCAGTCCATTAACTACGGCATCATGGGTAAAGTGAAGGAAGTTCCACAGGATTTCAACATGGAGACAGTTTTATACTTTGGTGAAGGAGTGAAAAATGTAATTTTTTCTTTGTTTAGATTTAAGGGAAATATTGTCTTTTAAAATACTCCAACAAAGTGCACAAAGCAATTGGCTGAGACATTATCCAACAAGTCAGTCTTAATCATAAACCTCAGCAATAGCTGCATTTCTTCAAAATACTATGTGCAAGAAGAGCTATGGACTTTGCATCATTTGAAATGTTGAAAGTTTGGGTGAACAAATTATTCTTGAGCAGCAAATAACTGAATTTCTATCTGTACAAAACTTATTTCTTGAAAACAAGGCTACCATATTTTTGATTATCTTTCACCCTGTGTCAATAAATATTAGTTTTAAAAGGATGAATTTTTCTTGCCAAACAAATGCAGTATTTTCCTTTGAATCACATGATAGGAATGAAGTAAATTACATTTCTTCTTCGGTTATTAGCAATGAAGTAAATTACATAACTTCTTCAGTTATCAGCAACTGCAATAAGATGATAGAGTTGTCACTTTTCTGCCATTGGAGGTAAAGGTCTAGTGCTATTGATATTGATGTAGATTCTGAATATGCTTAAGAATCAGGAAAGCTTTCACCTAGTTTTTGGTTTCGATGGTAAGAGAAACCAATGCAATCATGATGGCGTGTGTATGTATGTGTGTGTGTGTGTGTGCGTGTGTGTGTATGTGTGTGTGTTTGTGACACTTTGCTTGTTAACACGATATCTCAAGATAGGAATGTCGCTGAGTTTTCAAACTTGGTACATAGATGCCCTATACTAAGAGGAAGAACCCTATCGATTTTGGTCAAGTTTGAAGGTCATTTGAGGTCACAGGGGTCAAAAACTCGAAACACTTTACATTTAACACAACTAACTCGTTAACACGATATCTCAAGATAGGAATATCTGACAGTTTTCAGACTTGGTATTTAGATGCCCCATATGAAGAGGAAGAACCCTATCGTTTTTGGTGGAGTTCAAAGGTCATCTGGGGTCACAGGGGTCAAAGGACTCGAAACACTTTACAATAGGATATGGCACAGTAGGAATGTTTGAAAGTATTCAAATTTGGTACATAGATGTCCAATATCAAGAAAAAGAACAGCATAAGTTTTCATTGAGTTTAAAGGTTATTTGGGGTCACAGGTGTCAAAGGACTCGAAATACTTTACATGTAACTCATTAACACAGTATTTCAATGTAGAAATGCCATAGGACTTGAAACACTTTACATTTAACTCATTAACACAGTATCTGAAGGTATGAATGTTTGAAAGTATTCAAACTTGGTTCGTAGATGTCCTATATCAAGAAAAAGAACAGTATCAGTTTTCAACGAGTTTAAAGGTTATTTGGTGTGACAGGTGTCAAAGGACTCGAAACACTTTACATTTAACTAACTAACAGAGTATCTCAATGTAGAAATGTTCATAGGACTTGAAACACTTTACATTTCACTCATTAGCACAGTATCTGAAGGTAGAAATGTCTGGAAGTTTTCAAACTTCGTACATAGATGTCCCATATCAAGAGGAAGAATGGTATGGGTTTTGGTCAAGTTCAAAGGTCATTTGGGGTCACAGGGGGTCCAACCCGGAAAACCATGTTTACACAATATCTTAAGGTAGGAAGCTTGGATTGATTTCAAACTTTATATTTTGATGCAGTATGATGGGTAGATGAACCCTACAAATTTTGGTAGAGGTCAAAGGTCATTTGGGGTCACGGGGGGTCAAACCCCCAAAACGTTTTTTACATGATGTCTCAAGTTGGGAAACTTTGATTAAATTCAAACTCAAGATGTTGATGCGTTATGATGTAAGCAAGAACCCTTTAGATTTTGGTAGAGGTCAAAGGTCATTTGGGGTCACAGAGGGTCAAACCCAGAAAATCTTGTTTACACTATATCTGAAGGTAGGAAGCTTGGATTGATTTGAATCTTGATTTGTTGATGCAATATGATGGGAAGAAGAACCTTATTGATTTTGGGTAGAGGTCAAAGGTTATTTGGGGTCATAGGGGGTCAATCCCCAAAAAACTTGTTTACATGATATCTCAAGGTAGGAAACTTGGATTAACTTCAAACTTGATATGTTGATGCATTATGATGTATGTAAAAACCCTACTGATTTTGGTAGGGGTCAAAGGTCATCTGGGGTCACAGGGGGTCAAACTTGGAAAACCTTGTTTACAGGATATCTCAAGGTAGGAAACTTGGATTAATCTCAAACGTGTTATGTTGATGCATTATGATGTAAGGAAGAATCCTATTGATTTTGGTACAGGTCAAAGGTCATTTCGGGTTAAAGGGGGCCGAACCCTGAAAACCTTGTTTACACGTTATGTCAAGGAAGGAAGCTTGGATTGATTTCAACCTTGAGATGTTGATGCGTTATGATGTAAGCAAGAACCCTTTAGATTTTGGTAGAGGTCAAAGGTCATTTGGGGTCACAGAGGGTCAAACCCAGAAAATCTTGTTTACACGATATCTGAAGGTAGGAAGCTTGGATTGATTTGAATCTTGATTTGTTGATGCAATATGATGGGAAGAAGAACCTTATTGATTTTGGGTAGAGGTCAAAGGTTATTTGGGGTCATAGGGGGTCAATCCCCAAAAACCTTGTTTACATATCTCAAGGTAGGAAACTTGGATTAACTTCAAACTTGATATGTTGATGCATTATGATGTATGTAAAAACCCTGCTGATTTTGGTAGGGGTCAAAGGTCATCTGGGGTCACAGGGGGTCAAACTTGGAAAACCTTGTTTACAGGATATCTCAAGGTAGGAAACTTGGATTAATCTCAAACGTGTTATGTTGATGCATTATGATGTAAGGAAGAATCCTATTGATTTTGGTACAGGTCAAAGGTCATTTCGGGTTAAAGGGGGCCGAACCCTGAAAACCTTGTTAACACGTTATGTCAAGGAAGGAAGCTTGGATTGATTTCAACCTTGAGATGTTGATGCATCATAATGTAAGGAAGAACCCTATTGATTTTGGTAGAGGTCAAAGGTCATGTGGGGTCACAGGGGGCCAAACCCTGAAAACCTTGTTTACATGATATCTCAAGCAAGGAAGCTTAGATTGATTTCAAACTTGATATGTTGATGCGTTTTGATGTATGGAAAAATCCTACTGATTTTGGTAGGGGTCAAAGGTCATCTGGGGTTGCAGGGGGTCAAACTCCGAAAACCTTGTTTGCATGATATCTCAAGGTAGGAAACTTGGATTAATCTCAAACTTGGTATGTTGATGCATCATAATGTGAGGGAGAACCCTATTGATTTTGTTAGAGATCACAGGTCATCCAAGGTCACAGGAGGCTCAAACCCCGAAAACCTTGTTTGCATGATATCTAATGGTAGGAAGCTTGGATTTTCTCAAACTTGGTTTGTTAATGAATTATGACGAGAGGGTGGACCCTATTAATTTTGGTAAAGGTCAAAGTTCACCTGGTATATCCAAGGTCAAACCTTGAAAAATCCTACTTTGTATTTCAAGGTGGGAAAATGAGAGAGGGTTCAAAGTTAGAATGTGGATGTGTGATGGTTGGAAGATGGCTTCTGTTGTCCTTGGTGGAGGTTGAAGGTCAATTGGGGTCACCAGAGATCAAACTATGAAAACTTTGTTAATAGGATAGATTATCTTAAGGCACAGCATGAAATTTGGGTTTTCATTGTAGAAGTGCTTTGGTTAAAAGAAAAACCAGTTACTTACTGGTGGAGTCAAAGGTCACTTTGGGTCACCATGTGTTACAATAAATGCAGCATTTTTTGAAAAGAACATGTTCTGTATGCATCATCGAAACCTCAATGCATTTTTGCATTCTGGTTTCAGTTGGGAAAGAAGTTTGGTGGTAACTCCATTATAGATTAGTTTCAGAATTTTGCATGAAGTATGAGACAGCCTGCAGAAGTTACCATAAAAAAAAGCCTCTTAAACATAAATACTGAAGCTGCTATTGCAGTTCATTTTATCTTTAGTTCTCTTAAGGCTTTTTGATTCCTTGCGGAAGGCAGGCAAGGAATCTATGCAATGGTGATGTCATGTGTATGTGTGTGTGGGTGTGTGTGTGTGTGTGTATGTGACACTTTGGCTTGTAAACACGGTATCTCAACAAGAGTAAGTGTGACTAATCTCATATTTGGTGTGTGCATTGGCCATATTGATTAGATGATCCCTATTGTTTTTGGTGGAGATCAAAGGTCATTTGGGGTCACCAGAGGTCAAAACTTTGTAAACACGATATCTCCAGAACCGTACATGTGACTATGCTCATATTTGGTGTGTGGGTTGGACATATTGAGTAGATGATCCTTATCGATTTTCGTGGAGGTCAAAGGTCATTTGGGGTCACGAGAGGTCAATAGGTAAATTCCTTAGAAATTGCTTGTAAACACGGTATCTCAACAAGAGTAAGTGTGACTAATCTCATATTTGGTGTGTGCATTGGCCATATTGATTAGATGATCCCTATTGTTTTTGGTGGAGATCAAAGGTCATTTGGGGCCACGAGAGGTCAAAAGGTCAAAACTTCGTAAACACGATATCTCGAGAACGGTACATGTGACTATGCTCATATTTGGTGTGTGGGTTGGTCATATTGAGTAGATGATGCTTATCGATTTTCGTGGAGGTCAAAGGTCATTTGGGGTCACGAGAGGTCAATAGGTAAATTCCTTAGAAATTGCTTGTAAACACCGTATCTCAACAAGAGTAAGTGTGACTAATCTCATATTCGGTGTGTGCATTGGCCATATTGAGTAGATGATCCCTATTGTTTTTGGGGGAGGTCAAAGGTTATTTGGGGTCACAAGAGGTCAAAAGGTCAAAACTTCGTAAACATGATATCTCAAGAATGGTACATGTGACTGTGCTCATATTTGGCAAGTGTGTTGGCCATATTGAGTAGATGATCCCTATTGTTTTTGGTGGAGTTCAAAGGTCATTTGGGGTTATGAGAGGTCAAAAGGTCAAAACTTTGTAAACACGATATCTCAAGAACGGTACATGTGACTGTGCTCATATTTGATGTGTGGATTGGTCATATTGAGTAGATGATCCCTATTGATTTTCCCAAAGGTCAAAGTTCATTTGGAGTCAGCTGTTCAAAGCCTGACAAGCTTTCCTGCACAGTCTTTCAAGAAAGGTCATTTGGGTTCACAACAGGCAAGGGGGATCTCAATGTAGGAAGATTAGATGCCTTGCATGTGTACTTTGTGGGCACATTATGGAACCCTGTTAATTGAAAAACATTGCAAAGCAATATCAATGTGAAAAAAACGCCTTACATTTCAGCGGCAAGGAACCACTAAGCCTTTTGGCTTTCTGGTTAAGAGTTACTTTATATCAGTACATATCTCCTTGCCTTTATCATTATCTATGTATTATTTCATCCTTGTTACGTAATTGTTCGTCCTTACAGACCTTTGAAAGTTGGGGAAAGTTCCTGCTCACTAAGTACCAGACCAATCGTCACACTGATGCAGACATGACTCTGAAATATCTGGGGTACTGGACTGATAATGGTGAGGAAAGAAAAGCCTTAGGTTCCCTACTAACATGTAGTCTTCAACTAACATTGGGTGATGCTCTTATTCAGGGGTTTCCAACCATATTTACTCCAAAGATGACCCTATTTCAGGCACCAGTTTCAGACTGCATCTTTAGATAAAAAAAAAAAAAAAAAAACAGGACCCACCTTTACATGTGGTATTTTAAGAACTGTGGTAATTGCATTAAACTTCATAAAGAAGCATTTACGAGCAATACATGTGTTCAGTCTATCACTGGTTTGTTGTCCCCAGCATTACAAAGTTATTGTGTAAATCATATTTATTTGTTTGATTAGTGAGTGACAAGTTTTAAAAAATTTGGGAATAGTTTGCAGCTCCACATAATTTGCTATGTGACCCCAAATGGGTTTATGAACCTAAGGATTGGAAACCATGATCAAATCCATTAGATTTAAAGTCAGGTAAACCATGGCAGTTTGACCTAGTATAGCTAGACAGACAGTCTCTTTTTAGGGGAAAGCTGTATCAATCTGAAAGATGTTCTCACTGTTGATGTGTTTTAAGTTTACTAGAGTAACTTTTTAAGACAGTAGCAGAGCAAAGTTGGGTACAGAAGAGTACAGTGAGGGTTCAGAAGTTGACTGATCTGCTCATGGGAGGTAAGGGTGTGGTTTAGTATCAAGCATGTGTATAACCTGTAGACCTGACTTTTGTCTTCATCTTTCTACAGCATTACAAAAATTACAAGTGATTGCCATTTTTGGTTGCATGATATCCATTTCTTTGAAAATTAACACTTTACCGTTGTGCTCTAATCGGGGCATATTTGCACACCTTGGGAGTGGGCAGAAAAGCGGACTTTGCACTCCCCGCTTCAGCTTCCGTCAGCAATTGACCCTGTTACCTTAAACTATTGTCTCTCTTGTTGTTGTGGCCAAATTTTCGGGTAGCTACTCGCAGTTTCCAGCTTTGTGTGAAACAGCAAAGATGGGTGACAGCTGTGCTCTCTGTCTGGGTCCAAAGGGACCCAAACAACAGAAAAGGGTTAATAGATGTAAAAATTGGTTTACAGCTGTGTAAGCATACAATTTCATATCAAATGGTACTTCTGATTCATGCTTCATGGTGAAATCTTTAAAGAAGTGGGTCTGCAAGGAAAATAGTCTATTCTTCTTTAAGGGAAATACTTTTTCTCCTGTTATAAGGTGCTGAATACTACTATAATACTGAAGAGTCCAAGACTTACGAGGAGACTATGTTTGATGTCAAATATGAAGCAGATAATAATGGCATCCCCTACAGGTGAGGAAATATTAACCAGCTCCCCTATCATGGAGAACTCTTATTTAGAATTGTATCAGTTATGGAAGTTTGTGCCTTTTTCTATTACAGTAAGTAAGCAGGCAAATTTTTGTTTTAAAGGGACAATCAGTTGTTTTTACAGTTTTCCACAACTTTAATTCTGCATCACATGTGTACATTGACTTGAAACTGACAAAAATTTGTTGTGAATGGCGTGTGAAATTTTTTACCCAACAAATATTCAGAAATTTTTCTTTGACTGTAGTTAACACATAATTTATGTTTCTTCTATAAACCTGAAATGAACTCTTCATGGCTTCTACACTCTGGTAAACAACCAGTTAAAAAAGGAAAAGGAGGCGCTGGAAAATAAATTCACTTTCTGTCAAACTGTGATTGACCTTCTTATGGCAAAGTTGTTCTGCTTGATTATGTCTTCCTGAAGAGAATGAGATCATAAGAAATCAAATGAGGCAAGTTATATTGATATGGGCACAGACTCTTCAGGGATATTCAATGGAACTATTCATTGACAGTGGTCTACAGAAATTCTCAATTGGACACAGCTCTTTGATTGACAGCAAATTCATAAAATGCATAGTACTATAGCTCACATTACATGGCATGTACTGTACTGAGAGTGCACTCGTTACCCATGACGACCTAGTGTACTCAATCTTAAGCAATAAACTAAGATTGTGTCTGGATGAGGGTGAGGTTTAGACAAGGGCTGGAGCATATTAAGTGGGGAGGGGGGATGGGGAGGCTAGGTGGTGAGAGAGAAAAATGTGGGGGGGAACGAGTATGCTTCTTTCAGAAAGGGAACTAATTGTTCTTATTTTCTGAATGTTCATATACATCATTTTGTGGAAAAAGATGGAAATATGGGATATGATTCTTTTTATATATTTTGGCAGTCATCAGTTGAGTTCCTTGAGCTTTAGTCATGGGAAAGTCATGGATTGTTTTTCATTTTGTATGTGAATTACCCTTGTTTAACTTGTGAAAGGATTTAAAAGTTGAACACAATGTAAGAAGGAGTGGAATTAATAACTACCTGCTTTTCTGCTACCTGTTATTGAGTATAAGTAAAAAAAAGTCCATCTTTATCCACTATCTACCTAGTACAGGTCTTTGATGTGCCCCAGGTGTATTGGTGTTGGGTCCCTATGCTGCATGACTCCCTCACTCAATTCACAAGGCCTGCACATAAATTATTTGTCTGGAAAATCTTACTCTTTAACCAATGTACAATCTGAAATCTTTACCATCTGAAAATCTTCCTTGCTCCCCCTCCCCCAAAAAGAAAAAGAAATGAAATAAAATTGTAAAAGAAGTAAATTGTTCACACATATTTTGAGTACTGTTGTCTTAACTATGGGGTTTGTTTGTTTCTTTCTTTCTTTGATTGTTTTTTACACGAAAACTTACAATATATGTTTTGATTCAACATCATTTTTAACCCAGATATTATCAGCTGGATTCCTGGTGGTATTATCAAGGAGTTAATTCTGGTATTAAATTGTATCAGCCAAGACCTGAGATCTTCCCACATGGCATGAGGTAAGTTACTGTTGGAAAGGACAATTGCAAGTGTCAGCACGAATCATGATCAGCCACTGTCACTCTGTCCATCAGTCTATCTATCATGTCTGTCCATGATTGCCTTGGTCGGTATTATTTTGAATAATTTCACTTAAAATTCTTCTTTATCAGAAGAAATTGAACTCATTCATCCATCCCTCTTAAAATGTAAGAGGGCTTTGCACAAAATGTTCTGAGAGCATGCAGATTGTTGAACCAATATCAGGTGATGGCATGACAATTAAAGTTTTCATTTTGTTCACAGTTTTGTCCAGAAGGCCCTGGGTACACCCATAGCTACTCATAACAGATGCTGGTAAGTTGATTTTAGTTTCAATGTGTTCATGTGTAAGGGTTTTAGTTAGAACATTCAAAGTGGTGTCTGTAGGGCTTTATCAGTGTAGTATGCAAAAACCAATGCTCATTGTTACTGTCCCTGAAGACCCTCATATCTGCAACACAGAACGGTTTGTGATGGTTTGGGGGACTGATAAATGTCTCATTTTGTATCCAATGACCAGATGAAAATGTTGCCTTATGTTGCCTTTATGTATATTTCCATAAATTTTGAGACATTTAGGGGAGTTTCATTGAATTCTAGGTCAGCTAGTTGTCTCTTGATTTGCCCTTCATGTTGGTCAGCAAGTGTCAGTGCCTGCCTATGCAGGCATGGCTAGAACTGTATTCATGATACAGAAGGATTATGTAAGCTTAAGAATCCTAATAGGTTGGATCTCTAGTTTTTGGTTTCGATGAAAAGAGAAACCTATGCATTCATGATGGCGTGTGTGTGTATGTATGTGTGTATGTGCGTGTGTATGTATGTGCATGTGTGTGTGTATGTGTGTGTGTTTATGACACTTTGCTTGTTTACACGATATCTTGAGAAGGGAAGATCTGACAATTCTCAAACTTGGTACACAGATACCCCATACTGAGAGGAAGAACCCTATTGATTTTGGTGGAGGTCAAAGGTCATCTGGGGTCACAGGGGGTCAAACCCTGAAATCCTTGTTTACACGATATATCAAGATAGGAAACTTGGATTAATTTCAAAGTTGATACGTTGATGCGTTATGATATAAGGAAGAACTCTATTGATTTTGGTGGAGGTCAAAGGTCATTTGGGGTCACAGGGGGTCAAACCCCGAAATCCCTGTTTACATGATATCTCATGGTAGGAAAATTGGATTAATTTCAAACTTTGTACGTTGATGCGTTATGATGTAAGGAAGAACCCTATTGATTTTGGTGGAGGTCAAAGGTCATCTGGGGTCACAGGGGGTCAAACCCTGAAATCCTTGTTTACACGATATCTCAAGATAGGAAACTTGGATTAATTTCATACTTGATATGTTGATGCGTTATGATGTAAGGAAGAACCCTATTGATTTTGGTGGAGGTCAAAGGTCATTTGGGGTCACATGGGGTCAAACCCTATAATCCTTGCTTACACGATATCTCGTGGTAGGAAACTTGGATCAATTTCATACTTGATATGTTGATGCGTTATGATGTAAGGAAGGACCCCATTGATTTTGGTGGAGGTCAAAGGTCATTTGGGGTCACGTGGGGTCAAACCCCGAAATCCTTGTTTACACGATATCTCATGGTAGGAAACTTGGATCAATTTCACACTTGATATGTTGATGCGTTAGGATGTCAGGAAGAACCCTATTGATTTTGGTGGAGGTCAAAGGTCATTTGGGGTCACATGGGGTCAAACCCTGAAATCCTTGCTTACACGATATCTCGTGGTAGGAAACTTGGATCAATTTCATACTTGATATGTTGATGCGTTATGATGTAAGGAAGGACCCCATTGATTTTGGTGGAGGTCAAAGGTCATTTGGGGTCACGTGGGGTCAAACCCCGAAATCCTTGTTTACACGATATCTCATGGTAGAAAACTTGGATTAATTTCAAACTTGATATGTTGATGTGTTATGATGTAAGGAAGAACCCTATTGATTTTGGTGGAGGTCAAAGGTCATTTGGGGTCACATGGGGTCAAACCCTGAAATCCTTGTTTACATGATATCTCATGGTAGAAAACTTGGATCAATTTCATACTTGATATGTTGATGCGTTATGATGTTAGATAGAACCCGATGTATTTTCGTGGAGGTCAAAGGTCATTTGGGGTCACATGGGGTCAAAACCTGAAATCCTTGTTTACGTGATACATTGTGGTAGAAAACTTGGATTCATTTCAATCTTGATAGGCTGATGCGTTATGATGTAAGAAAGAACCCAATTTATTTTCGTGAAGGTCAAAGGTCATTTGGGGTCACATCGGGTCAAAACCTGAAATCCTTGTTTACATGATACATTATGGTAGGAAACGTGGATTCATTTCAATCTTGATAGGCTGATGCGCTATGATGTAAGAAAGAACCCGATTTATTTTCGTGGAGGTCAAAGGTCATTTGGGGTCACATGAGGTCACACCCCAAAATCCTGGTTTACACTATATCTAAAGGTAGGAAGCTTGGATTGATTTCAAACTTGATATGTTGATGCATTATGATGGGAGGAAGAACCCTATTGATTTTGGTAGAGGTCAAAGGTCATTTGGGGTCATAGGGGTCAAACTCAGAAAACCTTGTTTAGGATAGCTCAAGGTATGAAAGGTGGATGTATTTCAAAATTAGTATGTAAATGAATTATGGTGAGAAGATGGTCTGTATAAGGTTATTTTTTGTGGATGTGAAAGGATATCTGGGGTCATGATCGGTCAAACTTTGAAAAACTTGTCAAAATGGGATATCTTCAGGTAGGAAACTTGGATGGATTTCCCAATTAGTATGTGGATGTGTTATGGTGAGTTGAAAGTACTGTACCTGTTGTTTTTGGTGGAGGTCAATGGTCATCTGGTATCACCTGGCATCAAACTCTGAAAACCTTGTTTGCAGAATATCTTAGGCACAGTATGAAAGAAAAACCAGTCACTTACAGGTGGAGACAAAGGCTATTTTGGGTCACCAGTTGTTACAAGAAATGTAGCATTTTATTGAAAAGAGCATGTATGTATCATCGAAACCTCAATGCATTTTTGCATTCTGGTTATCAAAGGTGAAGGAAGTTTCTTTTCTCTGAGCTACTCCAAAAAATGTAGATTTGTAATCTTTTTTTGGCATTCTTGAGGTAGAGTGTTAAGAGTCCTCAATTTAACAGTCAAGTGGAGTCATTCAGCATTCTAAATATGACTCAGATCAAGTCTCTGCTTATTGTATTATTTCCCTGCTGTAAATTATGATACAATTCCTGAATTCATTTCCCTTTTGAAAAGTAATGACTCGCGTTATGATTCATTACAACTCTGTCTGAAGATACCTCAGGAAATCTGTATGGTACAATTGTTGTCATTGTTTTTTTTTATTTGTAGAGGTAGCCCCTCTATAGCATACTTATTTTGGTTCTGCCTTCCATCAGAACCATTACTAACATCTCCAGCTCTTCAAAATGAAATCTATAGTACTCTACAAAAAACATATGACAGGACTATCGCATTACCGATTTTAACCCTATCTGCCCATGGCAAGTCAGCAAAGAGGAATCAGTCTACCCTTACTGATTTGTTTGTTTTGTTGTTTCTGCCTCACAACTGTTGACAAGGCTTAGCACAGCTTTTAGTGTTTCATGCATTGGTGACACTTCAGAACACCTTTGACTTCAGCAGCATTTAATCTGTGCAGTGGGGTATATGGTGAATTATTTAACGCTTGTTTGCTTGCTTTTGTCCCACAATTTCTGTCCAATGCTCTAGTTATGACTCTGCAAAACTATTTTTTCAAATTACTTGCTTTAAACTTGTCCACAGGGCTCCTGACAATGTGTACGCCAAACAGAATGGTGGAAAATATGACTTTGTTATTGAAGAACAAATGGCCATACCAAATGACACTGTAAGATTAGTGTTACGTTTTTGTTTGCATGACAAATATGCTCAAGTTACCATATGTATGAGGTTAAGCTATAAGGTTAAATTAGTATGAGGTAAATAATTCATGAAAGATGGATAAAAGTTTAGGTTTCACCAATCCTGAGGAGAGCAGGTGACAAAGTTTTAAAGTCATGCCCCTCTGTTTCCCCTGACTGTGGGCATTGTTTCATCTACCAATCACTCCTAGCATTCAGACCTCAAAATTTTCACTTTCCAGGTATAAATGTGGCATATTTTAAAAACAGCTTATTTGACTCGAGTTTGAAAATTGCGTATTCTGATCTAGCTTAAAAAGGTTTTCTTATTCTGCAGCTTAAATTCTGTAATATTTACAACTCTGCTGGGCTTGCACCCCATGTCCTTACATAGGTCCTTGACAAATTGTTCAGTTTGTAAAAATCAATTTAATGAGTTTTTCCCCATCACTATTACTTATGAAAACCTCTGTATGTTTCATTAAACAGCCCATGCCATTTATGATTCATGTTCAAAAGATTGTATTGTTACACATTTTTAATTGGGTTCTTGGGCCAGAACATCATCTAATAATGCTTGCATTTTGGAGTGAACAGTGGTAGCATGTTTGAACACATGCATGAAACAGTGTTAGTAGTCATTTAGGGAAAAAAATTTCTCTATTTTTCTACCAATTAGAATGAATCAATTATGAATAAAAATGTTTATGAATAGTTTCTATGTGTACAGTGCATTGACTAGGGTTCACATACAGAAGGGAAAATGGGAAAAGTGGAATTTTATCATTGTCAAAAAATCCTTTAATGTTTGGGTGTTTGATCTCGAAAACTTGCCTTATGGTCATAAAATTTGAAATCTTGCATATTCTGCAATCATGGTCATCTTAAGCATGCATTCAATGTTGGACAAGAAAACAAGTGGAAAACCAATTTTGTAAAAAATTCTTTAATTTTTAGAACTGAGAATTTTCATTTTGCCTTCAATAGAAACAAATTTTCTTTTCGCTTTGTAGAGCTTGCAAATAGTTATAACAACTTGTGTAGAATCTAAACTAAAATAACACCGTACAAGATACATCAGAAGCCTTTGGAAGTGGCAATCACTAAATGATTTTCAAAGTGATGGTACTAGAACCTTTGTTATTTTCATATGTGTGGTGCTCACCAAGGTTTACAGGATTTCCACACACTTAAAATGCTTAAAATTGAAGATTTATTCCAGAAATGCATATTTTAGGGGTGGGGCTGTATGACAGTTTGTTTTCATGTAATGTCAATTTTTTTGCATATTATTTGGGCACCGTTTTGCTTATGAAAAGTTAAATTACTAGATGAGTAACTTCTGCTTTAATTTTATGTATAATTAATGCACATGACCTTAGTTTTTAGAAGTGTTTATATCTGGATTTTGTTTTCATATATCCACAGAGTTTTTGGTGTGACTTTTTCAAGAATATAAGTGATGCAAATTGGAATCTAAAACTTTATGAACAGGTAAATGGAAACTTGAATTTTCTAACATAGGTGGAAAAGTTGGGGAAGCTAGAAGGCCTTCCTAGGAAATATGGTTTTTGGAAGGAAATTTGGGAGGGGAATTTGCCTTTCTTGTACATGGATATAAAGGGAGAATTGTGGAAAATTTTGCTCCCTTTCTCAAAAGTAGTTTCACTGGGAAATTATAATTTTTCCATCCCTGTAATTGCCAACTTAGATTTAAAAAGAATAGTCCATAGCCACATTTGATTTTTGATATGCTAACGAGGAAAATATTCTAACCATTCTGGTGCAACTTTCATCATTTCCAACTTTCAGTTCTCAAGATATTGTGAATTGAAATTTACACATTTTTGATTCCTTGCCGAAGGCAGGCAAAGAATCTATGCGATGGTGATGTCGTGTGTATGTGTGTGTGTGTGTGTGTGTATGTGTGTTTGTGTGTGTGTGTATGTGACGCTTTGGCTTGTAAACACGATATCTCAAGAAGGGTAAGTGTGACTAACCTCTTATTTGGTGTGTAGGTTGGCCATATTGAGTAGATGATCCCTATCGTTTTTGGTGGAGATCAAAGGTCATTTGGGGTCACGAGAGGTCAAAAGGTCAAAACTTTGTAAACACGATATCTCGAGAACGGTACATGTGACTATGCTCATATTTGGTGTGTGGGTTGGTCATATTGAGTAGATGATCCCTATCGATTTTCGTGTAGGTCAAAGGTCATTTGGGGTCACGAGAGGTCAAAAGGTCAAAACTTAGTAAACACGATATCTCAAGAACGGTACATGTGACTATGCTCATATGTGGTGTGTGCATTGGCCATATTGAGTAGATGATCCCTATCGATTTTCATGGAGATCAAAGGTCATTTGGGGTCACCAGAGGTCAAAAGGTCAAAACTCCGTAAACACGATATCTCAAGAACAGTACATGTGACTATGCTCATATTTCGTGTGTGGGTTGGTCATATTGAGTAGATGATCCCTATTGTTTTTGGTGGAGATTAAAGTTCATTTGGGGTCACGAGAGGTCAAAAGGTCAAAACTTCGTAAACACGATAATTCGAGAACGGTACATATGACTATGCTCATATTTGGTGTGTGGGTTGGTCATATTGAGTAGATGATCTCTATCGATTTTCGTGGAGGTCAAAGGTCATTTGGGGTCACGAGAGGTCAATAGGTAAATTCCTTAGAAATTGCTTGTAAACACGGTATCTCAAGAAGGGTAAGTGTGACTAATCTCATATTTGATGTGTGCATTGGCCATATTGAGTAGATGATCCCCATCGATTTCGTGGAGATCAAAGGTCATTTGGGGTCACGAGAGGTCAAAAGGTCAAAACTTCGTAAACATGATATCTCAAGAACGGTACATGTGACTGTGCTCATATTTGGCGAGTGTGTTGGCCATATTGAGTAGATGTTCCCTATTGTTTTTGGTGGAGGTCAAATGTCATTTGGGGTCATGAGAGGTCAAAAGGTCAAAACTTCGTAAACACGGTATCTCAAGAACGGTACATGTGACTGTGCCCACATTTAGTGTGTGGATTGGTCATATTTAGTAGATGATCCCTATTGATTTTCCCAAAGGTCAAAGTTCATTTGGAGTCAGCATGTTCAAAGCCTGACAAGTTTTCCTGCACAGTCTTTCAAGAAAGGTCACTTGTAGGGTCCTGTAACTTGTCATGTAGATGGCACATAGTGAATACATGGTCCCAGAAGTTTTTGGTGGAGGTCAAATGTCATTTGGGTTCACGACGGGCAAGGGGGATCTCAATGTAGGAAGATTGGATGCCTTGCATGTGTACTTTGTGGGCACATTATGGAGCCCTGTTAATTGAAAAACATTGCAAAGCAATGTCAATGTGAAAAAAGGCCTTACATTTCAGCAGCAAGGAATCACTAAGCCTTTTGGCTTTCTGGTCTATAATATGTGAACTTGAAGTAAGCAGGTGTAATGTCATGGGTTCACTTTGCTGGCTGTTTTGTTTTTCTTTATTTTTCATCCTGTTAATTTGACCCTGAATTTATTAGACGTGCTGTTTTAACCCTCCGGTATATAAAATTTTTTTAAATTCCCATTCAAGGTGCACCTATAGTACCAATTTATCAAAGTGTAGTTGCATTAAATTGTTGGTAAATTATGAATAAAAATAAAACAATGGCCAACAATTTGAATTCATGACATCATACCTGTCTGCTTCAAGTTGATTCTATGTTGAAAATTTGACACCTTCAGTTGCTAATATCTCGAGACCTGAATATGAAAGTGAACAGAAATTTCATGAGAATGCTCAAAATATATACTTCTTTAACATATCAAAAACAATCGTGGCTCTGGACTATTCTTTTAATTTGATTGACAATTTTTTTTTTAGCAAAAGGTTATATAACTGTGCACAGAAAGGTTATTACGCTATTTAGAGCCAGGTGATTTAATTGTGTACAGTGTAACAAACATTATCAATGTAAGAATATTTGACCATGGCAAAAAGTAGGTTGATGAAGAACTTCATTTTGTTGGTTTGGATGATAAGAAAAACCTACCCATTCATGGTGGTGTGTGTGTGTGTGTGTGTGGGTAAGTTTATACCCAAGTTGTTTGTGACACTGAACATGATATCTAAAGAAGGGTGTCTGTGACAGTTCTCAAACTTGGTACATACATGCCCAATATTAAGAAGAAGATCCCTATTGTTTTTGGTGGAGGTCAAGGATCATCTGGGGTCAGCAGGGGTTAGTCTTATAACCCTTTATGCTTAAGTACACTAAGCTCGTTAAATGTAATATCTATATAAGGAAATCTGCTACAGTTCTCAAACCTGTTACATGGATGTCCTTCATAGCAGGGAAGAACCCTATTGTTTTTGCTGGAGTTCAAAGGTCAGCTGGGGTCAAAGTCTTAAAACCATTTGTTAACACAATTTTCCAAACATGGTATATAGATGTCTCATGTTGAGAGGAAGAACCTCATTTGTTTTGGTAAAGTTTAAAGGTCATTTGAGGTAAGCAGGGGTTAAGAACTGAAACAATATACATTTTGCTTGTTTTGTTCAGACTTTAAGTATATTGCCTCGTAAATCAGTTTTGTTTTTGGTTTTAATGACAAGGGAAACCAATGCAGTCATCCATACCAATTTGTTTCTCCCCCAACATACCAAATTGCCCCTTTCCCACTCTCCCAACCCCCAAATACATGTCAAATCGCCCATGCCAGCTCGTCCCCTGGTGTTTTCCGAATTGTCCCCATACCCAACCAGATTCGCGCCATGCCAACTTGCATCCCATACATACCTAATTGCCCCATGCTAACTCCCCCAATACATGTCAAATTACCCCATATCAGCTTGCCCCCCAAACATACTAAATTGCCTCATGCTAACTTACCCCCACACATACCAAAACACTCCATGCCAACTTGCCCCATACCATATCAGGGGTCACTCAAGGTTAAATATGGGAAACCTTGTTAGCATGATATTGTATGTCAAAGTAGGGAAATTGTCTGAGTTTTTGAATTTGGTGATTGCAATGCATTAAGATGAGAAGATGGTCTCTATTATTTTTGGTAGAGGCCAAAGGCCATCTGGGATCACAGGAGGCCAAACCTTGTTGACTTTGTTGACATGATATTGCAAAGTATAGAACTTGAATTGATTTCATATTTGGTGTGGGTAAATGTTATGGTGGGAAGATGGTCCTTATTTTTGTTTGTGGAGGACCACGATCATCTGGGAGTTAACACAAAATTAGTATTTGAACATGCTAGTATAACATTGGACTGAGAAGATATGGGACATCATGACATTATTTGGAACAGAGCATCATCTAAATCTCAATGCACTTTTGCATTGTAGGTTAGGTTAAATGGAGTTTTAGGGTCCAGTTTCAAACCAATTGGTTCAAGCCAGGATAGCCACAGCCTTTTTTCCAGTGTTGGCTCTCTCGTTTTTTTCACCAATTTTTGTCTCTCAGCCTGATGCTGCTGTAGAATGTAGTCCAGTTTTCTGGGAGTATCTCAAGAAAGATACCAAAATATGGGACTGCAATAAATGCAAGTTATATTTTCTGTTGTAAATTAGGATTCATACTGAATCATTAACCAATCCCATCATTCATTCAATCTCATTTTCAGGATTGGTTGAATGAGCAATTCCTTGAGATGGAAATTACTAAAGAGGACATTCATCTTGGACGTAATTGGCTACTTGGAATGGGGGAATGTGCAGCTGTAAACAATCTTGTTATCCTGTACTGTATGCCTCTTGCCAGACATGTATTGCAGAGTGTGGAGATACCAGTAGTTACTCAGGTCTGTATTCTACAAGGAATGATGCTCATTTAATCAACACGTCGGTCTTCCGATATATTGACAAAAGTTGATGGAGTAATTTTAATTCACATTTGCTAACATCTAAACATGTATTTTTTTTTCTGACCATTGATGTTTTATTCAATGCTGTTTTTAAGGCGATGGAAGACTGTTCATTCAATTTTTACAGCTTACATTTCCTATTTTCATCATAAATTCTTCGTTACATAGAATAGCCTAAACTTAAGCCTTGTACTACTACTAAGTGATCTAAAATGATGATATCTGGATGCAAATGTCCACAGTTTTTAAAACTTGATGTTTTAAGCTACAGTTTATAGTCACACTGTCATATATGAGGTTTTATCATTTTGGGGGAAGTTAGGAATTTTAAAAGCATTTTACTGGCTACAAAAAAAAATCTCAGCATTGAACCCAGAGAAAAGAATTCTATGGACAATTAAGTCAACTCAACTGGTGGGTCATTTGAATATAGAGGCTATCCCATAATATGTTATTTGTTGTCTCAAAAGTTTCAAAGTTCATTGACGGAGTCAAAAAATACATTTTGTTACATTGTGGATTTGCTTTTTTCAAAACCAAGATAAAACTTACTGGTGTTAATATCAAATTGAAAAATCCTCCCTCATGGCAAAAGTTGTTCCTATTGTACATGATCATGTGAGATTTGTCTCATCTTCAACTAACTTTAGAGTATCTTCACAGGTCCGAGCAAGTGGTGATTTTCTACACTCTCCTGAGCAGTGGGACATTGGATTTACCTCTATTGTACATCATGCTGTTGGTCTTGTACCATTCAAAGATACTTTCAGGTCAACGGGCAACCAGGAGAAGACATGTGAGTTGGCTTGTTTAAACACCAGTTGGTTTTATCAATGGTTACTTGGGTTTCATTAAAAGATTTTAAAACTCTTCTGAAAGTTGACTTTCTTGTATAAAAAACTACATTTGCCAGGTAAGGGACATAGTGATAGGGTCTCTAGTCTGTCTATGGTAGAATCCATGCTCTAAAAATGTTCTCAAATGTTTGAAAATGTTTATGTATAACACCTTACCTAGCCCTTTACCGTTGTTTGGGTCCTTTTGGACCCATACCAAGAGCGCGGCTCTCACCCATCTTTACTGTTTCACGCGGAGCTTGAAAGCTACATAGCTCGTAGCTACCCGAAAATTTGTCCACAACAGCGAGAGGGACAATAGTTTAAGATCACAGGATCAATAACCAACAGAAGCTGATGGGGGGCGTGCTACGTCTGCTTTTCCGCCCACTCCCGAGGCTCGCAAATATGCCCCTATTAGAGCACAACGGTAAAGGGTTAATCTAAAGTATCTGCAGCACAGATCTGTGCACACATGCAGAGAGAGCGGCATCAGCTTTGCAGTAAACGCACTCCACAGGCTTATTTTAACCCTTTACCTTTGTTTGGGTCCTTTTGGACCCATGCGGAGAAGGCAGCTGTCACCCATCTTTACTGTTTCATGCAGAGCTTGAAACTGCGAGTAGCTACCTGAAAATTCGGCCACAACTGCGAGAGGGACAATAGTTTAATTTCACGGGGTCAATAACCTACGGAAGCTGAGGCGGGAGGTGCTAAGTCTGCTTTTCCTCCCACTCCCGAGGCACGCAAATATGCACCGATTGGAGCACAAGGGTAAAAGGGTTAATGCTGGTTTGAGAATCATATGTTTTCAAATTTTTTCTCCTTTTCTCTTTGCAGATTTCCCAGTCCAGCTTCATACAATAGCAGCCATTTTGAGCCATGGTACTGTAGGTCCAGGGGATAAGATTGGATATAGTAACATTGCTTCAATCAAAGGGTGTGTTGTTTTATCATTTCATGCTTTATAAGAATGTTGTGCAATGAAGAGCTTCCAGCAGAAATAAGATCCTTTTGTTCTGTCCCTAGTTTGTTGCTATAAAATTCCCCATTAACTCTTGGTATGAACAGCAATGTTGTGATATATTGGCTGAAACCCAGGACTAAAACGACCTGAAGCTCTGAAGTGTTTGATATCTCTGGGTGAAGAATGGAGTCAAATAGGATAGCTATATTTTGTGCATCATAGTAAGGCTTTCAGCATCAATTGATAATAACTGCTATAAATGTAAATTTCTAATTTTCCTTCAAGTTATTAACCTCATTTACATTTCCACAGGACCTGCCGATCTGATGGCCTGTTGTTGAGACCGTCTAAGCCAGCTATGGTTGTAGAACAATATATTCTTCAGGTATGTAGCTTGTTATTTCAAGTTGATGTCTTTCCTTGAATCATGCATTAAAATTTTTGGAGGTGTTCCTTTTCTCCCATCTTCCATTGGGTGTTTTGTCTATTGGTAGAGCATCTGCCTCTCACTCAGAAGGTCTGGGTTTCCATTTCCCAGACCAAAACATATGGAAGACTTAAAACAAAAATGGAACCTACTGCTACTGTGCATGATGCTACACATAAGCAATGTAGTAGGGAAACTATCCAGTGACCAACAATATGGAGTTAGTTACTTAGATAGGGTTTAATCACACGAACACCAATGTGTTATATAGTGTCATGCAGTTCAAATACTGTGCAAGTCCGCTGGTTTAGTCGCTTCTTACAACAGGCTGGGAATATTGTGGGCATATTCTACAGCCCACTGGGGTACTCACAACATGGAAAAAGATTTGTAGGTGATGTTAGATAAAACAGAAGGTTAGAAGCTGAGACATAAAACTAAAAAAAAAAAAAAAAAACAAACAAAATCAACCCTTTTCAACAGAACAATGGAGAAAAATTTGGTGCATGTGATTTCTTGTTTTCTGTCACCACAGGATTTTAATGCAAAGAACATGTATATTTGTTGATATATGTGTACAGGGTAAATAGTTTACATTCCACTGACACCACTTACTGACTGCAATTCATTGGTTAGTTGGTGCACATGTGTGCTGAAGCATATAATATGGGCTCGAACACTTATCTCAAAGGCAGAACTTTACAAAATATTTTGAGGAATAGTTTTTGGTGTGCATGGTTTGTGGTCATAGTAAAGTACCATTGATAGAAGAAAGGGTACAAAAATTCTTTCCCATAATCCTTTGCTGCTGCTATTAGGGAAAAAACCAGAGCTATGGGACTGTTTTAATGTGCTTTGAGTTAATTGGGATTTTGCAAGTCACCAACGTAAATGTGTAAAATAGTGTGTCAGCTGGGTAAAAAGATGTAGTTTAAATATGGTTTCAGTTACAGCTCATGTTTGGTTTCAAATACAGTGCAAATTGGTTCAAGTTTACCCCATAGTTGCCTCTTACAATAGATGGGATACCATCGGCATATTCCATAACCGGCCAACTCACATGGGAAGCAATGCTGTGAGAAGAAGATGTGGGTTTATACTATAATTGGGTTGGGGTAGTTGCTATGAATGTAAGTTTTACACACCTCAAGGAAACACTTCTTGAGAGTCTCCTGGAATTGATGTGAAAGTTTTGATGGTCTCCCGCAAGCTGTTTGTAGTAATTGCAAGAGGCCTCCAATTTGTCTGATGAAACAAGTTTCCGGGTCTACCTGGCATTCTTTCTCAGGGCTTGAAATTAGATTGAGAAAGGGTATAGCAAAATGGCTATTGGTCTATTTTATTTCAGTGGGACATTTGTGGTATCATTGATTTGAGAAACCAATGCATTAGTGATAGTGAGTGTGTTTGTAATGTGTGCATGCCTGTTTTTGTGACACTGCTCTTTAACATGGTATGTTAAGATAGGAATTGTTTGACAGCTGTCAAATTTGGTACATAGATGTGCCATATTAAGAGGAAGAATCCTATTGTTTTTGGTAGAGGGAAAAGGTCATATGGGGTCACCAGAGGTCAAAATTTTAAAAACTCAGTTATTTCGAGTCCTGCTCTCTGTGAGGTGGTTCCATCTGACAGATTTTGGTTACCACCTCACAGAAAATTGCTCTAATTGCTACATCCACTGTACTAGCTATTGAATAAGTGACCTTGCCTGTTGGTGTCAAAGCTGGCATCATTTTATCTAGGTCTCACCCCCATACATTGATTATGTTTTCATGGCTTCCAAATTTCATGAAACAAGATTTGGGTCCACCTTTGACCCTACTATTTGGGTAGTTTTGGTTTGGCAAGGGGTAGAAAGTGCGGTGTATCACTTTCCTTTTCGATATTCCTTGAATTATAGAAGTGGCTTAATGCAAAGTGGAAGCACTGGTATAGCAAATTAGTAAACACAAGTTCACACAGTTACCTTCAAAAATTTAACCTCTGATATTCACAAACATCAAAAATTTTTAAAAGGGCCAATCCTCTCACCCCAAACTACAATTTTTGAAGGGGTTTACAGAAATTCTCAAATGGCTCAGCTCTTTGAGCGACAGCTACGTCAAACAATGCAATGTACCATAGCTCATAATACACAGGATGTACTGCACTGAGAGTGCTTTGATTACACATTGCAGTCTTGTATACTCACCCTGAAGCAATAAACTGAGGATAATTGTGTCTGGATGAGGATGAGTTTTAAACAGTTGTGGGAGGGGCATCAGTAAGTAGGATAGGAGAATTACAACTGTTTGGGGTGAGAGGATCAGGCCTCTAAACTTTCCAAATGATAGTAACCATAGGTTATCTTTAGTTCTGATGCAACACACATCAGGTGATTCAGAGAGCACACTGAAATTTTGCAGAGTACTCATCCATGAAACGTATAAATCATCTGCTTAAAAATCATACTGCAGATTAACAACTGTTTCTAGTTGCAAACTGACATTTAATGCATCTGTACTCATTTGGTGTACTCATTTGGTGAAGTCATATTGTTGTTTCCTTGCATTAATAGCAAAAGGAAGCAACTGGTTGGTGTGTGCATCTGTAATGCTACAATGGCCGCCAAACAAATGGTTTATAGGCAAATGAAAAACACTCCGGAAAATTAATGGCAACCTTAAATTTCCTATTCTCCGACCCCCCCCCCCCTTTGTCGCAAAAATTAAAATATTCCTTAAGAGGGCTGAGGTCACGATGAATCTTTCAGAAAATAATGCAGTATTTCAAGGTTTCTATCTCACAACATGCATTTTATTCAAAATCAGCATTCCAGCTGCCTTACCTAGGTTCTACTACCCCCACCCCGGCCTTCACCAGAATTGACATAATATCATGCGAGCCTATTAATGAACATTTCGTCCTTTCCAAGCCCATCCCATAGACACGTAAAGATACCCATATATATTTCTACAATCGCCGCAAAAACAAATGAAACAAAATCCCTCCGTAGCAGATGTTTTATTGCCTTTTATCCATCTCACATGGTAGCTGGCCTTGCCCTTTCCCCCACTTCCATGTTGGTTGGGAAAAACTGGCCAATCCTCAGTAAAACAACATTGAAACAAGAGGAACGGGTTTGTTTCATTAACTTTTGGCGGCGATTGTAGTTCCTGTATACTGTACTCAACAAGTGGAAGCTAGACTAAACTGATACTTGGTACATAGAACTAAGAGCTAAGATGGCTGTAACATTGCTAATGGATGACCTAAACAATCAAAATTTTTTTTCTTTTATAGAAAGCTGCTGGTAAAGCTGACACTCCTCTGATATGGTCAACGTACAGTGAAATAAGTGGATTCGTATTTGGAATTATTTTAGCTATCGATGTGAAGGGTCCAACAGAGATCACGCCAAGTCAGGTTGACCTTGGAATGGTAGGTCATAGAAGAATAGACCCATCCCCAGCTATATTGGGCAAATTGAAATGTTTTCTATCCTATAATCTCTTCTTGTGGCAAGTTTCTGCTTTAAAAGCTTGAGAGTAAAACTTTAAAAGAGACTGATTGCCATTGTTTCAAAGTTCAGAGCACTGCAGATTCAGCTGGCAAAAGATGTAGTCATTTGTCAGTGTTATTTAAATTATAAGTTGCACAGCTTTTGATGCTTATCTCATTACAAAGCAGCTTTACTTTAAGGGATCAGAATTTTACAAAATGATGTGATTAACCCAAATTTCCTTAAACTTCACCTGAACATGGAAGAAGAGAAACTTAAACTACCCTTTATTAGTTTGATGGCTAATGCAGAATAGTTACATACTAAAATGGTTCCCCTACCCCTGCGTCACTGCCACCAACACCTCCATCCCACCCCAAAGAAATCCTTTAAGAATTTGTAACATTATGCAAAAAGTATTTTCTTGGTGTCAGTTGATATAACGGTGGCAATTGATGTCTTACAACGCGTGTTTGGTCTAACAGTAAGAGCATCCGCCTCTCATGCGGAAGGCCCTTGTTCGCTTCCCAGGTCGAGTCATACCAAAGACTCTAAAAATGGAACTTACCGCCATTGTGCGTGATGCTCCGCATGAGCAATGGAGTAGGGAAAACAAGCCAGTGAGCCACAACTGGAAAAAAGGCTGTGGTGGGCTTGACTTGAACCAATAGGTTGGAAACTGGGCCGTAAAACTCTATCTAACTAACTGTACAACTGAGAGGTGTCTTTTATGATTCCTGACTAGGTCAAAGTAAGGTGAGTTTTTGAATGCACAGCAATTTGTTATTCATTGAATGATACTGCATCTCCTCATGGAGAGTCTTGCAAGGGAATGAAAAGCTGAGAGTTCCAGTTGGTTTTATGACCATTTGTTTTATTTGTGGATTGTTTCTCCATACCAATATGCACTGCTATTTGCACTGTCTAACTTTTATATAACTGTAGGCATTGCATCATAATTGTGCAATTTCTGTCAAGGAGGTTGGGATAGTTCATTGCTGAAGTTTAATCATTGGAAACATTAGCCACGATATAAACATACCCTCAAAATACTACACAACACTTTGGTGTTTCCATCTGAACTTCCCCTTCAAAAGACACCACAACTGAGCTTAAATTTTTGATTGAGTGTTTTCACGTGATCTATCATTGTAATTCATAAGCCACAGTTTTCCTCATAAGTCGTAAATGGCTTTCAAAACCTGAATTGTTACTATTAATTGACTGAGATTTTCATTGACATTTTTCTTTCCTTCATATGCAGCTTCCAGCAAATCAGTTTGCATTCTTCTACAATTCTACCAAGAGCTTTCAGTTTGACTATCAAACACCACTAATGATTGGTCCGAATACATTGGACAGTGTCTCCTTGATTTACACATCACCATCCTTCAAACTCAAGTGAGGATCATCATTTATATACTGTTCAATAACTTGAAGTTTGTATACTTATTTGAGAATGCATTTCCTTAAAGTGGGCATGACACAGCCACAAAAACTTTTGTGTATTGCAAGATTAAATACAGTATTTTACAAATGTCATCTCCCACCCCATCAAAAACCTGTACAATTCAACATAAATGATATTTGAAGGAAAACGTTCAGAATCAAGTTTCGAAAAATGCGGCAACAGGCCACCTGACTTTTATGACACAATTGGCAGCTTAAACCCTGCCCCATTTAAGAACGCGCATCTAGATGTAGAACTAATGTAATGCTCAGCAAAGTTATCTTATCTTAGCAACTTAATGAAAACGATTGCATCACAATACTCGTCCAACATACAGAGCAAAAGGCGCGGACCATGGTGGGGATTCGGAGCAAATCATTTGCCAATTTTTTCGCATGTATATGTGCACGCATAAAAACAGTTCTCTTTTTGAGCAAAAAAGATGCGGTTCGGGCACTATACAGAACAGCTGTGAACAAGAATGGACAGTCTATAACAAGGGCGTCCCCACTACGAGCGCCTCTTTACTGTATGAGCTGTTTGCTGAAGGTGCTATTGCTATTACTGAGCAGTCACCGCACAATGCACAATTCACAATATAGTCAGTGGCCACGGCCACTGCTATCGTAGCACCGGTGTTTGCAATGATGTACTAGCTAACAGGCCTTACCATGCACATGATTCGATGATTGTGAGCTCCCTGGTACAGTGTTGCATACCGTGCCCATAGAAATCCTAAGCTTTAGCTAAAGCTTAGGATTTCAATGACTGTGCCTCCAATGACGTCACCATCTTGAGACGCGCTCACATGTTTTTTTGCTTTCGGATTTCAAATGGGCTGAGCTTGGCCTGTAATTGGGAATTCACAACGTCGTATTTCAGTATTTATTGACATAATTTAGTAGGGAAATCATTCAATTTATGTCAAGGTGTACCCAAAGAACATTTACTGAGAAATTTACCTTGTCCGATTCATGCCCCCTTTAAACTAAACCAAGAGGTATATGCATCAGACCTTGACTTTGAGATTTTCCAGATGTGCCACAAATCATATTCCTCAAGACAGTAAGGAGAGAAGGAGGTGTGCTGTTTTGTCAAACTTTGATATGTTTACCTTAGCTCCCATTGTTTATTCATTCGTCCAAAAAATTGCGCTTCTCAGAGTGATTTGATGTGAGTAATGGTGTGCTATTGCTGATTACACTCATACACCCCCAAATTCAAGGCCTGTTTCAGTTCAAAAGTAATCCAAACGTCAACAAAACAGATGTTTTGCAGTGAACCTAACTTAACAGGTTGACGGTATTTTTTTTCGTTCTGTTCTTATTTAAGAATTGTTATAGTAATACTTTAATGCATAATACAGGGCTTCGCATGGCATTGTCTGTCTGCATGGTCAAGTGCTTAGAGCATTTGACTTTCAGTCGGGAGTTCTATAGTTGGGAGTTCTAGAGCTCAACTCAAAGTGCAGACTGTGAGTTATTTGTTCCAATGGTATTAAATAATGATTGTCTGCATTTTAGAAATTATGTTAAAATTGTGGTATGTAGTTACATGTAAATTATTACATGCAGTTGTCTCAATGTAATTACTTTTACCAATTAATTTTCTTTTCTTTTAACAGAAATGAGACCTTCATGTTGTATGGAGAAACATCCAAGTATGTGCCAGTCTCCCCTGACAGAATTAAAAGTATCACCTTACTGGACACATCAATAACTTTCATTGTTGATGTTGCAAGTAATGAGAAGGTTGTTTTGACGATGAAAACCTTTGCAGGTGCTGGAATATTTTATGTTTCTTGCCCACCCACTGTCACTGGAGGCCTTGTTATGGTACAAGTTTATGGTCTGAATAATTGGCAGTGTTTCGCTGCATAGTCTTGCTAATAATTTGTAGCAATTTAGTTGTTACGAAAAAAATTTTTGAAACGATATTTCCTCAAACATAGCATACCTCTCTCCTTTCAGGTGTCAGGAAAAGTCTGTTATCTGAGTGAATATGGAATAACACCTTAAGTAACCTCTCTTTTTTTATTTATTTGTTCATACCCATGAAGAACGCAGGGCAATGTCCTCCACAAAAAATGGTATAACTCTTGTAATAAAATTATAATGAAGTTTTAAACATGGTCTTTTTTCTCCATTTGAAAATGAAAGATGTATATAATTCTCTACAAACAACCCCGGGACAAAAGGGAATGGAAAATGAACTTGAAGGAAGTAAAATATTGCTCTTTGAATAACAACTTTGCCATCTCATTATTTTTTAATGGTTGTTGTTTACAATCATATCTTAATACTAAAAGTAAACCCTAGCGGTAGGTCCTGTGTTTGGGGTTCATGAAGTAAAACGTCCCCTGGTGTATTTTTCAAATATTTTATTATACACAACGCATACATCGTGAATGCTTTTGGCCACATTTTTTCAATCCAATGGTTTACCTATAGTGTTGAATGTTGGCTTGATTAAATATCCGATCTGGATTATTGGTTGAGACCTTCTTGTATTGTCAAAACCAGTGAAGGAAATGTGGCGTGTTGGGTTGTGGCATGTTGTACTCAATATCCTCATGATAATGCATTAGCCTCCCTCCCATTTATAATCTCTTTACAGCTCCATTTGGCAACTTCAATCTTTCAAGATCTTGCAATTATTTGCATAAAGATAGACCCTGCAGGTACTCAAACATTTTAAAGGGCAAGATAGGTCCCTCATCTTCTTTTGTGAATTAACTGTTCGCCAGTTTCTGCTTTGTTAAGTATTATTTGTTATTAAATATTATTATGTAATACCACTAATTTCTGGCAAAGTACTGCAGGAAACAATTTTTTATATGAGTACCATTTATTTAGAAGTTTTGAGTAGTTTCAATCTTGTTGAAGCTTCTCCAAGGAATGTTTCATGTTTATTTTTGTATCATTGTTGAACTTTGGTAACATTTTTTAAAATCCATAGTCTTTCTTACTGGCACTAAAAGTTTTTTTTGAAGAGGCTGACGTTTTGTTTCATGGATTTTCACAAAGGTAAGTAAACGTGTAAATCATGTGTCTAGCTTTCGCAAGCACAAATTGTATTTACATCTTGGTTTCATATTACCTTAGTTATGTATATAGCTAAAAGTCTTGTCAAAATTTTCTAAATACAAATGTTATAAGCAGAATTTATTTTAAGGGCATGTATTGTTGGTTGTATTCAAAATGTAGTTTATTCATTAATGGAAGTGTGTGTAGGTTTACATTTTAGACATCATTTATTTTTGTAATAGCTATTTAAAAAGCAAGAAGTTCCCAATTCCTCAATAGCATGTGCTTATTAGGAATATTATGGTCTGCCTCGATAGAAGTTATCCCTGGAATTGTGACTTCAACATTATTTGTAGTAGTTTCAAATATGTGGACAAAAATGGATTTTTTTACATAAGTCATGTAAAGGAGTTTGTCTGTCATTAAGCAAGATGTAATGATGCATTTGAACACAACTAGCTCTTCTGATCTTTTTTGTGCTCGATTTATTATGTTTTCTCTTCAGTTAACATTTGATATTGCTAGTTCCTTGGCACAACAGCTATTGAGAAACTTTTATTGTAAATCTAGTGGGACATAAATGTTCATTGATAAGGTACAAGTCGATAGTTATATCTGCTGAAGTATATGTTCTGCATCAGTTATGACTTCATTGTAGGAGTCACAACTAGGGCAGTGGGTACCTGACTCCTGACAGACTAGGAGTCACTCGATCGCTTACCATAAAATAACAGTACAGACTCAACTTGAAACAAGACATTTTATTTGACATTTCAAGTTGATCATCAGGAGTGTATTAAGCAGCCCTTTTTAGTCATTTTCTGAAGAGTACATGCTCCTTATTGTGTTGGAAAAATATTCTTTGAACTGCATGCATTATAAATGATGGTAGAAAGTGACTCAAGTCACAAAGTGTAGAGATTTCCCCCAATCTGTTATCAAATTGCATTTCTCTAAATCAATTGATCATTGACTCCAGTCACTTTTAAGGATTTGTAACAGATAAGATTTCATTGGCCTTAACTAAGTCCATGATGTCCTATAATATAGTGACTCAAATAATGGCTCTCTACTTCATAGGTAGCAACGTACAACTGTACTAAGAGCCATCCACTTTGGTTCCTGTGTAGTTTATTGGGAAAATTTACTGTAAATTAACCAAGGAAGTGTGGGAATATTATGGTTTGAGTTATGACTTGAAACAACACAGTCTGCTATTGACTTTAGTTTATGTCTCCTTTAAGGAAAAGAAACGGTGTACTGAAAACTATTTTCATTCCTTTTTCCCATGAGTAGAAAGTCTGTGTAAGCTTCAGTTCATTTCTTCCTAAACAGTTTTCTAAAAAAATTGATTATTATTCATTTTAGAAGTTCAACTGCCACAAACAAAAGCTAAAAAAATTAATACATTTGAGTTTATTCCCTTTGTAAATGTGTAGTTTTAGTAAACTATTAGTATTTGTTTCATCTTTTTTTCTTGAGATATAAATGTCAAATCCCCAAAAGATGCTGTAAAAGCTCAAAAAGTAACAACAAAGTTGTAACAAATTTGTCAGTCTGAAAAAGTTACAACATGGAAAATTATAAATAGCGATTGTACTCCCAGAGACCCTTTTCCAAACAGCAATTTCAAATGGTTGTGGTATATATAGAGTTTACATTGTATTTGACCACAGTAAGATGCCATTGACAAAAGCAATGTAAACCAAAACCCAATCCCACAACCCTTTTCTCATTGGAAAAGGGTCTCTTCACAAACAACATATGAAGATAGGTTTTTAGCATCGGCCGTGGAATTTTGCTTTTGTTTTTTTTTGTTTTTTTTTTTTGTGTCTAAAATGGAAGTATAAGTTATGTAAATAGTAAGATTTATCACATCTAATCAAGAATTTTTCATCAAATTTCTTTACTTTTTTCCCATTTTAAGCATGTGTTTGTATAACCATGGTGTATCCAGGACATATCAATTGAGGTGGGTGAAAGATTGATTTATTGCTGCCCTGGGGAGGGGTAGAAACAAAAGGGATGTCTCCTCCCCTTTGAAAAAATTTTGCATTGGAAAGATGGCTGAGATGCAGACTACTGCTCTAAATTGACACATTTTGGAGTCTTGTTTTCATGGATGAAGGCAAATGGGTTGGGGGCACACTTCATTGCTACCCACTTGGGTCTGCCATAGGTACAACACTTTCTCTGTGTAACTGTGGAAAGAGAATTGATTTTTCTTGGCTGTAATCATGTGTACTAAGTTGGTTGTAGCAAAATGGTCCCATCTGGACTCACAACTCACCCAACTCACCCAACTCACCCACCTGGGTTCGCCATTGGTGCAACAGTTTCTCTGTGTTAACTGTGGTAGAAGGGGAATTGATTTTACTTTGCTTAAATCATGTGTAAAAATTTGGTTGTAGCACAATGTGCCTTTGTAAAATTTAATAACGTATCATACAGAATTGCTGGTGGGCTAATAGAAAGCATTTGTACTGTTTTAAAGACTCTGCAAAGGCTTTGACTTTTAACAAGTTCATGCAATGTTTAATACATATTTTATGCATGAACTGACATGTGAAAGCTTTCCCAAAAAAAAAAAAATGACAAGGCCAATTATGACCATGGGAAAGGTCCACTATCTTATTTCACTGATGTGCACATGGAGTGATACAATTAATGGACATCATGTAAATGAAAGTGTAGTTACCAGATGTGCATAGTGTGTATAGCAGCTATAGAGGTCATGCACATGATGTTAACACATTTCACTTAGTCATACTGGATGCCACTCATCATGTGTAGTAGATCTGTTACTGATACATCTGCATGACAGCACCTTAATAACAATTGTTGTTTAATGGATGGCTGGATGGCAAAATAGAAAGGCACTCAAAGGAGAGACATCAGTATGGCCTCTATACCTGTATGTGGTTTAGTTGGGCTTGCAAGGTATTGGTCCTTAATTATGGACTTTTAGGAGCCTTGGTAGATGTGAACAGCATTCAACTTTCCATCAGTGATACTGTTTTACTAATATATATTAAAACCCCTGAGAAGACACCATAGGTGGGTCACATGGTATCCCCACTACTCCCCACCCACTTCCACCTGCACACACACACGCCTGCACTATTTGCATACACTGTCCACAGTATTTGTTTCATAGGGAATGTCAATCAGAGGATTGCACATATTAGTAATGGCCAGATGGAGTTAAAAAATTTAAAAAAAAATTAAGTTTGAAAAGGTACTTGTCTTTTAGGCAAAAGGGGGATGAAATATGTAATCATGTTGTTTATGTACCAAGGTAAGTCAGGGTAGTAGGAATATCTTGTCTAAAAATAGAATGCAACACTCTCATTAAATGGGGTTGTCTTGCTGTTATTTTACTTTCCAAGTTAGAGAATTTATTTTATGTCATTCCTGCCAGTTGGTATTGCAGATCCCACCTAGCTATATATTTGTTTATTGTCTTATTTTTGATACTTCACACTTTAACTCCAGGGACTGGATTCACAAAGTCTTAAAGGACAAAATCGTTGGTAAGTCTGACTTATGCAATGTATGTGTCTTAGTTGGTATTCATGAAGCCAAAGGTTTGTATTATTTTGTTTAACTTTATGCAAGCTTCATGGTTGTAGCAAGAACAAAAGGATGTGGTTAACACATACAAAAGGGCTGTACTTAGGAATTGTGCTCCATGCTGGTCTGCATGTGTTACTACAGAGAACAGGGTGCATCATTTCATTTTAAAGACTAGAAACAATGTGATCAAGGAGCTTCCACTTGGATGGCAACTCCCTGATGTGTTTGGCTAAAATGCAGTCACTCACATTATTGGCTCTGGTGCATTTGTTGTAGTTGTGAAACATAGCCTTACAAACTAAGGTGGTTGTTTATGTTAACACCACTAAGGGTCCATACACAGTTCATACGTATTTGACTTAGGAAACTCTTTTGCAAATGTTGGTGAATCCCACCCAAGAGGCTTTTAAATTTGCATCATATACTAAACAGATACTTGAATGCTTCTTATTGGGGGAGGGGCTGCAGTATATTTTCTGAAATTTCAGTGCCTGTATGCAAGGAATAACCCATATTTTGCCTAAAATTAGTTCTCTTCCCTTTTGTAGGACGGCAACTCCTCACAGAGACCCCTGCTAATGTATATATTCCCTTACTTCTGAAAGTATGTCATATTGTATGGTGGTGGTTGCATTTTTGTGTTCTTTATATGGAATGACAACTCTCTTATTGGAAACACAAAGAAAGTGGTAAAAACAGAATTTATTGTGGATTATTTTCTTTTTATGTTTGGTTTTGTTTTTGTTTGTTGGTGAATATTAGGCCCAATTTCTCATCAGAATTATTCAAATTTTGTAATCATTTTAAATGTAGTGTCTCCTTGTTGTCATCAGTCACCCCCCCTCCCCACCAAGTACTGTATCTTAATAACCCAAATGACCCAATGTCATTCTCCTGAGATAGTTTATTGCACGCCCTCTTCAAGCAGTCTCTTCCCACAAAATGTGACTTGGTTAAGGGTTTTTGGTTTCGATGGCATGCGTATGTATGTGTGTATGTGTGAGTGTGCATGTGTATGTGTGTGAGTTTGTTACACTTTGCTTGTTAACAAGATATCACAAGATAGGAATGTCTGACAGTTTTCAAACTTGGTACATAGATGCGCCATATTAAGAGGAAGAACCCTATTGTTTTTGGTGGAGGTCAAAGGTCATCTCATGTCACCAGGGGTCAAAGTCTAAAAACCTTGTTAACACGATATCTCCAGGTACAAAACTTGGATAGATTTCATATTTGGTATGTGGATGCGTTATAGTCATTAGGTAGCCCCTATTGTTTTTGGCGGAGGCCAAAGGTCATCTGGGGTCATCAGTTGTCAAAGTCTGAAAACCTTGTTAACATATCTCTAGATAGGAAACTTCTATAGATTTCATATTTGGTATGTAGATGCATATGGATCAGGAGATGATCTGTAATATTTTTGGCAGAGGTCGAAGGTCTCCTGGGGTCACATGGGGTCAAAGTCTGAAAATCTCATTATCATATCTCAAGATAGGAAGCTTGGATAAGTTTCATATTTGGTATGTGGATGTGTTATGGTCAGGAAGTGATTCCTTTTGTTTGTGGCAGAGGTCAAAGGTCATATGGGGTCACCAGGGTTCAAGGTTTGAAAATCTTGTTAAACACAATATCTCAAGGTAGGAAGCTTGGATAGATTTCATATTTAAATATGTCGATGCGTTATGGTCAGAAGATGGCCCCTATTGTTTTTGATGGAGGTCAAAGGTCATCTGGGGTCACCAGGGGTCAAAGTCTGAAAACCTTGTTTATGCGATATCTCAATGTAGGAAACTTGGATAAATTTCATTTTTTGGTATGTGGATGTGCTATGGTCAGGAAGTGGTTCCTTTTGTTTGTGGCAGAGGTCAAAGCTCAAATGGGGTGACTAGGGGTCAAAGTCTTTAAATTTTGTTAACATGATATCTCAAGATAGGAAACTTGGATAAATTTCATTTTTTTGGTATGTGGATGCGTTATGGTCAGGAAGTGGTTCCTTTTGTTTGTGGCAGAGGTCAAAGGTCATATGGGATCACCGGGGGTCAAAGACTGAAAATCTCATTAACGTGATATCTCAAGATAGGAAGCTTGGATAGATTTCATATGTGGTATGTGGATGTGCTATGGTCAGGAAGTGGTTCCTTTCGTTTGTGGCAGAGGTCAAAGCTCATATGGGGTCACTAGGGGTCAAAGTCTTTAAATTTTGTCAATGCAATATTTCAAGGTAGGGAACTTACATAGATTTGGTATGTGGATATGTTATGGTCAGGAAATGGTACTTGTTTTTCGTTGAGGTCAAAGGTCATCTGGGGACACCTGGGTCCAGAGGCTGAAAATCTCGTATCATGAAATCTCAAGATGGAAAGCTTGGATAGATTTTATATTTAATATGTAGATGCATTATGGTCAGGAGATGATCCTGTTACTTGTGGCAGAGGTCAAAGGTCATCTTGGGTCACCGGCAATGGCGTAGCCACGGGGGGGGGGGGCCTGGGGGGCCTAGGCCCCCCCCCCCAGATTTGCTTCAGGCCCCCCAGATTTTTTGCGTCCTGATAAAGTAATTGAAAAAAATAAAAATAAAAAAATGTGTCAGTAAAAATTAAAACAAAAAAATGGATGAATGTGTGTAAAACACATTTTGTCCGCACGTATGAAATCCAGCAATAACTTCAAAATGCCTACTTTCACTAAATTAGATACCGTTTGTGATCTGCACTGTAGTTTATTGCATTTCACTTCGAAGATGAAACGAAAGTCTCGACGACAAACTTTAATGCGACTTTGTTAGGTTAAGACCCTTTCTCCCTTTCGGATGGCTGATTGATTTACTGAAAATAAGGCAATCGTACACTGGAGACCACTCTTACACGACCCTTCCTATACTTAATTATACGCAAAATATGCCGTAAGCAGATAAGGGTAAGGTACTGCCTTCGGATAACTCTTCCCTTCCATCCTTAACAAGTAGGCCTATGTCGTGCCTCACTCCTGCCCATGACAAGTGCCACTGTAAAACGATTTTTTTCGACAAGTCCTCTTTTTAGTAGTTGGCACTGGCGTCCGGGGGATTTGTAAAATGTCCACAAGGTCCGGATTTCATGTGTTTCCCACATGATCCATACTTCTGCTTTGAGGTTCAATTATTTTGAGGGATTTATTCGTAGTATTTTAATTTTGACCACGTAATGTACCGATGAACAAATACTGCACCATTTTGCACATTGTTTCTTTGGTAGTATGTATGTCTCTTGTAAAATCTCTACAAAAACTAAAAATATTTTTATATTTTTCATGCTCCCCAAAAAGGGAAAATCCGAAAACTCAGGCCTATAATCAGTTCAAAGTTTTGCCAATCATAGCACCATTTTGCATCTAGGAAATCTAACGCAAAGAAAGTTTCTCAAAGGGGGACACAACTACTTTTGGTTTTCCTGTTAAAGGGTGAGGTAAGCCGAAATCCATTCAAATATTGCCGAATTTGCGGCTGGGTACATCCAGTTTAAAACACGTGGGAAGTGCCGTTTCCGGCAATCTGGAGGGGTTTTAAAGCCCAAATTTTTCTTGTACGCTCCGCGCCAACTGATGGTGGCGCTCCGCTTAGATTCAAATATTGCCGCATTTGCGATCTACGTGCTTCTGAAGTTTACAATTTTTCCCAAGGGAAAGGGAGATACCGGCTCCCTTTAGTCTCATCCCCCAGGCCACAGATCAGAAGTGCCCAGTTTTGAGGTCCCTAAAAAGTGTATGTATTTTTTATTCTCATTATTTGAGACATCGCAGACATGAGATTCGTCTTTCAAGGCTGGGTACATCCAGCTTAAAACACATGGGAAGTGCCGTTTCCGGCCATCTGGAGGGGTTTTAAAGCCCCAAATTTTCTTGTACGCTCCGCGCCAACTGATGGTGGCGCTCCGCTTAGATAGTCTTGCCGTGCCTGACCCTTGGAGGTACCAGGCCCCCCACTTGTTACCTAGGCCCCCCCAAAAAAATCCCATCCTGGCTACGCCACTGGTCACCGGGGGGCAAAGTTTGGTTTTTTTATGCGATATCGCAAGCCTCAAGGTAGGAAACTTGAATAGAATTCATATTTGGTATGTTGATGGGTTATTGTCAGGAAATGGTCTATGTTGTTATTGGTGGAGGTCAAAGGCAGAGATGCCAAGTATCCCAATTTAGGCGGAATAATTGCGATTCTCCACCCTCGATTTAGCCCCAGTGTATTTGGTAGAAACGAAAGGTCATCTGGGGTCTCCAGGGGTCAAAGTCTAGGAACCTTTTTAAGTGCGATCTTTCAAGATAGTTGTTTGTCCGTCTGTCTGTTGTTTGCCTGTCTAGCTATGTATGGCTTTTGTTGAGGTCAAAAGGTCATCTGGAATGACAAAAATTATTTTTGAACATGCTAGTATAACATTTGGGTGAGAAGATAATGGTGCATGATGATACCCTTTGAAACGGAACATTTATGTGTCATCGAAACCTCAATGCATTTTTGCATTCTGGTTCTCCTCAACTTATAACGTTCTGGTGTGGTGAAGATTAAAGTGACCCACACCACATATTTCTGTATAGATCTGTCAAATCAAGAAATTTTACTATTGTTTTTTGTTTAGGTCCAAGGTAATTTAAGGTCATAAGAGTTGAAATCGAAATAGGAAGTTTCAGTCGTTTCTCCAGCTAGAGAGTTTTAAACTTTGCTTTTATAAATATTGCTCATTTGGCATTTGGCCCCTGAACAACCCCCCACCCCCTCGAAATGTAAACACCATAAACATCTTCCGGAGAGTAAAAATACCTGGCCAATTTGTCATATAAAGACAAAATGCAAATACCAACATGTTTAACTACTAGAAAATTATATGCATGGGGACAGAACCCTGCATTTCATCTTGTATACTTGCTAGTGAGTCACAACTGGAAAGAAGGGCCGTGGGCATCTCTACTTGAACAAAGTGGTTGGAGACTCGGCTGTAAAACTCCCTCTAATTTAAATGTTGACTGCACGGATACTAATACCCTCAAATTCCTCGATACAATTCGCCTCTTTGTTTCCTATCATCATATATGTTTGCTGCACAATTGGAAATACCCTCAATACAATGGGGACATCCCTATGTTCCGACATCGCTTTGTTCCGACTTCTCTATGTTTCGATGAAAGTTTCTAATTTCTGTGAACTTTGACGCCGATAACAATGTACTTCGCCGCCGACAAAGTGTCCTTTGGCGCCGTTTTGTCGGAACATAGATATGTTGGAACATTGAGATGTCGAAACATAGAGATGTCGAAACATAGATATGTCGAAACATAGAGATGTCGAAACATAGAGGCGTCAAAATATAGAGATGTCAAAACATAGAGATGTCAAAACATAGAGATATAACCCAATGCAATTAGCCGCTATTGTACAACAGTAAAGACTAGTAATATAGTATATCCAATTGGATTACTTCAGTTCTAACAGGAAAGGATTCACAAAAAGGACTTTCTTTATGATAAAAGTCTTTTGTATTACTCAAACACGCACACCCCTTTTGGGAAGCGAATGGTTTGCCACTTGACCGAATACCGTCGTGGTTTTGAAATGTCGGAGTCAAAATGTATAGACCCAAACTGTTCTGCAGCACTCCTAAGCCGAGGTCCCAACGATCCTTTATTTCCCACATGTTCCTATATTTTGAAAATAGGCCAGCTGGGATCTTGAAAATGGCCAATTGAAGCATTTAAATTTACTTTAAGTTTTTGACCTTTCGACTCACCAGTGGCTATGGTTTTGTTTACCAGTTTACTATTAACATAAGTATTAAAGTCATTCATTGCTTGCATTAAAAAACGGTCACATTTAAATAAACCCACTGCAGTATATGTTTTGCGTAAGACTCAAAGGCGTTCAAGGCAGGGAGGGGGAAGACTGTCCCCCTCAAAAGGGAGGGGACAGACTGTTCCCTTCAAAAAAAAAGAGAAAAGATTCTTAAAATTTAAATTTCCGGCAGGAACCTGGGAAATTTCGGCAGCCATTTGGGTTTAAGTGCCCTATAGTTTGCCATCCTTGCTGTGGCTCCGACAGCTGAATTTTAGCAACGATAAAAAAAAATTGGTATGTTCTTTTTTAAATTACACATAATGACATACAGTAGTGTTCGAAGGTTTTCCCATAAGTCTACCTGAAATTCATTTAAACCCGTCTCGTAACTTGACATATTTTTAAAGGAGTAAAATCATTTATAGTCAAGAGTTCGGGCAGACACATGGAGAATTCCATTAATTCAGTGGACCTTGTTACTGATTCCAGCCAATTGTCGCAGTAGAGTCAAAAATAATGATTAGCATGTTTTCAATTAGTTTTCCCATGTGAGTATACAAGATTATTAATTGGTATAGTGGTGGTTTATCAGGTAATTATCTGATCATTTAGCAAGTTGCTATTTTTCTACTGCAATGAGAACTTCATTGCAAACCAAAGCTCACACTAACGACTGTTTTAAGTGTTCATATAGTTACAAGTCTGGGAAATACCATTTGCAGATTTCTGGTTCTCTTGGGGTTCGATTTTTCAAAATTGTCAGTACGCTCTAATGGTGGCGCTCCGACTTTGGTAGTATTTCGGTCGCACAGATTACTTCATAGAACAATGCCGACTTGAATATTATTCGTAATTTTTTTCAATATAAAGAATTCATTGAGAGCATGAAAACCTAAGGGAAGTGGTAAATTTTATGAGGTGATCTTCTGATCACTTAACAAGTTGTTGATTTCATTGCAAATGAAAGCTCAAAATATCCACTGTTTATTTCCGGCTTTCTGAGGTGTCGCAATTTTTCAAAATTTTCTGTACAGTCCGTCCCAACTCATAATTGCGCTCCGCTTGGATAATCTTTCGCGCCCATCTTTTGGCCCCAAACTGCATCATGGAAGTGCTCCCGTTGTGGTAGGACCTTTGATTATCACCGAGGGCAAAATATCAGTCAGAGAATTTAGAGATTTGTCAGCATTAGCAGATAACATGTTAAGACTATCACCAAGTTTTGCCAAAGTCGGTCAAAAAGTTGCACTACCCATCCGTTACACAAAAATCAGATTTGACTTGTGTTTGCTCGTTTTTGTTCAGCAATTCTATTCCAAGTTTGCTTGGAGTCATTCTTTTAATATTCAAAAAATAATTTTTCTTCGAAATGCGTATAAGATGTGGTTTACTAGTAGGCTACGGTACTTAGATTTGCTTTGCTAAGTGGGATTCTTAAGCATAACTTTATAAGCTTTCTTCTTTTTTGGTTTCGATGAAAAGAGAAACCTATGCATTCATGATGGCGTGTGTGTGTATGTATGTGTGTATGTAAGTGTGTATGTGTGTGTGTATGCGTGTGTATGTGTGTGTGTTTGTGACACTTTGCTTGTTTACACGATATCTTAAGAAGGGAAGATCTGACAGTTCTCAAACTTGGTACACAGATACCCCATACTGAGAGGAAGAACCCTATTTATTTTGGTTGAGGTCAAAGGTCATCTGGGGTCACAGGGGGTCAAAAACCAAAATCCTTGTTTACACAATATCTCAAGACAGGAAACTTGGATTAATTTCAAACTTGATATGTTGATGCGTTATGATGTAAGGAAGAAACCTATTGATTTTGGTGGAGGTCAAAGGTCATTTGGGGTCACGTGGGGTCAAACCCCGAAATCCTTGTTTACACGATATCTCATGGTAGAAAACTTGGATTAATTTCAAACTTGATATGTTGATGCGTTAGGATGTCAGGAAGAACCCTATTGATTTTGGTGGAGGTCAAAGGTCATTTGGGGTCACATGTGGTCAAACCCTGAAATCCTTGTTTACACGATATCTCATGGTAGGAAACTTGGATTAATTTCAAACTTGATATGTGGATGCGTTGTGATGTAAGGAAGAACCCTATTGATTTTGGTGGAGGTCAAAGGTCATTTGGGGTCACGTGGGGTCAAACCCCGAAATCCTTGTTTACACGATATCTCATGGTAGAAAACTTGGATTAATTTCAAACTTGATATGTTGATGCGTTAGGATGTCAGGAAGAACGCTATTGATTTTGGTGGAGGTCAAAGGTCATTTGGGGTCACATGGGGTCAAACCCTGAAATCCTTGTTTACACGATATCTCATGGTAGGAAACTTGGATTAATTTCAAACTTGATATGTGGATGCGTTGTGATGTAAGGAAGAACCCTATTGATTTTGGTGGAGGTCAAAGGTCATTTGGGGTCACGTGGGGTCAAACCCTGAAATCCTTGTTTACATGATATCTCATGGTAGAAAACTTGGATTAATTTCAAACTTGATATGTTGATGCGTTAGGATGTCAGGAAGAACCCTATTGATTTTGGTGGAGGTCAAAGGTCATTTGGGGTCACATGGGGTCAAACCCTGAAATCTTTGTTTACACGATATCTCATGGTAGGAAACTTGGATTAATTTCAAACTTGATATGTGGATGCGTTGTGATGTAAGGAAGAACCCTATTGATTTTGGTGGAGGTCAAAGGTCATTTGGGGTCACGTGGGGTCAAACCCTGAAATCCTTGTTTACATGATATCTCATGGTAGAAAACTTGGATTAATTTCAAACTTGATATGTTGATGCGTTAGGATGTCAGGAAGAACCTTGTTGATTTTGGTGGAGGTCACAGGTCATTTGGGGTCACATGGGGTCAAACCCCGAAATCCTTGTTTACATATATCTCATGGTAGAAAACTTGGATTAATTTCAAACTTGATATGTTGATGCGTTATGATGTAAGGAAGTACCCTATTGATTTTGGTGGAGGTCAAAGGTCATTTGGGGTCACGTGGGGTCAAACCCCAAAATCCTTGTTTACATGATATCTCATGGTAGAAAACTTGGATTACTGTCAAACTTGATATGGTGATGCGTTAGGATGTCAGGAAGAACCCTATTGATTTTGGTGGAGGTCAATGGTCATTTAGGGTCACATGGGGTCAAACCCTGAAATCTTTGTTTACACGATATCTCATGGTAGGAAACTTGGATCAATTTCATACTTGATATGTTGATGCGTTATGATGTAAGGAAGAACCCTGTTGATTTTGGTGGAGGTCAAAGGTCATTTGGGGTCACTTGGGGTCAAACCCCGAAATCCTTGTTTACATGATATCTCATGGTAGAAAACTTGAATCAATTTCATACCTGATATGTTGATGCGTTATGATGTAAGGAAGAACCCTATTGATTTTGGTGGAGGTCAAAGGTCATTTGGGGTCACATGGGGTCAAACCTTGAAATCCTTGTTTACGTGATACATTATGGTAGGAAACTTGGATTCATTTCAATCTTGATAGGCTGATGCGTTATGATGTAAGAAAGAACCCGATTTATTTTCGTGGAGGTCAAAGGTCATTTGGGGTCACACCCCGAAATCCTGGTTTACACTATATCTCAAGGTAGGAAACTTTGATTCATTTCAAATTTGATATGTTGATGCGTTATGATGTAAGAAATAACCCAATAAATTTTGGTGGAGGTCAAAGGTCATTTGGGGTCACATGGGGTCAAACTCCGAACTTCTTGTTTACACTATATCTCAAGGTAGGAAGCTTGGATTGATTTCAAACTTGATATGTTGATGCGTTATGATGGGAGGAAGAACCCTATTGATTTTGGTAGAGGTCAAAGGTCATTTGGGGTCATAGGGGTCAAACTCAGAAAACCTTGTTTAGGATAGCTCAAGGTATGAAAGGTGGATGGATTTCAAAATTAGTATGTAAATGAATTATGGTGAGAAGATGGTCTGTATAAGGTTATTTTTTGTGGAGGTGAAAGGACATCTGGGGTCATGATCGGTCAAACTTTGAAAAACTTGTCAAAATGGGATATCTCAAGGTAGGAAACTTGGATGGATTTCCCAATTAGTATGTGGATGTGTTATGGTGAGTTGAAAGTACTGTACCTGTTGTTTTTGGTGGAGGTCAATGGTCATCTGGTATCACTTGGCATCAAACTCTGAAAACCTTGTTTGCAGAATATCTTAAGGCACAGTATGAAAGAAAAACTAGTTACTTACAGGTGGAGACAAAGGCTATTTTGGGTCACCAGTTGTTACAAGAAATGTAGCATTTTATTGAAAAGAGCATGTATGTATCATCGAAACCTCAATGCATTTTTGCATTCTGGTTTAAAAGACGTGATTTTACCAGTATAGTGATCCAAGATGATTTGTCTGAATGTTGACCTGCGTAATATACGAATATTTGGAAAACGTTTGTCAGTTGTCACAGAACCTTGCTCTAAAAAAGACCCATGTAAGCAGAGTTTACATACGCAGACTCACAATTAACTTTATCCCAATTTAAACTACATACAAACGGAGATATGTCCTATTCTGTATACTGACGTTGGTGCCGCCACATCCTAAATGGGAACCATGGTCTCTCTTCCAATCATCCTTTCATCCTCGTTGCCATCATCCCTGTTTTGACTACGTATATTAATTACGGACAGGCGCATGTATTTTCAATTGAAACCTTAAACTAACGATAATTTCCGCGTCTTCCCAAGACAGAAAATAGAACGTGAGTCACTAGTATCCTAAAACTTTGTCAAGTTGTCCCCATAGTGACCCACTTCATATAAAGTGGGTCACTATGGTGACCATCTGACTCAGTTTTAGCTTAGTGACTCGCTTTTTATTTTCCGTGAAACACTATTTTGTGAGGGTCATTAAATTATCTATTACCTTTTCGTCCTAGTTTAATTGTCATTAAAAGATCCAAATTAGGACGCCACTATTTTCCTGTTTTCCACTATCCCTATACTCCTAACATCCTTTTCCCACCAAACTCGTAACCGGGGGGTTGTAGAATATGCCACGGTATTTCTCGCCTGTCGTAAGAGGCGACGAGAAGGACTTGCATCGTATTTTTTTTATCTGGTTGACACTATATAACACATTCATGTTGGTGTATCGTTAGCTTTCATCTAACCAACATACCAAACATTTAGGTATTGTTCTTTTTCGCTCTTCTTTATTTTTCAGTATTACCCATCGCGTACCCAATATTTCTAATTTCAGAATTCTGCCCCTTTTCCCCCTGGCTAAGCCACCGGCGGTATACAGTGACTGCGCTAACCGCGACAACAGAAACTTTAGCAACCAGTGTGTGTCTGTTTTTCAAGCGTTCAGAGCCTTGGTTATCAACCTCAATTGTCAATTATTCCGTAATCAGGGATAGGTTACGGGTTTATGGGGGTAGTTCAAATGAGGTTTTTTTTGGGGGGGGGGGTAGGGGGACCTCCTCTCCCCGTTTTATCTGAGCCTACAGATAATTTTGAAAAACTGAAACCCTCAGTTAGCATGTCTCAGTCTTGTAAGACAGTGGCGTAACTACGGGGGGGGGGGGGGGCTGAATCGTCCGCCCCCCGGCAGCCCTCCAACACTGGCGACCTGTGCAAAAAAATTATATTCATGCTGGCCGATGGTAATATCCCGGCTGCTATGACATAGATACACTTGCGATAGATCTACGCAGCTGCGGGGTAATCTGGAATTGTGGCCCACTCTGAATTTCGGAATAAATTCAGGTAGACTGTGACAAGCCTCATATCTTCGGAATCTCTTAACTTTTTACTCGTCGGGTTTCGGATGGATAACTTTCTAGCAGATTTGGAATGGTTGAAATTGGCTACCTTGGAGTGAATTAAAGTGTGCTCTTCGCATCTGGCCTGTTTCTATCTCCTGTAGGGGTTTTCAGTTCCAGGGATGCAAAAATTTGTTCCAAAATCATACTTGGTGTGGTGGGTAGAATATCAAACATGGTTAAAAGGAAGGTGACTTTTGCACTGCCATTGCTGCCAGTCATTGGCCAGTTCAACAACCAAAACCATATTGGGTCAATACAGTTTCAAGGGTCGCAACTTTACCTCTATTACTTCACAGGACCTCACTTAGCTCTTGGGTGGAGTGGACATACCCAGTGGCGTACGATTTCCGCATAATCAAAATTCGAGCAGGAATTTGGGAGCAATTCGGGGAGGAATTTGGAAAAATTCGATCAGCCATTTAATTTTGATTTTTGGTTTTTCAGAAAATTCCTAAATGTGGCCAAAATCTAAAAAAAGATATGCCCGAAAAAAGGAAAGAAACGTCATAAATTCGCAATTAAATTTTCATCATGAAAAACCAAGAGTCAAGATTCTCTAAAACCCGCTATACCTTCGGGCAGCGCAAAACGCTATGATTATTTAAAACTTTTACTTTCACAGATAATCACAACTTAATGCCCGAAATTGACATATATCCAGATTCTCTCAAGTACTGATTTGCCCGAAAAGGAAAAGTATCATAATCGGGGTAACATAGTTGCGAAAAATTAAACAGATAAAAATTCGCGACCTATTTGGGACGCCTGTGGCTTAAAAGAAACAATTCATTCTTAAGCCTGTTTTCAAATCTTGTGTAACACAAAACCCAAAATGACCGATAATTTTAAAAGCTTAAAATCTTTGCCGAAAAACGTAAAATTTTCATGGAAAATAACAAAGATCTGCGACACACTTGGGTAGAATGAAAAAAAAAAGGTTTTCATCATCCCCACTTCATACTGCAAAAATTGCCCGAATTGGTCAAATATTCGGCGGGCAAAGGTTAAACCAAGGCTGGGAAGTTTTTAATTGCAAAATTAATTCAACGAACAGGCAGGAAGGTGTTCAGGTGCCCAAAAGTTTGCGTTCTATCCTGCTCTAGCTAGAACCAAATACCTGAAATGGTTATGAAAATCGGGTAATTTGTTTTTTGATACTTAAATGATGCAGTGTGAGAATGTCTTCCCATAAGTCCCATAAGTCTGCTTGAAAATTCATTTAAACACACCTTGTAATGTTACATTTTTTCAAAAGTAAAATCATATGTATACGGAAGTTCGGGCAGTAACACAATTTTATCAATATATACTGAATTTAGCCAATAGAGCAATAGACAATAGAGCAGAATTTACTAGCATGTTTTCAATTCCATCTTAAAGTTTGCCCCCGAAAATATGCGGGACCATTTCATCGATTGGTAGTGATACATTTTATCTGGTAATTTTCTGATCAAATAGCGACTGCTTAGATCCCCCTCTAAGCCTGGCAAACTGCCATTTTTAGCTATCTGGGAGGTGTAAAATTCCAAAATTGTCTTTGTACGCTCCGCGCCAACTGATGGTGGCGCTACGCTAAGACAGTAAACCCTAGCCCCTCCACAAAAGTATTCAGCTCTCCCTTAACCCCCCCTCCGCCCCCACCCCCCACGAATAAAATTCTAGCTACGCCCCTGTTGTAAGAAGAATGAAAGCAGTCATTTTAGCTTTTATTTGCGCTGGCAATTGAGCAAAATTTGTAAAATAACTGATTAGAAAATTAACAAATAAAATGCAGGGGCGTCGCCAATTTTGGAGAAGTCTTCTCATTACCTTCATTCTGGAAGAGGATCTTATTATAATTACCCAGGACATTAACCCCTGGGCAATTCAACGGACGATTATACGTCAGTATGCTAAACTGTCCGGTTGGTGTTGATCGGGTGTATTTATTCGGGGGTTAATTGTCCGGCAACCGGGTGGGTTTTGCTCTCCCCTTTTGAAACACTCAATTGTCCTGCAAAATGGTTGGAAACTTTAGAACAGAGCCATATATTTTATAGCTCTGCTTTAGAACAGTCGTATATTCTCAATATACGGCTCTGCTTTAGAAAGATTGATAGCGCCCTCGGTTTGTGGTGGCATTTTTAAAAAAATTAAATGCTACGCGAGATCTATGCATAGTACAATTTTAGTACCTTGAGTCGGTCGGTACGCTCCGTCGGTTTCTGTGCACATAACGGTATTGAATATATTACCAACACAAAGAAACATTTAGGTGAACGGCTCCTGGCATTGTAACATTATTAGGCATACAAGATGATACTAATGTAGTGCGATACCCGCAGTATCTTATCGGCTAGCCAGCTATTTTGAAGAAATTTTGAAGGACAGACTCAGGAGACCCAAGGATATAGTCCAGAATGCCGTCTTCGAAAGTGACGGATTACGAAGTTATATCTGTCATTGGGAGTGGAACTTTCGGAACATGTAAAAAGATCCGTCGGCGAAGTGATGGAAAAGTGTGTGAAGTTTGCACAAAACTGCAAACTTGACTTTGTTTCTAACGTTAGGCTGTATAACGTTAGGCGTTAGTGTTGCTGTTATTGTAATAGCCTATTAATATGTATAGTGACTGTATAGCCTACTGGGCTAATCATGAGTCGAAATATGAAAACATCTATGAAAATCAATGAAACTTGACAGTAATATTTTGTAATATGTCTTTCTCTTTGTGTTATATTTTGTCATTGTTTGGATTGAGTATTCTGTAGAAAATGCATCTTGAAAAGTAGGGGGCAGCACAAGTAGCAATGCTTTTGAAGTTATCTAGCCTAACGTTAGAGTCAATCACTTCATAAAACAAATAAAATGCCAGATATTACCACATTTTAGGCGAGATTTTCTCATAATGATCCAGATGTACCTCTTTTCTGTCTGAATTCTTATTTTAGAATTTCATAAAAAACATTCTAATCATCCTTTTTGTTAAATTTTGCAAATTTCAGGTTCATACTTTTGCCAAAACTTTGAAATCTGTAGATGGCTAACATTTTGGGGTACTAATTTAGAATCCGTGCCCGGAAGTAGACATAATTTTACTTACTTATAATTTTACTTCACAACTTCCAAAAGAGGGCGCAAAAACGTGAAGTTTTTTTTTTTTCTTTTTTAAGTAAAAAACTCTTTTCTTCTTTCCTCACTCACGGAACAGCGCTAGCATATAAGTGTGTGCTGTGGAAAGAAGTGCATGGTTAGTGCAGTGGAAGAAAGAAAAGCATTGTTAGTACCGGGACCCGAACCCTGGACCCTAGCGGTACTATTCTAGCATGAAGACCAGCGCGCTTGCCTACTGAGCTATGAGCGCCGTTGCCGGTGGATGGGTTAAAAATAATATAGGTACTGTCTAATAATACTATCTATTACATATAGCTGTAGGTATACGTATATACCTAAAGCTAACTGTATGTACTTGAGAGTGTACATATATGTACAGTATGAGATACGTATACGTAAAGGTTTATGTACCCCTACGTATACAGTTCCTATGCATGTGTACACCTGCATATGGCCCACCCTAACCCTATACCTGTGCATATGTAACCCTTATACTATGCATACGTAACCCTTACCGTATTACTAACGTTATGCTTACGTAACCCTAACTCTATTACTATGCCTACGTAACCCCTAACCCTACAGCTATGACGCAGTTCCGGGCATGGATTCTAAATTAGAGCCCATTTTTGCTTTAAACAACAAAAACATGATGACAGATTGTTGGTGTTGATGTTGTTTGAAGTATTTGCATCGTAGGTTATTCTAATATTGCATTCATGTCGCACTTACATGCTGCATTGGCGTTTAGAAGGTAGTGATTGTCAAAAGTTGACCTGAGAAAGTCTAATTGGTCACAGGTTACATAGTTTGTAGCAGCCGTGTACAGCCGCATAGAGCAAATACCGCTAATTTGTCTAACAATGAGTGGGCATAGGTTACCTTGCATGCGCTGCATCTTCTTCATAGATTGGGTGAGGCTTTCAGTTAGAAAACTAGAACAGTACAGATCTGGACAGCGAGAAAGGTAGTCTGGCCTCAAAAGGTCTCCGCAGTGATTGTGACATTTTCTGCCTTCAGCGTACAACTTAGCCCACTATTTTATGGCGAGATAGGGTTAGGGTATCTAAGCCTGTAGGAAGGAGAATTCGACAACATCTGCATGGAGCCGGGAGAGTAGAGCCAGCTGCCTCTGTACTTCGTTCCGTAAAGGCCATATTAATGGTAAGAAAATTTCTGTTTTTTTTACTAAGTAAAAGTTTGAGGGGAGACGATGTTTATTTAATGATGTTGAATTGTGTGAAATGGAGTTAGCTGAAATGTATGGTGCGATATTGAACGAAGCAGGCCAAGTCGTCCCCAAACCAACTCGTCCCCAACCAACTCGTCCCCAAGCCAAGTCATCCCCAAGCCAACTCGTCCCCAAGCCAAGTCATCCCCAAGCCAAGTCGTCCCCAAACCAACTCGTCCCCAAACCAACTCGTCCCCAATATGAAAAATGTGATTTTTATGGCGCGAGAAAGGGGAATATTGCCAACCAAACATAATCAAAACTGAAATATTTATGTGACAAAACACAATATTTATTTAGTAGCTTCAAACATTAGGCCTATATTTGTAAAACAAATTTGCAATAAAAATACAATTGTCCTAGGAAGAGTATGTTCTTAACAAGATATATATTTGCAATTAAATATATTCCCAACAAAAATATATGTTTGCTCTAAAATATATATTTAGAAGAATATTTATTTCCAACACTTGAAATATATTAGTAAAGAAAAATTATGTTTACACCAAAATATATTTGCAAGAAAATACATCTTTCTTGAAAAAGTTACCATGTTCGCCACAAAATTATATTTGCAACAAAAATATTCTTCCAACCAGAAATATATTTTCAAGAAAAAGAAGTTTGCAATATAAATGTATCTGCAAGAGACATTACTTTTGCCAAAACATTTATTTGCAAGACTAATTATATTTTCCAAACTAAACATATGTCCCCATCAGTTGTGTTTAAAATATATGTTATCAAACTCCAAAAATATATATGTTATTGGTTATGATGGGTAGACAAATTGCGACAATAAAGTCATGCTCTATTTTAAACCACTTGTCATTCTCTATATATGCTTCAAAAATAAAAAAAAATTTATGTGTCACGAAATCTCCCTTTTAACTAGCAAAAGGGAGGAAAAAATATTGAATTAACAAACCAAAAACAAATGCAAAGTCGGTGTTAGCTGGTCTCTTGAAATGAGATAATTTTATTTTCCACCAATTTTTCACAAATTTCTCATATTGGGGCCGACTTGGCTTGGGGCCGACTTGGCTTGAGGCAGTTGGTTTGGGGACGAGTTGGCTTGGGGACGAGTTGGTTTGGGGACGACTTGGCTTGGGGACGAGTTGGCTTGGGGACGAGTTGGTTGGGGACGAGTTGGTTTGGGGACGACTTGGCCCGAAAGCATATTGAACCGTCTTTAAACGAAAGTAAAGTTGGGAAAGTGGAGAAAAATAATGTCTTGAAACAATTAGGACGTAAATGAGTCATATGAATGTTAGTTGTTATTTAGGCTATTAAAATGAATCTTAGAAGTAAGCGAACCTTGTTTAATTCAACAGAGAATGTTTCTTTTACAATGAGAAAGTTTAGGAAAAGGGAAGTTTGTTGAATTTAGAAAAAATGTTTTTTAACTTTGAAAAGCGGAAAGAGGATGCATCATTTTAAGATCGAGGCGAGATAACTCGTTGGGGAACTATTGAATTTTATGTATGAATATGTTTACGCAGGGGAAAGAAGACACTAAAATTGTAAAATTCTGGGGAAATTAATTATAAGGGTTCAAGCTTAAGGCAATTCTGGTCTAAAAGGGACAGTGGCTGCACACTTGTTCCAGTTTGAAAGGTATATTTAATGTACTCAGAAAGAGTAAAGAGAGGGCGTCTACAAAATTTGGGTATGTTTTTCCAAGTCAGGTTTTGAAAGGAAAGTTGGGAGGGCCCCTCTTAATTTAACTGGTACGAAAAATTGTGAGTACAAGTTCTATGAATGTGTTACGGGTTTACACTTTCAGGCTTCCGGTCTGGGGATGTAATTCCAGCTCAGCAAGAAAGGGCGTGTCAATCTGCAACATCCTCGAGGGACGACCGGCAATTGTATATTGCATATGTAAACTTAGTCCTCGGTCACGGTGGGACGACCAAGGATCCCTTTACCATTCGTCGCCAAGGTTACCGGAATCGAGTTTTCGTACAACAATAACTGTGCTAAGTACAGAGAACGCTTATTAATGTTTTCATTATTTTCCTTAATACAAGGAGCGATGTTTCGTTTGCAACAAGTTGACTCTTGTGAACTGAATACACTAGAAGTAATATTAAACTGACAACTGCTGGAGACCAAAAGAGAAATGTAAAAAAGGGACTTAACAGCCTGACAGCTTAAAGGGGTACATGTGCTGAACGTGTTCTTTGACCAGTGAGCTTTATTCATGTTAGCTCCAGGCGAGAGAAAGTCATTACATATTATTTATCATTCTTTTCTTCGATTTAAAACAACCTCTTGTTTGTACTTATTTCATGTTTGCGTGTAAGTATCCCAGTACCGTGATGCTTTTCATCGAACCGAACCGTCGCCGGGATAACCGTGACAGTGATAGACTCATGATGATGATAGTGATCCACTCATGATAACTTACTATACATGATATATTGATGCTATTCTGCTCGGGTCAAGGGTTCGGGTCCAGGTACTAACAAGCCTTTTTTCTTCCACAGGTGTAACTGTTCACTTCTCTCCACAGTACTGACATACATATAGCGCTGTTGCCCGAGTGAGGAAAAAAAGGCGCTGAAACTTAAGTTTTCAGAAAACAGGTTTTTTTTTTTTTACTTAAAAAAAAACCTGTTTTCTGAAAACTTAACGTCTCTCTCTTTAAAGTTGTGAAGCCAGTTAAAATTATGTGACTTCCAGGTACGGAAACTCAGTTAATACCCAATTTCCACTGCTCATCTAGGATTCCTAGTCGCAGTGGAATCATTACACTGCTTATTTGCAGATTCCAATTCACTTCGCCAATGACTAGGAATCCAGCTCAAAATGTATTCCTCGTCAGCCGGTTCAGCTTCGACTTGGACTGCATGTGGAGTAGGAACATCCAGTTCAAAATAGTTTCCTTGTCAGTATTCACTTAGACTAGGACTAGGAATCCAGCTCAAAATGGATCACTATCGTGGGTTCATCATTGCTTCAAACTACATCAATTGGGCCCTACAGTAGTCCATTTGCAATCATATTTTTGATGTTTAAAGCAAGAATGTTAGTCATGGCAGATTTCCAAGTTGCGGCAAAGGTATGAACCAGACGTTTGCAAAAATTAAGCAAAATGATGATGAGACTGTCTTAAATATGAACATACTAATTATGAATTTCGATAGAAAAGAGATTGTTCTATATGGTTATTTGAAAAGTTTGTCTTGAATGTGGTACTTTAAATATTGGATTTCATTTGTTTTTTTATTTTAAGTGATTGACTCACTAAGTGATCACTCATTAAGTGATTGGAGTATTCATCATCTGTTTGGGATCCCTACACCATTTCCCTATCCAATAAGGTTGAGCAAATTCAATGTAGGGCTGCTAGGTTTGTTTATAATGACTATTCCCCCCATAGTTGTGTGACTGAAATGTTTAATGACCTAGGGTGGGATAGTCTCAAAAACAGGCATACTGCCAGCAGGCTAGCAATTCTCCACAAAGCCAGATTGGGCCTCCTAGCCTTGCCAGTCAACAACCTATAACCGGTCCGGTGGCCCTCCAGTCATCACCATTCTAATAGCTTTACAAAAAATACCAACCAATAAGGACTGCTACAAATACAGTTTCTTTCCTCGGACTGTCAGAGACTGGAACGTACTCACCCAGAACATTACAGATCTCTAGTACCCGAAGGAGTTCAAGAGCGCAGCCTTGAGGATCCTCAGACGGGACGACTAAATACCTGGGCACACTCAACCCTGCACGTTTGACCCCACCAGGAGTGTTGTGCAGTATTTTTCCAGATCCAAATCCAGACTCAAGATTGCTTCATTAGCATTGCTACAGTATTGTACTGCAACCTACATTTCAAGATTCATTTTCATTTTCTACAGATTACAGTACTCAATCCAAACAACACCAAAATATAGCATAATGAGGAAGACACATTACAAAATATTACTTTTTTCAATTTTCATTGATTTTGATGGATGTTTTCATATTTTTATGGTTAGGAAGTTTGTTAAGTGATCAACTTATGATTAGGCCAGTATAGGGCGTGCACCTACAGTAGCCCAGACTACGTAGGGCTACCTACTCAATACTCCATGGGTGGCGATACTCAGGGGGGGTTGTAGGCCTATTCTCCCATGAAATGAGATAGGACTGGGATAACTGTGCACTTCTGTATCCCCCCTCCCCCATGAAAACAAACTTTAAGATTCAGAATCTATGTAAAAAATTTTCCCAGCATGGTTCCAACAAAAGCACAACCTGCAGTGTACATACCTGTATCTTTCAGTCACCATAAAATTAAGAAATTGCCATGTTAAAGTTATTTTGCATTTTAAACATCATGCTACATTATATCTTTTGTTTTCTTATAATTCTTTAGGTTCTTGTTTGGAAGGAGATTGATTATGGAACCATGACTGATGCAGAAAAGCAGCTCTTAGTTTCAGAGGTCAATCTCCTAAGAGGCATGAAACATGAACACATTGTACGTTACTATGACCGAATTGTGGACCGGTCAACTACAACAATCTATATCATCATGGAGTTCTGTGAGGGTGGTGATCTGGGATCACTGATTTCAAAGTGTAAAAAAGACAGGTATGATCCAATTAAGACTGTAGTGAAAAAGAAGCAAGATCTTTCACTATGTTGCATAAAATAATGGAAAATAAACCAAAACTTTGGGCAATGGAAGGGTTGTCCCACGCAACATTTGACTGACGGTCAATGAGAACATGATATGTACTTTCTCAGACTGAAGTTTATGTCAGTACAATAGTCCCAGAAAAGGTATTAAGGTCGAAAGCACTCAAGTAAAAGGAGATTTTATTCCAGGCTCTAAGAAGTCTTTCAGGTCTTTGAGTGATTCATTTCCGACTTCTTTTAAAGGGCCAAAACTGTCACCCAAACTACAGTTTTGGTACGGGGGTACCAAAATTCTCAATTGGCTCAGCTCTTTGATTGACAGCTAATTCAAACAATGCAGAATACCAAAGCTAATATTACACACCATGAACAGTACTGAGAATGTTTTGATTATAAAAATTGAGTTTTTCTATATTCACCTTGAAGCAATAAACTGAGATTGTATCTTGATGAGGATGAATTTCAGACAATTGTGGGAGGGGCTTAAGTAAGAAGGTTAGGAGAATTGTACTGTTTGGAATAGTACTGTTTGGGGTGAGAGAACTGGGCCTTTAAGTTTTGTCTTCATTATCCAAATTTTTTCACTTTGTCCTACTTCTTTGACTGGTAAATGAAGTTACCCTTAAAATGATGCAGTTAAAATTAAAAAATGTGTATCAAATATTGTGTAAAGCCTGCCAGAAGTTCTACTTTTGCAACTTCATTTGTGGCTTAAATGAAGTTACAGAGCATGTAGGTGGCAATTATGAATGATGTCAATCCAATATCAACTATGGTAGGAATCACAACTGCCTATCACTTTTGATGCAAATGTTTGCCAGTTTGATGTACCCATATTTGGAGTAAAGTCTGAAAAATAAGAATGGAGGGCTTTATTTGCCTCTATGTGCTCTGCACTTATCTTCCACAATTTTATATGAGAGAAATATTCAGAGGCTTCAGAGTTGTAAATCAAAGGGTTCTTTCTTTCAACCAGCTTTTGTCATAACTAGCTTCAGAACTGCAACTAGGTAATTGGACCACAGATACCTGATGCTGATGGAAAGATAATTGAAGTAGGTCTCTACTGTTTAATATAGTATTTTGATCCATCTCCCACAGTATCTTCTTTTTTTCCCGGTCCTTTTGTCCCTCTCCCTAAAAGTGACCACAATGTTTAATCTTACTGAAGAGGGTTTCCATACCATGAAATACCAGGAACAATAAATGGCAATATGGCAGGATTTGCACAGGTCCTGTAAATCCCAGAATGTCAAGGAAACTTGAATTGCAGTCTTTGCTTGTGATATGTAACAGTCAACAGTAAGTAAAAATCTAACCAGACCAACATAATCCATGTTCTTGCACCCTGTCTTTTCCCCATTTTCCTTTTTTGAGACACTTTTAAAGTATCATGAAAAGAAGACTGCACATGTTTCTCCCTTCATCAAGTCTTTTCTTGTATCAATGGCTTCACAGGAAATATTTAGAAGAGAGCTTCATCTGGAAAATTTTAAAGCAAGTGACTGTAGCTTTGCAAGAATGTCACAAGAGAGTGCAAGGTAAAGCAATCATGCATAGAGACTTGAAACCAGCAAATGTATTTCTGGATTTGGACCACAACGTCAAGCTTGGAGACTTTGGATTGGCCAGAGTTCTAAACCATGAAACCAGTTTTGCAAAGACCTTTGTGGGCACTCCTTACTACATGTCACCTGTAAGTAGAAAATGTGAAACACCAATAACAGTCATGAGGTACTTCCTCTTTTTAGAGGATTTCTCTTTCTTTTTCCTGTGTCCTCTTTTTCTTTTTTATTTATTCCTCTTTTTCATGCCAAAAACCCATTTTAAAAATTCTGTCATAAATGTTCTAAGTATAAATTTCAGCTACATCAAACTTGCACAAACAGCCCTTGGAGTTTTATGCAATCAGAAGGCTTTATTATAATGACATCAGTGCCACCAGGGTCCCTTAAGTAGACCCCATGGCCCCCAACCCCTGTGCCTGCCTCTCCATTTCCTTTTTATTTTAAAGTCTCAGGCTCATCCACAAATTACAACATATGGAAATTTGGCAAGTTTTGTACAGGTACGTACTGTAAATCCTGGAAAGTGGAGGAAACTGGAATTTAGAGATTATAAAGAGATTATTAACATAGAGTTTACAAAAGAAATGACAACACTGTGCAACACTCCCACATCATTGTTTAAGCATTTAGCCACAAGTTGCTTCAGGAACATTCAGGTCCTCTTCAAATTATCTCTTAATCTCTAAATTCCAGTTTCTTTGACTTTCAAGGATTTATAGTACCTTGATAATGGTAAAAGGTATTGACATAATTTCAACAGATTTTTCCTTAGGAAAGTTTACTCTTTGTGTGACAGAATGAAACCAGTTCTCACTGACACGGTGTTCTCTTGTATTTTCCAGGAACAAATGAATCACTCGTCTTACAATGAGAAGTCTGACATCTGGTCCTTGGGTTGTTTGTTGTATGAATCCTGTTCTCTCAGGTTTGAATTTTGGATTATCATAATTGTTTTTGTTTTTACGAGTTAACACTGTATTCTTTGTTACATAAATAAATAAGACAAGTATATTCTATGAATTTGGAAAGTTCTTCATGTTTTGGACAAAAAGTGCAATCTAAACAAAATGGGAGTGGTTTGTGATGTGCAACTGTTGGTGAATTTCTAGGTCAGTCAAAATATGGACACAAAACTATTGTGGTCTATGGTCTTGTGCCAGGTATGATTTTCATCGTGCTTCTGACCGTGTGTTTGGTCTAACCGTAAGAGCATCCACCTCTATTGGGGAAGACCCGGGTTTGATTCCCAGATCGGGTCATACCAAAGACTCTAGAATGGAAACTACTGCTGTTGTGCGTTATGCTCCGCATAAGTAATGGAGTAGGGAAAACAAGCGTGAGCCACAAGTGATGAAAAAGTCGTGACCGGCTCAACTTGAACCAATAGGTTGGAAAGTGGGCCGTAAAACTCTATCTTACTAACTAACTTATCATGCTTCTGTGCAATATGTCCTATCACAGTAAAGTCAGTGTCATCAGGTTTTTCTCCTGATACAACTTAAGGCTATGTTGCTAGAATTCATCAGGAGATTTTAGCCAGACTTACCTGACAAAAAGGCCTTTTCCCAGGTTTCAGATTATTTGGTGATGGAGTTTTATATCTCTGATATCTATGTTTCATTGCAATGCAACAATAACAATTTTAACTTGATTGATCTCAAGAAAGCTTAAGAGGAAGCTTACTGACCGACTCAGGATTTGTAATGGTCAAATAGGTATACACCATAAACTGGTATGGTAATTTGTTGGCGAATAGAATTGTAGGGCACAATGTGGAATACTCAAAACAAGCTCAGCACATAGTGTACAGTGTCCCATTGTTCTCCTGTAGTAAGTGCAAACATACAACACTAGGCCAAATCTGACTAGCCAACCCAAACGAAACTAGGTACTCAGGCCTATTTTATAGCAGATAAAATGCATAGTTTTACACCAAAAGGCAATTGAGACACAGCCCACTGCACAGAACCACACTTATGATTCCTTCTTAAGTTACATTTGATCAAGAAAGAATGATGTCACCAAATTTTCATGTAAACTCAAATTTTGGAATACCTGCTGTAGGTACAGAATTAGTTTGTTTATCCTGACAATCTGGAGGATGTGTGCTTTTGCATAGCCACCAAAATGAATTACCAAACTGGCTTAAACTTGGTGTAATTTTCTAGCTTCATGTCTCTATCCTTATTCTGGGAACCAGTTTGAAAGATCTGCAATCTACTCCATTATTCCCCCATGTATCATCTGCTCATTTGCTTATGGCTTATGGCTCATTTGCTGATGGGATCATTTATGCATTAAATGTTCGTTTCATAATTGTGTAGTGCTATATGTGGGTACTTTAGGGAGTGCACTCTACAAGCCTTTGGCTTTTAGTTGCACTTCCTTTCACTCTCATATACACTTCTGTAAATATATTAAACTATGTCATTGTATACACTTGAGTGGTGAAACAAATAAATGAAATGAAAATAAAATGTGTGGAAACAGACAGAAATCTGTGAGACTCCTTTTTATGAAATGTACGCATTTAGGAGAAAATTTTGGCAATTGGAAAGAAATTTGTGTAGTATGAAGCATTCATTCCGATTCTGGGAAATAAGATATTTTCCTACCCTGGCTTTCCCCCATCTATGGTTAAGACAAGTTCATGATTTATAAAAAAAAAAAATAATTTTTGATGTTATATTTCTTGACAGTCCCCCTTTCACTGCTCCAAATCAAAAGATTTTGGCAACTCGCATCCGAGAAGGAAGATTCAGGCGATTACCATCTCAGTATTCTGATGACCTCAGCGATATCATCTCATCTATGTTGCGAGTCAATGTAAGCGCAAACTATCACTTTTTTCATCCTTGCTTACACTGGGAATCAAAATACCTCATTTGTTGCCATTATGCCGTTATCAGTTGTAATATGCCCCCTCTTTTATCCTGGGCAAAGTCAGTCAATATTTGTTAGAGGGTGAGTCAAACATGTTGTGCATTGATGCACCCCTTTGTAAAGCAATTGATCAAACATTTTGTAAACTTTGACACATTTCTTGTGGAATATGAAACGTCTATGCTAGGCATATTAGATTGCTTTGGTGCATCATTTGGAGAACTGACAAACCCCTGCATCACAACGCAGATGAACATGATGCATGTCTGACTCATCTTTGCCGGAGGGGGGGCAGATGGTGTGTCATACAATTAGCTAGTTCATTAATTCATTGGCGCATGGAATTGTAGGGAACTGCATAGGATGGACAAACCAAAACCAATCTCAGCACATAGTGTACAGCGTGCACTTGTTTTTTTTGAGTACCTGCACACCACACTATTGCACAAGTCTGAGTAGCCAATTCAAAAGAAAATAGCAACTTAGCCCTACTTTACGGCAGATTAAAATTGATATATATTCAACAAAAAGGCAATTTAGACTCAGTCCAGTGCACCAAACACACTTATGATTCCTTTTGAAATTATGGCTGGATTTAGATAGCATGATGGCACCATATTTTCATACAAACTCAAATTTTGGAACACATGTTGAAGGTGCAGGATTGCTTCGTTTAACCTGATGATTTGGAGGATGTGCACATGTGCATAGCCACCGAAATGAATAATAACCAAACTGGCTTATTGATAAGTGCATAAAAGCTGTAAACATAACTTTGCAAAACACTAATATTCACTCTTTTTTTATCTTCTGTGAGTTTGTACAATTGGTTGGGTTACCAATCAACAAGGAATCAGAAATTTTACCAAATATAAGGGTTTGACAAGACAGTATCTTTGATGGAAACAAGTATGTAACAGTAATGGCACTTTTCATGATTGTTCCCTTGAAGATTGGTAAGGAGGAAAATGGATGAGGCTTTCTTTTTTGCGGGTGGTCACATTGGTTTGAAGGAGGCATAATTTATCAGTACCTATTGCAGTTATGTTGTTGAAAAGTGATACAAATGCAATTTTAAACCAAAAACAGTTGCCCCCATGGGCTGGGGGTTGTAGAACATTGCCATGATACTGATGGGTTTGCAAATTGTAAAAACAGTCCATGAATTTTAAATTTTCCACATGTGCAAATATTCACAATATTTACAGTGATTTAAGATGAGTGATGGGCAATCACCCCAGTCTAACCAATCTCAAATTTCAAGACCAATAAATCAGCAGGAAAATATATTTTGCCCAACATTTTTGTTAAGGGGCCAGTGTCTACTAATGCACTTTAATTCTGTACACCACAGTAAATAATTACTAGTTGTTCAAACCATTCAGTTTATTCTTCTTTTGGCAAATTAACATGAATATATAGGTATCATTTCAGTTCTATTCAACCTATTTGCATTTTTGTTATTTCTGTATTGCCTCTTGATATTATTGCTAAACAGCCTATTTTGAGACCTTCCATAGAAGAGCTTTTACACCATCCACAAATACAAGCACCAACCAAACCTCATGAGGAGGTAAGGAGAGTTAGCCCACCTCATACTGAAGCTCCCAGAGATGAACTCCTTCAAAAAGAAGAAGCTTTGAGAACAAAAGAGATGCAGTTGAATGAGAGAGAAATTGAACTTGATGCAAGGGAGAAAAGGCTAGAGCTGAGGGAGACCATGGCCAGAGAAAAGTTGAGCAGGTCAGTAAAGGCAGGGTGTATTTCATTGAAGGTGCACTAGAGGCAAATTTTCACAAGGTGGAAGGTTCAAAAATGTAAATCCAGCCCTAGTCATAACTAACCCTAAAACAGCTTATTAAGTTGGTTCATGAAATTCAACAAACATTTTCAAACCTGTTAAGTTTTCTTCACATCCCTATGGCAAATGGTCAAACTTAAACAATACCCATTTCCAACATACAAATAACTGTTGTATGAGTGAGTGCTTAACGGTTCAATTCAGTTTTCCAAAATCCGTGACCATACACTTTTTCAAGTTATGCACAAAACTGTTACAAGCCAGGGCACCACAAAACTAATTAACTTTTCCATAACTATTGCATTCAAAAATTGACTTACCATGCTACATATAAGTATTTTCATGTTGTTGTGCCCTTAAACACTTTCATCAACTAAATCCATTTCAAGTCAATGAGTCCCTTAAGGAGTTTGGATAAGGATTTCCTCTGGTAAGATAAGGGTTAAACCCTTATCCTACCAGAGGCAATCCTTATCCAAACTATGAATTCCATTCTGTGACTTTATTTAATGTTTATGTTAACCCCCAACTTAAATCTGAGGTGAACTTGTAGTCAAGCTGACGTTCAGTCAAGTTGACCTTTCAGTGTAGTGAGCATCCATCCCCTTTCAATGCATTTCCATTCAGGTGACCCCTCAACAGAAACCAGTGAGTCCTGCGGAAGAAAATTTATCACATTTTCCTATGTATTACGAGCCATTTTGAGCACTAGCATGACTCCTGGTTTACATGCTTTAAAAAACAGAGATTGTAAATTCACTGGGATTATAGAATTGTCCGTGCACAAGTGATCATACAAACAAATTTGGCCAACAGGTAATGGTGAGAAATTGCTGGAGTCCATAAGCCTTTGATAAAGTTATCATTTTGGTAACAAAAAACACCATTACCACAGATGGTACTCCAAACCTTTATCACCCCTAGACCTGACTTGCAGCCAGGAGGTCTGGAGTTTCGCTCCTGGTTGGGTGGTACCAAAGTCTTTAAAGGTTGCTTTTACCAGCAGCCACCCTTAATTTAACAAAAAAAGAAAAAAAAACAGAAAATTAAAGCAAAACATTTACAAGTACAAGCACAGAAGAAACACAAAAACATACAGAATAATAATACAGAAGATAACTGTATACAGAAAATAAAACAGAAAATAATTGTAGTGACATAAACATTGTACCTTTGTAAAATATAATCTTTTAAATGTTTGCAAAATGTACCTATTGATTTGGAATTCTTTATACTAATGTTGAGATTGTTCCACAGCTTAGGATCGGTGACGAAAAGAGAAATCAAACCTCTACAAAGGTCATTTGGGGTCACAAGAGGTCAAAAGGTCAAAACCTTGTAAACAGGATATCTCAAGAACGTTAATGTGCCTGTTCTCATATTTGGTTTGTGGGTTGGTCATATTCAGTAGATGATCCCTATTTATTTTTGTGGAGGTCAAGGGTCATTTGGGGTCACGAGAGGTCAAAAGGTAAATTTCTTAGAAATTGCTTGTTAACACCGTATTTCGAGAAAGGTAAATGTGATTAATCTCATATTTGGTGTGTGGGTTGGCCATATTGAGTAGATGATCCCTCAAAGGTCCCTGGGTACAGCAAAATTTCACACATGTGGATGTGATATCATGAGCAGAACCCCAGTTCTTGTAGGAAGCATTGGTGCCTTGCATGCATACTCTGTGGATACGTTACTGAGCACTGTCAATTTGAAAAAAAAAGGCTTAAATTTCAGTGGCAAGGAATCACTAGGCCTTTTGGCTTTCTGGTTTCTTTTACTTTAACATGTACATGCAGCTTGTGATGTCAAGTAGTCATTACTTGCAGCTTTTCTCAGGCCTGATTTTTAATGGAATCTCCTGGTAGTCCATCAGACAAGTTGGATCCAAACTGATATGTCCAAAAATTTTGGTTGTCCAAATGGAAATGGAAAATGATCTGATAAAGAGCTGTCTTTGATGTCTCTGCCCTGGAAACCATACATCTATTTTTTTTATTCTGTGCTTTGGAATTACTATGTTTGCATGTTGAATGGTACAGAAGTCCACACCATTGTATCAAGTCTGCTTCTAGATCTAAAGAGGATTATGACATTCAGTTTGTTGATGTAGTGAACTAGTCAATTGCAAATTAAAATTTACATATCAATCAGACAACCTTAAAGAGAGAAAGTGGTCGTCGTATTCAATTTTTGTCTGTCACAGACAATTTGACAAGTGTTTATTTCAACCCTGTTTTCTTGATAGAGCAGAAAAGTAGTTTGACTGTAGTTTGACAAGCTTCACAATTCTGAGCATGAAACTGCTCTCGGTGCTTGGTCAATTAACCGCAAAACTCATTCAGGTATGAAATAAATATGTGTGAATCCAGACTTGTAATCCTAATATTTTATTTCTTTCTTTAATCCCACAGAGCTGAAGCCTTGTTGAAGGAATATCAACAGATGAAGACCAACGACCGTGTCAGTGAACTACGCAAACAAACAGGTAGAGTTCTGCGAATTTGTTCCCTTCCAGATAGCATAGATTCCAACCAACCTCTTCGGCCATTGCCTCCTTCCTCCAGACCTATTCGTAGATCTTCAGTCTTTTCTTGAACTCTCACTGTCCATGTGCTTGTAGTTGTTTATTCATTGGTTGTGGAGAGGTGTTTCTCTTACCTTTTGCAATGCAAGATTTTTCTGTAGCACTGACTTTAACCCAAAACTATTAGATAGCAGATAATGCTAGACTACCTCTTGATACTGTATCAAATCAGAGTGTTCTAGAAAGTAGCCCATATTAGGCTGTTTCCTGACAGTGAAACACATCATACAGTTTTAGAGAGTGGATCACATCAGACTGTAGTAGTGTGTCAAATGCCAGATAGTGGATCAGATGACTGTTGAAATAGAAGATCTTATCAGTTTCTAGATAGTGAACTGGATCAATCCATTTCTAAAGAGTGAAGTGCATCACACTGTACCTCTGCAGTGGATCCAAGACTTTTTAGACAATGAGGTTATATAACTTTCTACACAGTGGATCATGTCAGACTGTTTGTAGATTGTAAACCATTTCAGACTGTTCTTAGATAAGTGGAACATATAAGACAAGATACTTCTTAGAGAACTACATCAATCTGTTTCTAAAAAGTGAAGCAAATCACCTTGTTTTCAGTCAGTGGACCACCAACCAGTTTTCAGATAGTAGGTCCTTTCAATAAAGTGGATCATATCAGATGGTCCCAAGATAGGGAACCATTTCAGACTGTTCCTTGGTAGTGGAACTTGTCAGTTTCCATATAGTAATTTGTATCAATCTGTGTCTAGGGAGTAAAACAAATCACACTTTTTTCTGAAAGTGTTTTCAGGCAGTGGATCAGCACTTTTCAGATAGTGGGTCCTCACTATGTAGTGGATAATGTCAGATGGTACAATTTCAGACTGTTCCTAGATACAGAAGAGTATCAGACCAGATTTTCTGTAGTGAATTATATCAATCTGTTTCTAGACAGTGAAGCTGTATTAGATCACTTTTTTGATAGTAAATTGTATCATCAGGTTTCTTGTATTGTGTGATTGTGCATTGTCTCTGTATTGGTAGTTTTTGTTTCTAGTGTCATTGTTTAAATGTCTTGGATATATTTTTGTATTGCTTTAACTTTTTTGCTTATCTTTGGCTTACTTCTGTTTCTTGCTTCTGATATATCTGTCTTTCAAACAACTATTCAGTATCTCTTACCCCATGTGCCATCGTATTCCCTGCATCAGTTTGAGTGTTGCTGTTTTTTTTTTGAAGAATTAATTTTTTCAGAAATGTTTGGGTATGCTTTTTTATATCTGAAATAAGAAGATCAACTTATGTAATACTTTCAGTTACATTATTGCAACGTACAAGTCTAAAATTAGTACAGTAGGCATGAGCGTCCGCAGAAAAAAAGTTAGGGGGGGGGCAAAATTTCTAGGAGGGGGCAAAACCTCCAATTCACTATGAATTTACACAAAGCATGCGAAAATTTCAGCCCAAAATCCCTCCCAGATGGCCGGAAGTGGCATTTCTAAGGCCTATTTTTCGCATAGAAACTTGGAAAACACGTTTTGTTGAGGTTTTTGCTTTGATTTTTATACGTTTTTTCAAATTTTTGATTTTCCGGGGGGGGGGGGGGGCAAGTGCCCCCCTTGCCCATACCTGCGGAAGCCCATGGCAGTAGGTGTAAAGCTCTAAGACCAATTATCTTTGAGTTCTCACTACCAAAAATTGGACAAAGCTACCTCGAGCAATATTTACTTTCAAATGAGAAGACATTCCATAGTCAAGTAATGAGAAAGCAGGCTTTTCCCTAAGAACTGTATGGTGTCCTACAGTAGGATATTCGGACTATGCAACTAAGTGTTACATTGTGGGATATAATTCCAAGTAGCTTTCTTTGTTTGTACATGTTTATGTTGTCAATATTTTGTTGTGTTTATGAAGCCTTTTGAATTTCAACTCCTCTCACTGCCATGGCTCTGTATGGTTACATTCCTCCTGCCCCCATCCCCTACTCTGGTGCCAACCCTGCTTTGTCTATCCTCTTTTGTTGGTGTTTGGGAATGGGAAGGTGGCCAGTAAGACTTGTTAAGTTGACACTGGTGTGCCTTCCATACAAAGGATCTAAAAACTGCTGAAGTACATATATTTTGTATTTTTTTATTTAAATGTCTAAATGTTGCATATTAAATGTGTTGACTTTTCCATACTATTCCTTTTTGTGAATTCAGTACTTACTAGAGCAAAGGTGAAACATTTTGCCCAAATATATAAATATATTTTTGTTTATAAGTGTTTATTGCTAAGCTTAAAGCCTTATTTAGCAATTTCAGTAAATCTTGTTGTCAGTTGATGTTATTTGATATATATTTTGATCTTGTTAGTAACCATCATGCATCAAACACATCAAGGCTAGACAAAAAGTCTTTTGTGTTCTGTGTTATTATTTGTCAAAGTTAGTTTCCTTTTGATAAACCTTTTGTTGATATATCAAGACACAACACAAGAGGAAATTTCAGATGGGAAAGATCTGAAGCCACTACTCTCTGCCATATACTAGGAGATTTGTGGCATATTTTTCAACTTACGAGAAAAGTTTGATTTATCATTTCCAAGTTGATTAAAAGATAAAGCAAGAACAGGTATGCTACTTGCCAATTAACCTTAGCATTGCTATTTATTTTACCATTGTAAATGACAGGCAAGCACAGGTATGTCACTTTTACACAGGAATATTATTACTTCATAGTGGTAAATTTAGTGATCTTTGCTTTCAAAGTGGTAGTTTAATTGGCTTTTCTCATAAAATATCCTTTAGGAGAAGCCATTGCTCTCTAAATTGCTGACAAACTAAATGGATGACAAACATACTTAAGACACAAACGTTTTTCACCTCCAGGATTTTCGTTTATTGAAAGTGTTGCATAAAGTCAACATTATGTTCCAAAAGATAAGTGAATCATGGATATTTTCATCCTACAGTTGCTGCAAATTGGGTCTTTTTACCCTCCTAAGAATCAGATTTAATATCCAGTGTTAAATGGGGTTTGCAGATGATTGATAACCACTACTTTACCAGTGTGCGACTTTCCTCTACGCAAACATTATCCAGCAAAGAGTTACCTCAGCTTTATCTACTGATCAAAGACTCTCTTGGCTACCTTCTAGCATCAATGAGTGCCATGGCAACCAATGGAGATTGGGGTGGGTGGTGCTTAACTTGAAGCTGAGTCTACCCAATGGTGATGTTGTGTATACATGGGTTTGTGACGCTCATTGTAGACCCATCTCAAGATAGGAATAACCCACACTCATACTGGGACTATAGATTTGTCATCTTCAGAGGAAGGACTCTATTGTACTTGGTGAAGATCAAAGGTCATCTGAGGTACCCACAGGTAACACTGCAAAAAGGTTGTAATTGTGTGCAATTTTTTTGTTCCCTAGAGTATTTAGAACCAACATGAATATGTTATGTAGTGTCAGCTAGAAAAAAAAGAGTACTTTTGTTAGGGGATTTAACAGTAGCATCAATCTGTACTGGAATGTGGGGAGGACATGGTCAATTCCATCAGAAAATTACTGTGTAAATAATTGGTGTACTTCCAAAATGTGTGGGACATGTCTCCCTAGTCTGCAACTCCTAACCCATGAGGGCTGCCTCCCTAGAGGTTGTTTTAGCGTTTTTACACATTGGTCTGATTGAAAAAACTCCCTTCCCACACCCTGGAAAATTTTTGCATTCTCCAGTAGGCCTACTTTGCCTTGCTACAGACTGAATGGCTTATAAATACGATGTCTCAAGGCAGCTATGATGGGCACCTCATATTTGGTTTGTAGATTTGCAATGTTGAAAGGATGAACTCTTTTGTTTGTAGTGGAGGTCAAAGGCCATGTTATGTAGATGGAGGTAAAACTTCAAAAAATTCTTACATGGCTTGCCAGTACCATTAGATGAACAGCTGTATGTTTTGGTAGAGATCAGAGTATCATATCAGGTCACCACCAGCAGTTAAAAATATTCCATCAGAGGTCAAGAAACAGAATTTCCTTAGAATTCTCAAAATTGTTATCTTTGGGTAGCCAGAAGTAAAATTTCCCAAGGAATCACTAAGCCTTTGGGCTTTGTGACTTAGTTAACTTTGTGGTATGACAGAGGTAAATTTGCTGCTCCCAGCTGGGTAAAGTGTAGTTCAAATTGTGCAAGTATTCCAACTTCAGCATACACATGGTTCAAGACATATACAATACCTTCTTCATCTTTGCTGTAGCTATTCAAGAAGCTGTTCTTTAGTACCCTGCCACATGGCAAAGACTTCTGATCTAATCTTATGTCCATCTTTGGTCGAAAGTTCTCAGTTTCTGCCTGCAAAGGAGGAAAGCATTTTCTTTTCTCCTTCTATCTTGGCATTAGCAGATATGCCAACATTTACATCCAGAAATCAGGGAGGTTTCACACAGGAATCAGGGAGATTTTTTAGAATTACATGCAACTCAATGGGGAAAAACTTGCTTGAATCAGGGAGATTGTCATATTTGCTGGTTGGAATGGACAAAAATCCTTGAATTTTCAGGGAGTCTCCCTGAGAATTAGGGAGAGTTGGCATCTCTGCATTAGGTTTGAGGGGTGAGAGATTATATAAATAAGATTGCCATTATTCTCATTATACCATTGTTTGTGTTATCACTTTCCAGAATTCCAAGATGAGGTACATCCAGCAAAACTTTGTGCTGACCACAAAGGAAAGAGGAAAGTGCACTTCATAGCACAAGATAAGGAAAACAATCCAAGACATACTGATCAAGTAAAGAAGACTGACCATGAGGGTGTGACTGGACTGCAGCAGAGACTTTACCATGCAAAAGTTAGAAGTGCTGCTTTGAAACAAATTGAAGCAAACGCCAGATTTAAGAGCAAGCAACTGCTGTCAATGCGTTAAATAAAGTGCTGCCCCACATTATTCTGTAAGATCTGCCCTTGATGTCCCAAATTGAGACAAGCAGTCTTTGCCTCTTAGTTTTTACAATCCTCTTCTAACAGTCCTGTCAAATCCTGTGATGGATTTGGAGAAGTTTTTAAAAATTGAACTTGAATGCTGCTGTTAGTCGGAGTAACCCAAAGTATAACAATAACTTATAACAACCCAAGTTTGACAGGCCTTGAGTTTTAGGGTTTCCAGGTGTGCTACAAATCACACTCCTGAAAAAATTCATGAGTGTGGTAGGTATGTTGTTTTATTAGACTTTAAAAAATTTATATGAGATCCAAATCTTCAACTATGTGTGCAAAAAGTCCCACTCCTCACAGTGATTTGAGGTGTGCCATGGTGTGTAACGTACATGCCTTATAATTCCAAGGCCTTGCCATTACCACAACAATGTTTCAACCACCTTTGCTGGTCTCCAGAATTGGTACCATCAGGAAATGAAATAGAGTAGCTTACTGTACAGCACTTGTTCCCAACTGGGCACACTTTGCTCCTTCTTGGTGAATATTACACGGGGTACCTGGGAGGCCTCTTAGACAACCTTGAAAACATACAGTAGATCACATTTTGTGGCCGAGAAAATGTTTTTAGGGGTAAAAAGAGACAGCATAATAAATTAAGGGTACAGGGAGTCCAGAAGCTTGGGGCAACTGCACTGCAGACCAGGTCCCTTGAAAGACTTTTTACATGCCATGGCAGAGGTCTCCTGTGTTTGTGGTGCCCTACATAGTGAAATTTAAGCTTTTTCACGGGTGTGACTGCTTCGTCTTTTAAGGTAGCTATTAACATTGAACAAATTTATAGTGCCATAAGTTTTCACTTACTCCTTCCTGCTCAAATTTTTTCAAAAAATCAAAATTTCATGAATTTACAGGAAGGGATGTTGTGATAAAGATATCCCTAATAATGGCTATAAAATTGCAGTTGTTGATGAGCAAGAAAGCTTAATTATTAATTTCTGATGAAATATTGCAGTTGCAGATGTAGCACAAATGCACCATGTAGTTAATATCATGAACATTTTCCAAAAAATTTTTAATCTTGTTTTAAATATAACCAGTATTTTGTATATTTCTCTGAAGGTACATTTTAGACAATAAAATCATTTTGAAAAAAAAAGACTTATACTTGTATTCTTTATACGTCTGTGTGTTTTGCATCTTTTGCATAAAGTTCTAAACCAGAATGTTTTTAAAATCAGACCAGAAATTATTGGATGGGACTAGGCAGTGGCCGATCTACATAGTTTATAGTTACATCCCATAGAATGTTCCAGTCAGACTGAGATTACCACCACCAGAGCCACAACTGGCAAAAAGGCCATGGTTGGCTCGACTTGAACCAATTAGTCGTAAACTGGCTGTAAAACTTCATGTAACTAACGAACTGAGATTACCAAAAGCAGAGACACTGCTTCAAAACTACTTTGATACTTCAAAATTTATTTCAAATTTTTCACACCATGCAGGGTGGTACTAAGCATCTGCCATCTCAAATATAAGAACTCTTAAAAGAGAGAGCTGCTCCTGCAATAAGATCAAGTTCACAATCTGTCACCAGAACTATGTTCAGTATTGGTGGGAAACTGGATTCAGCTACAATGTACTAACATTTAGAGGTACTGGCACTGCCACAAAAGTATGCTGGTATTTTCAGCTAATCAATGAAAAAAGGAACATTTGTAAAGGTAACCACAATCTCTTCTATCACGGCATGGAACATTCTCATTGCAAATACTTTGACAACAGTATAATTCAATTATAGAGAACTTTCATCATGTAGGACAGTCCATAGTTTTCACTGTTCAGGAGAGGTACAGAGATGTTATCTATACTAGAATAACAAAGTTACAATAAATTGACAGTCTACCTGAGTCAGATACACCTTTTCCATTCATACCATAGTTTTGCAATGCAACTGCCTGGACTTCAAAATAAGACATTTTACTGTATTGGTTTGCCATATAACTTTGATAAATGTGTACTGTGATAACAACTATAATCATGGGTAGAGGTGTTGTGGCTATCTGAAATTCTGAAAGTGAAATGCTTTGAGAGCTGAATGAAAACTTTTTTCTTTATGGTAAACAACAATATGATTTGCCAGTGCAAATTCTTCTTTAAGAAGTTCTTTTCTTAAGAAATACTTGCCACCAAAATAAATTCATGCCAGCTAGCAATGTAAGAAAAATTGTATGACCATTAAAAAAAAAAAAAAAACATTTATTGAAAACCAAATCCCCTGCAAATGCCCCACCAACCCTCTACAACATGTTTTTGTAAAAATCTAGTTTTCTGTTATCTAACAAAATGTCCCACATTAATCCAGAATTATTTGTTTCACTTGGTGTAAGTCATTTTTGGGGTTCAGATTTTTAGAAAAGATGTTTCATATCCTGGTATATTGGTAGAGCAATTGTCCCTCAGAGGTCGAACATGGCACTGTCATCCATTTCTCGGGATGTCAAACTTTTCCGACCAGTCTGTATCCATTCCTGGTCAAAAGTTAGTTGATCCTTGGACAGAGTTCCAACATGGTAGATAGATAGATCATAGATCTTCACATTTTATTCTCTAATACTTCCAAGCATCTTCACCCTCTTTAAGTTCTCTTTGAAAGAGTTTTGTTTTGTTCTTCATTCCACTGTACTTCACAGACTGTTGTTTGTCCAGGTATATCCCAATGGCAGCACCAGCAAATGGAAGTGACAACCACCAGAACTCTCTTACAAGATGGAGAACCATTTTCACTTCTGCCTACAACAGATGAAATAAGAAACTCAAAATTAAAAACAAATTATTGATTACAAGCAAGTTGCTTGCCTGAATGGTTACAACTCTGTGTTCTAACATCTGTTCCAAACAAATGTTTAATAACATGGAATTATCAATATGGTCCTTTCTCCAATTATAATGCAACAACATACCAAGTTTGAAATCAATCCAATTTTGAAACCTTGAGATAAAGTGTAAAAACGTTTTTCAGAGTTTGATCCCCTGTGACTCCAGATGACCATTGATCTCCACCAAAATTGAAAGGGTTTTTCCTCTCAGCATGGGCATCTGTGTACCAAGTTTGAGAACTGTCAGAGCTGTCTCAAGAATGTTTTGATGTCTTGACCTCTCATGACCCCAAATGACCTTTGACCTCCACGGAAATCAATACAGAACATCTAATTAATACAACCAACCCACACACCTAAACATTAGCAATCACTTGCACCTTTCTTGAAATATCGTGAGAGCGTGAGCAAGGAAAGACATGCGAGGCTTGAGCTCTCAAGAGCGGCTTGTACCCGGCAAGGTATCGTTTACAGGCTCACACACGCATATAAATTGGCGTGTACACACTACAAGTGCAGCACATACCCATATTCAATGCCTTACGGGGTAGACAGAACTGTTCCCTGTAAGGAAATGGTCGGAATTCCCCTTCAGCCATTTAAGTCATGCAGCATGTGAATGCCGCGAGCCGGGGCAGGCTCTTGCATATCACATGACAGAGCTAATTGCAGTGTCCGAATTTTTGGGTAGCTACACTTGTTACGAGCTCCACGTGAGTGAGGAAAGATGTGCGAGGCTTGAGCTCTCCTGAGCGGCTTGTACCTGGTAAAGTATCATTTACAGGCTCACACACACACACATGACATCACCATCGCATAGATTCCTTTTGCTGACGCAAGGAATCAATTAATTGTTAGACATTTCTCATACATAATTTGTATTTTCATGCCACAACTAACCTAGATATCGTCAGTGTCCCATGGACTGGCCCGACTCGCGTTTCACAAAAATTAGTGTTTGCACAGGTAACCCGGGTACCCACCCGCAATCATATTACCCGGTTCCAAATCTACAACCCGAATCTTAAAAAAAAAAATGCATGCAAAAGGATCATCCCATTTACGCCATTGCCCACGGTAATGGACTAAAATTTTTGCCAATTTGGTAAACATTCTCCGAGACTGAGAATGAAGAGAGCCCCTAGAAATTATGTGTAAGTTTGATAGTTGTCTGTACTTCGTTTCTGAAGTTGAAATTTTTATCAGCCTGTGGCCCGATCGCGCTATCGTCACATAGTGGGTTACTTCTCACACATCACATGTATATCGCTTATAAACTTACTCGCAAGCAAGCTATCTGACGGCCGATTCATAATCACGTCGTACTGTTTCACGCAGACATAGCAAGACATACTGTATCACCCCCGCCCAGCTTGCAAAGACAGTGCCCGTAACGTTCAGCATGCTAGGTAAACTGAGCCTTGCATGTATATACGATCTTATTATCAATACGGTATGCCACCTCGAGTATAATCCTCGAATATTTCTCAATGGTTAAAGGTGTCAGTTCAACGCAAATCAACACTTTGCCGCTATCTGCAAAGTAAAACGACATCAATGTAATAACACCGTAAACATTCACAATTTTTTTTTTTAAAATAGGCCAGTATATACTGTATTACGTTATTTTGCCCCAAAATGGCGCTCGAGCAGACTACGAAGTTTATGTGTGAAAGTTATGTTACAGTGCCTGGATGTTGACACGAGGCTAGCTACGTAAGAACGTACATACCCCATTAGCGATAATTCCAACACACATTGCAAAGTAGTATGAGGGAAGTTCACAAACATGACTTCGTTTGTTTATAATTGGTAATTTTTGATGTGCAAGAGAATACCATAATACAGGGCTCTGATTAGTTTTTAAATCTGTGGATTAAAAGGAGAAGCTTCCAGCTCTTACTATGCTGGCTTTTCGAGTAGGAAGCGTCCCAAAATTCAATATCAAATTGATATAGGCCTCAGGAAGTATAATTTTCTTATTTGACTGTTTTCTGTTACGTTTTTTTTTACTTGTCATTTTGATCTAAAACAAAACGAGACGATTAAACCTTCTAACAAATCAAATGTTTTTGAACTTGGGAACTGTGATTGCTATACCTATCCAATACAGATGTTAATGTTACCATGCATGTCTTATGGAGAATGCCTTACAAAATGCTCATAGCTTTTAGTCACCGTATGTAACACCGGGTAACCCGGGTACCCGACGGGTATGGCGATCGGGTACCCGGGTCCTAATTTTTAGTACCTGTGCAAACACTAACAAAAATGTCCTCGCCACGCCCCAGATTGAATGTTCTCTTCTATACTCACAGGTGATCAGTGCATTTCAGTGACAGGGGACAGGGGAGCAGAGGGTGTTCAGGTGCCGTGAGAAATAGTTTTCCATTTATCACGCAAGATGATGTTACGGGTAAAATCATTAACAGATGGGAGTTCGATCAGTCACAGGAAATTTCATCAATTCAGCGGATTGTTAATTTAGCCAAGTTAGTAGTTACTTAGTTTTGCAAACAAAAGCTTAAGGTAAAAGCTGCATGTTAAGATTCTGTTTCCAAGCATGAATACGCTATTTTGGGCCAGCTGAGGGGTCCGATTTTTCGAAATTTTCTCTGCGCTTCGCTCCAAGCAATGGTGGCGCTTCGCTCAGTCTTTTGGGCAAATTTACATTTTTGGGGTCAAAGTAGCTCTTAACTCTCTGATCACTTTGCAGTTTGAGAACATATTTTTAAGTGAACATTTTATTGCAACAACAAAACAAGATAGTGACTCATTAGAAGTCTGGAAAATGCTATATCCTGCTATCTGAGGAGTCTGATTTTTCGAAATTTTCTCTATGTTCTGCGCCAACCAATGGTGGTGCTCCCCTTAGATAATCTTTATGGCAGAATAATGTGTTGTGACCAAGGAAATCCTGAAATCAAAATGCTCCTTTTCGCCTTTATACCAATCAATGCTCTTTTATTTTGACTACTAAAAGGATGCAAATTTAAAGACAAGTTTTACTTCGTAAGGTAGCGTAAATGGCTTAAGAATACACGCAATGACACAAAAACGTTCTGTTTTATCCTCATGAACAACCACAATTCAACTTTTAACACTGTTCCTGTCAAAGTCGTAAATCTTGTGCCATTTTGCATCTAGGCCCCTTAAAAACCCCAAGGCTGGCTACCACTCAACATACTGCATGCCCCCCCCCCCTTAAGAGAAATCCTGTGTACACCACTGTGTTGGTACATATGAATAAACCAGATATTGTTGACAAAAATAAATATACTAAGTTGTTATTTCTCATTGCTCTATGTTGTACTTTAAGTTTAAAATGCAGGTAATATTTTATAATGACATGGTAATGTTATTATGCTTTTAAATTTGCATTTTATATGATATACATGTTCATTAACCGAGAAAAGTTTGGGGGAAATTTCACACCTTTTCCCCCTCTGGAAAATTTTCTAGCTATGCCACTGGTGAAAGCAGAGGTAAAGAAGAAAACTGCTTTCATATTTTACTAATGTGATATGTATTAACAATATTTTAAAAATTGGAGCCAAAGCTTGCATTGCAATTAAAAACTGTTTATGAGAAAAAGGTTTTTTAAATAAAAATTGCATTACTGTCCTGATTGTTAACTTAACTGTTTTTAGACTGAGAGGGGGTTATAATTCTTTTCTTTTATACATTGCATTCGTCAAAAGGCTGGATTTTATACCAATTGAACAAAGACATATCACCCAAATAGTTTTAGTGACATGTGTGCCATAAGGCATGAAAGCATCCAAATGAGCCTCTTTTGCATTTTCTCTAGTCTTAAGTTGCTACAGTACAACAGCTTACAGCAGTTTTTTTTCTTTCATATCACTAAGAAATACTGTTATAGCTTGCAAACATATTTTGCATTTGCTATGGGGGACAACCAAGTTTTGGGGAGGACAACCAAATTTCCAATGCAGGTATTATTCTCTAGACAAACAGATATAGTTGCTAAAGTATCAACCATCCCTGCTAGTGTGACCAACCTATATCATTTGGTTACACTGAACTATCACACCCTAAGCCTCCATTCCAAAGCAACACACACACATTCACACACCACTAACATTTTACTGAAATGACAACAACTCAAGTTACAAACATCACAGGGGGGGGTGGTGTAATTGCCTTTCTGGTTTGTTTCAACAAGACGAATCCAGGCTTAACAAATAACCCACAAAGGTCAAGTCAGGTCAAATGAGGTCAAAGTAGCTCATCACATGCATTTTAGGTCTACAGACAAACGCAACTTTCCATAATGCCATTCCCCTACAACATTTCATTGGAGAGATATCAACAAAACATCACTTTCTGACCTTTTTACCCAATCATATTAATTCGGTGAGTGTTACAATATTTTCACCTCCTATCAATTTATCTCATCCTAAAATTATGCCACAGTTTGAACAACAGACACCCAGTTACAGCTAGTAAAAGAAATTCACTTTATTGCCTCTGGTGACCCCAGATAACCTTTGACCTCCACCAAAACGATACGGCACACCTTCTACCTACGACGAATCTATGTCCCAAATCCAAGTTCCATCCAACCTTCCCTTGTTGAGTTAGGGGCGTATTGCAGCAAGCGTCACAGGCGCACACACACACATACACACACACCAACCTGACTACATAGGTTCCTTTGCTACCGCGAGGAACCAAAAAAAAAATGGGACTTGAGTGGCAATTCGTGGACTCGAGTTAACAACTCTGCTGGCCAGTGATGGCAAATTTTTAATCACCAGGGAAAGCAGACAACCCTTAATTTAAGTGAACATTCTGTACCGTGATTTGGTCCTGAGTTCTATGTAAAATCTCCCTGTGACGGTATATGCACCAAATAGTAATAATTCTAGGTTCCTATTTTAACAGAATGCAAAAATGAATTGAGGTTTCCATGATACAGAAATTTTCTATTTCACATAATGCCATCATGCATCATATCTTCTCACTCAAATGTTATACTAGAATGTTCAAAAACCAAATTTTGTCATCTAAGATGACCGTGACCTCCACCAACAAAAAGAGGAACCATTGTCTCACCATAATGTTCTTCCACATACCATATGAAATCTATTCAAGTTTCCCACTTTGAGATGTGTAAGCACCTATTCAAGCTTTCATTCACATTTTGACCTCCAGTGACCCCCAAGATGACAATTGACCTCCATAAAGGCCATAGGTAGGTAGAAAGACAGAAAGACGGACAGACACACAGTTAAATCCTTAAATATTGTACTATAAAGGTGTTCAGACTTTGACCCCTGGTGACCCCACATGACCTCTGACCTCAACCAAAGCAAAAGGGACTATCGTCTGACCATAATGCCATCCACATACTAAGGTTTCAAGGTATACCGGTATTTCCGTAAGTACCGGTACGTACCGGTAACGGTACGGTACGGTACCACCAACCTAAAGGTACCGAAGTATCGTGGAGACTCGGTACTCAACTGTAAGGTGAAAATCTTTTCTCAAAATGATAGCATTTAAATTAGAATGATACTAAAATGTAACAAACGTCCATTTGATAAATGCCCCATGTCTCTACACATTATAATATAAACAGGGAATAGTCACTTGATAATCATTTCGCACCATTTCAGTCACAAATCCCCCCTAAGAATTTCGGAAATTGCCGTTTAAGTTTACTTTCGCAGAACTAGCACCACCCACACTAAAAAGGAACTTGTTTTCTATCGACATTCTGCAAAATCTCAGAACGATCCCTGCCAGCGCTAGCTTCGCCCGCGCCTTCACATTGTGTATTTAGTCGGACACGATTAGTCAACTTTGCCATGAAAATCTTTTCTCAAAAGTAAAGCATTGAATTTGAACGATACTTGAATGAAACAAAAACCCATTTGATAAATGCGCCGCGTCTCTAAGGATTGCAATACAAACAGGGAACATTCACTTGATAATCGTTTTGCGCTATTTCAGTCACAAATCCCCCTACGAATTTCAGAAAGTGCTGTTTAACGTTACTTTCGCAGAACTAGTACCTTCCACACTAACAGGGCCCTTGCTTTCTTTTGCGCAACCCCCGAATGATCGCTGCTCATCAGCAAATGCTTTCACATGGTGTATTGCGAATAGATACCATGCATTGATTGATAAAATTCACTTTGATTACGATAGCACACAACATTATACGAGTGCGAAATTCGTTGTAAGCAGACAAAGAATCATAGCATTGCAAGCTCTGACATGAATGTTGCATCGACGATTTCTGATTTTAACACAGTGATTCAGTGGGACCATTCCATAACGCTCACTGTCTATGTCTGTGGGAGAAAAATTTTCGTACGAACCCAACAAACGTTCTTTCAGAAATTACTGTAACACGGTGAAGCAATGGGACTGAACACACAGTAAATCCCGCTTAAATCATTGGCTCGCGTGTTCAGTTCAACTGATCAACTCACTAGCTTTGTTGTATTGCTCTGAAGAACAGTATAGTGTTATTGTACAAAGGATTGCTGCGCGATGCATTCGTAAACTCAATCTTGAAGCACTTTGATTTAGTTTTGATAGCGATAACTCGGCGGGAAGAAAGCTTGATGAATCAGTCTTTTATGGAAATATTTTTGTAAAGTTCTACTTAATAACTTTTGGTTATACTTTAGGAGGGGGGTTGTTATTATTTGCAGAAATTATTTTTGCAATCTTCATTACAATCCTGAGTGCTCTTGTCATCTTGTGGGGTCTAGCTCCGGTGCGGACGTGCGGCGCTGATTTATTGTGTGTCCCGAAATTATCGGACGCTAAATTTGCAGAGAGGTTATTTCTTTTTTTGTTTACCAATTTGTTTAGTGTGGGGTGACTAAATGTTATAAAAAATACTGAAACGGGAGGCAGGGATTATCAGAAGACTTCACTTATGTCAACGCATGGTATTTTTACGGATATTTTGTATGTGATAAAAATCCTACTTTTATACTCTTCTGGTACCAGTACTACGGTAATACCGGTACCATTTGTGGCGGTACCGACGGTACCAATTATCAGTGGTACCGTGAAACCCTATGACAGTACCAATTATCGGTGGTACCGTGAAACCCTACCACATACCAGATATGAAATCTATCTAAACATCTATCTTGAGATATCACATTATTGACATTTTCAGACCTTGACTCCTGGTGACTCCAGATGACCTTTGACCTCCACCAAAAACAATAAGGACCATCTTCTGATCATAATGCATCCACATACTGCAGTAAAAATGAAATCTATCCAAGTTTCCTACCTTCGAGATGTTGTGTTGACAAGATTTTCATTCTTTGACCCCTGGTGACCCCTGATGACCTTGACCTCCACCAAACACAATAGGACCATCTTCTGACCATAACCAATCCACATATCAAATATGAAATCGATCCAAGATTGCTATCTTGAGATATTGTGTCAACAAGGTTTTCAGACTTTGACCCCTGGTGACCCTGGATTACCTTTGACCTCCACCACAAAAAAAAAAAGGTTCCATCTTCTAACCAAAATGCATCCACAAACCAAATATGAAATCTATCCAAGTTCTTCAGCAAAAAGAAAAACTGCGTTTTCACATTCGAAATTCTGTTTTTTTCCGTTTCAATTTTCTCAAGATTCCGTAAAATTCTGTTTCAGTACAGAAGGGTATATAACAGGGCTGTCAGCGATTAGCAATTAATCAGCCTACAAGTTTGTCAATTCACTACTGGCATACGTCTCCAAAAATTTCAACTTAAAATTAACATTTTTCAAGAAATAACAAGTTCAGCTTCCAAACCATATTATTCCTGTCCTTGTATCCAGGGCTGTGCATTTTCGGTTAATTCACTATCCATTTAACCGATTTTATTAACCGGCGGTTAACCGTTTAACCGAAAATGACGTAATGTTCACACAACAACAAAAAGTCAACGTTTCCAAAGAGCGCCATCACTTTGGTACAGGAAAGTACACGTCTAAAAATGGCGCCGTAAGTCATATTCGCCGATGTAAATATGTGGCAAAAATGTTGGTATTTTGCGCTGAGTTTATATCATCTTTTCACAGTAAAAACCCATCCCGCATTTACTGAAGCTTTCTTCAGACCATGTGCACTTTTTAACATTCCACCAACTGTTGTATTTTCCCGCCTGGTCCTATGTAATATCATCAGCTACTTCATGAAACACTCCCACACCGCTGTTTTGATGCAGCTTGCTTGCGATGCAGTGTTCAATATGTACTGTACAGCGCTCGCGTTTGTCACTCATAGTAGCGATCTGTACAATTGCACTGTAAACGGCCCACCAGCCGCAAACAGCACAACCAAGCCCTATTATCCTGCATAAATTACGGAATTCCCAGCATTCCTACCGTAAAGTTATTTACAGTAGGACTTATTCCTTTCCTTTTTCATTTTTAATATAGCCTACTATACTAGGCCTGTATATACACTGTATAACGCTAGGATGACCTGTGTAGCCTACTGGCCTAATGTTAGCACTATAATTAGGCTACGGGTAAGAACGAGCCTCGGACGACCAACGAATTGATTAGCCAAAAGGACTTTAACAGTTACAGTCATTGATTTCACATCGTTACTTTCTAGAAACATTTTCTAACGAGTAATGCATCTCTATTACCTTAAACGTTCGGATAAGTCTTCAAACTAGCCTTGGAATTGAGGCTAAGTTTTCGGGAAGTCTTTGCTGCTTTCTCCAAAGTTCTCCTGACATGAACAGCATTGTAATGAGTCCGGTGCGATCCGGTCCAACGCGACGCCAACCGACAGTCCTACTAAACCATGCGATGACACGCCTGATTGTGCCCTGTGTACTAGGTACGCGCTGAGGTGCGCAGCAGATACTAAACAGCACTCGGCATAATAATCGAGTGTGCTCGTTTCTTTTGCTAATTTTATAGGAACCTACGGAAGCGTGGAAGGGCCATTCAAAAGAAAAAAAAGTCTCTCAGCAAAATGACAATTTTCGTAGAATTGACATTTTGACGACTAAAATTAAGTCTTCAAAATGACAAAATCCAAAATTCGGCGTTTTAATCAACTTGTCAAAACGTTAAAATTGCAAAAGTTGTCATTTTGCCGAGTTAAAAAATCTCGACAAAATGACAATATTCAGAAAATTGTCACTTTGCTGAGTTAGAACATCTCGTCAAAGTAGCAAAATTCGGAAAATTGTCACTTTGCCGAATTAGATCATCTCGTCAAAATGGCAAAATTCAGAAAAATGACATTTTGACGAGTTTAAACATCTCCTCAAAATAGTAAAATTCAGAAAAATGTTATATTGGCGAATTAGAATTTCTCGTCAAAATTGCAAAATTCGAAAAATTGTCATCTTGCTGAGTTAGATCATCTCGTCAAAACGGCAATATTCAGAAAAATGTCAGCTTGCCGGGTAAGAACTTCTCGTCAAAATAGCAAAATTCAGAAATTGTCATCTTGCCGAGTTAGATCATCTTTTTTAAACGGCGAAATTCTATGGAAGCGTTAAGGTGCCATCAAATTAAGAACTTGGTCACCGCATTATCTTTACATTTTGTAACAAAATGATGAAATGTTTACTTATTATCTTAACATTTTGCAGACAATGGTGAAATGCAAACTTACAATATTTCAACAATTCAAAATTTTACAGAAAATTGATAAATTACGCATTTAACGAATGTTATTAATTCCTCGTTTTGCAGAAAATTGATGAATTACTCATGTATACCAAATTTTTTGTATCATAGTTGCTCTTTTCCCAATTTGGTGAGTTTATGGTACAATCACGAGTGGAGGCGCTTTACGAACAAAAAGAAGAAATATGTTAACAGTGTTATCTGACCCCTATCAATGGAGGATGCAGGGGGTGGGAGCGAAGGGCACCTGCCCCCTGGAAAATCTTGTGTCCTCGTGTGCCAAAAAGCATTTTTATCTCATCGCTCCGTGAGGAGGATGAGATATTGTAGTCACTTTGCCTATTGGGCTATATATGGCAATGCCAGCTTAAATCGCAATGGTTGCCATGGTAACGGTAAATTTTCCCAGGTTACTAGTCTCGAGGTCTAACCCATGGTGAGGTACCCCGGGGTGACTGAAAGTCCATGGCTGAGAGAGGGGTCAAAACCTGTCCGTGTGTGTGTGTGTGTGTGTGTGTGTGTGTGTAGGTGGGTGAGTGTCGGTGTATGTGTGTGTGTGTGTGTCCAATTTTGTTTTCTTAATATCTTGTAAACGGCTGGGCCGATTTTCTTCAAACTTGGTAGGATGGTACCTCAGGTGGAACAATTGCATTCTGATACACAACCGGAAGTGAAGGTCAAAGGTTACAGGTCAAAGGTCAAATTCGGTGAAAATCACATTTTCTGCTATATTTCAAAAACGAAACGTTCTCCTGACACGAAAAACTCTACACATACGATGATTGCATCTAGACCTACCAAAATACGTGGTTGCCATAGCAACAGATGTCAAAGGTCAAGTGGTAGAATGGAACAAAAAATTTTCAAGTGATAATTTGTTCGTAAAACAACGTTTTTGTCCCTCAAACTCCTCCTAGTGGGCTGGACCGATTCTTTTCAAAATTGGTAGGTGGGTACCCCAGGGTAGGAACTTGTGTCTCCCAGACCCTCGGAAGAAAAGGTCAAAGGACAGAGGTCAAAGGTCACATTTTGCAAGAAAACACTTTTTTCCCTGTTTTGTACTAAAACTTCAAAAGAAAACCTTCATTTTACATGAAAATTCACAAGTATAATAGGGTAGACTAGTTCTACCAAAATATTAGTTTCCATGGCAACCAATGTCAAAGGTCACGTGACAGGGGGTCACATATTTTTTATTGTATTCACTTTAACTCTTTACGGACGCATCCCACAAATCTGAAAGTTTAAGTGTAATAGCCTAGGCATGATACTGTAAGTTGTACCGATATGTGAGGTTGTCATGGCAAGGACATAGTTCGCGTTACAGATTGTCAACGGTTAAAGTGGGCATGACACGGCCATAAAAATTTTTGTGTATTGCAAGATTAGATACAGTATTTTACAAATATCATCTCACACCCCATTAAAAAACCCGTACAATTCGGCATAAATGATATTCGAAGGAAAACTGCGTTCAAAATACAATTTCGAAAAATGCCGCAACACCTCGCCTGACTTTTATGACGCAACTGGCGGCACAAACCCCGCCCTACGGCGCGCATCTAGATGTGGAACTAATGTAACGCTGGGTAAAGTTATCTTATCTTAGCAACCTCATGAAAACGATTGCATCACAATACAGAGTCCAACATACGTGAGTGGAAGGCGCAGACCATGGTGGGGATTCGGAGCAAATCATTGGCCAATATGTTCGTGTGTTTATGCGCGCGGGTAAAAATAGTTCTGTTTTATTGCAAGAAAGACGCGGTTCGGTCGTTATAAAGAACAGCAATGAATATGTGTGGGCAGACCAAAACAAGCGCGTCCCCACTACGAGCGCGTCTTTACCGTATGAGCTGCTTGATGAAGATGCTATTGCGAATACTAAGCAGTCACCGCGCAATGCACAATTAACAATGTAGTCAGTGGCCACGCTCACTGCTATTGTAGCACCGGTGTTTGCAATTATGTATGCGCTAACACGCGTTACCATGCACATGATTCGATGATTGTGAGCTCCCTGGTACCCATTTTTGAGACGCGTTCACATACTTTTTTCGCATTAGTTCGAATTTCAAATGGGCTGAGCCTGGCCTGTAATTGGGAATTCAAAACGTCGTATGTCGGTATTTATGGACATAAGTTAGTAGGGAAATCATTCACTTTATGTCAAGGTGTACCCAAAGAACAGTTACCGAGGAACTTACTTTAAAAGATTTTCAGCCGACGCATTAATCTTTTCTGCGTACTGGCCTGTGGCGAATCCAACCCGTGGCAAGGAATAACCCAAGATATGAAACTGTGGGTGACTAACATTAGGTTAGGCATAGGGCCTACCTATCTTACATATTAGTGCCCTGAAAACTTGGCGGTTTTGAAGCATCGCCAATAAAGGTACGTGACAATTTCCTTGCCACGGGCTAGGATTCGCCACAGACCAGTGCGCAGAAAAGGTTTGTGCGTCGGCCGGAAATCTTCTAACGCCACGCGTTCAACATGGCGCACACACCCAGTTTTTTAATTGAGACGCACATGATGCGCATATCAGCGATCCGGGGCACACGTGAAGTTTGCCGTCGCGTCAAAATGGAGAACACGCTCATACAGCTAGTGCCTGAATAATAACAATTACGCACTTGTCTGAAGCGTCCGCGAAAGCGTCTTAGGTTTTAAATCGTTGCTTCATATCCGTATCAGTTAAGTGTAACAGTCATGCTAGTTTTCTTTAGAGTATTGCAAGGGGATACCAACATTTTAAAAATAAATTTGTTCCAAAATCTTAGATAAACCTACTGGATTAAAAGGGCAACCGTTACAAAGATTGGGTAGCCCTTCTCTAGTTATTTTATAATCCCTTGTCAGAATTTAAATATCCAAATGACGTTTTTTGTTTTTGAATAAGGGGTGCGCCTATAGTTCCAAGAACTTGATTGGTCTGTGCCATATTCTTTCCCCTCGCTATCTTACGAAAAAAAACTCCCGTCCCTTGGAACGAAAAAAAAAAAATCGATTCCCAAATGGACTCCAAATAGGAATTTCAAAGGATTGTGGCATGCAGCTTTAGTATGGTAATTTTTCTCAATGAAATTCTACTGTAGCATAAAAACAGCACAGATAAAACTTCTAGCACATAAATAGTTCAAGTTCTGTAACCAACTTGCGCACATGTTAGCGATGAGATATGCAACTCCGTGGATTGCCCTCTTGTTTCCTCTGTAGTCAGAGTGTGACTGAGAAAATTTTTTAAGATTTAATTCTTCTTTTTACGAGAAAAGGCAGTAATTTTCATACTCATCAAATTAAGTTATCGCAAAAACGTCTGGAAATTCCGTCTGTCTGATGGGTTGCCTTTTTTCAAAAATTTCTGCACACTTCCAACTACGCCAATTGAACATGGAGGTAACGCACACTGCTGAGGTAACCGTTTAGGCAGAATTACAGTAGGCCTACATCTCTCCTTAAGAGAATCACATTTACCTGCCCATCAACTACTTTCTCTTTCCAGTTTCAGCTCCACTTCTTTTAAATGTTAGCCGGATCTGCTCTTGGTGGTAGTTTCATTAGATTTGTTAACAATAACATTTTACTTCGATTTGCCCTTAGAGTAATTTTTAGACGAGCTTAGAACTTTCAACACTTTCAACACTTATTTTCTTCAACTGCAATGAATGCATTCTGTGAGAGTGCAAGTAGTCCATGTTCATGTTTGGCCCAAGGGAAAACTTGACAATAACTATATAGAGTTCTGCGACTTATATTCATGTGGGTTGGAAAAACCCACTTCATGCATCAATCAAATTCACAACACTAAACACATGTGGCGCTGACTGACTCCAATTTGATGAGTAGGGCCACCTGGGCCGTACGGGACGGGGCAGGTTAGGGGGCTAACACCAGCAAATGACCATTACCATGCTGAATCGGGCAGACTTCGGTGCCTCAGTCAGGCAGAGATTATGCTCTGGTTGGGCATCTGGAGTCGGGAAAAAACACCATTCCCGAGGAGAAAGAGTCGGGTACGGCCATGTGAGCCACATGAGAAAAATACTTGGATTAAGTTAAGTCATTAATTCTATATTTGGCATATGGTGATGGCCGTATGGCACTCTTTTCTCAGGGGTGACTTTTTATCCTATTCCAAATCCCCAACCACGGTATAATCTCTTTCCTACCGAGGAACCAAAGTCTGCCCGATTTAGCAAGGTTTTGGCAAATTTTGGGGACTGTAGCCCCCGGCCCCCATCCCATACGGACATGCATAGGATAAAATAAAATATGTGCAAATCAATGACGAAGCACTTTTGGTGCTACATGTCATTTTTGGAGCATTAGGTAATAAAATTATGCTTAAAGTATTCATTGGACAGTTGATTTTTCTATGTAATATGTACATTCGGTCTCGTCTCGGTCTTGGACTTTGTCGGTCTCGGTCTGTCTCGAATTCTGCCCTGGTCTCGGTATCGACCCCCTCTGGTCTCGGTCTTGGATATGCTGGTCTCGACTAAAACACTGGTTCAGAAAATCTGCTTCTAAAAGGATAATTAAATCCCAGTTGTTGTTTTTGTCTTAAATCAAGCCCGGATTTGTATAGCATTCAAGTAAAAACTATCACAAACTTTAGATTTGTAGCTGTGGGTTCAATTTTAAGGGCGTTTAGACTTTGCTAGCAAGCGGGGCGGATGCATTTTTTCGTCCAGCTCATCGTTACGAAAAAATTTGAGGGGCGACCTCCTAAAGGGGGATGCAGCCACAGAGGCGCTACGCAGGTTGCCACACCTTGTACACATATCAAACTAGCAAGAGGGGAAGGGGCAAAGTGTCCCGGAAAAAAGTCAAAGGTAAAATCGTTGAGACAGTAAAATGAAAGACAGAGATTGCCCCAACCCCAAATTCGAATTTGAGGGGCTCTCTGAAGTCTGGAAGTTTTACCCCCGCCTTCTACCTCAAGAGGTCAGATTGACCCAAACACACAGATATGCAGAAAGTTTTCGTTATGAAAACATGTGTATTAGTTTTAATGACGGCGCATATTATTCTACCTCTGTAAATTGTGGGAATAGGAATCTAAAGCAGATCCGTAATCCGTCATTTTTCTGCATATTAACAATATGCTAAATTTATCACTTGCAATAAGTGAGTAATTCAGTGAAAAAATGTTGAATTGTTGAAATATTGTACACTTGCATTTTATCACTTTTCTGCAAAATGTTAAGATAATAAGACTCATTTCATCATTTTGTTGCAAAATGTTAAAATAATGCGATGACTAAGTTCGTAATTTTATGGCACCTTAACGTTTCCATAGAATTTTGCCCTGAAGGTTATAACTAGGCGAAATGGCAATTTTCCAAATTTTGCCGTTCTGACAAGTTGTTTTTTCTAGGCAAAATGTCATATTTTCCGAATTTTGCCATTTCGACGAGATGTTCTAACTCGGCAAAGTGGCAATTTTCCGAGTTTTGCCATTTTGACAACATGCTGATACTAGGCAAAATGACAATTTTCTGAATTTTGCAATTCTGACGAGATGTTCTATTTCGGCAAAAGGACAATTTTCGGAATTTTGCCATTTTGACAACATGTTCTTACTCGGCAAAATAACAATTTTCGGAACTTTGTCATTTTGACGAGATGTTGTTTGACCGGCAAAATTTCAATTTTCCGAATTTTGCCATTTTGACAAGATGTTTTATCTTGTCAAGATGACAATTTTCAAAATTTTGCCATTTTAAGGAGTCCATTAAGTGGTCAAAATGTCAATTTTACGAAAATTGTCACTTTGCCGAGACGGTTCTTTTTTCTTTTGAATGGCCCTTCTACGCTTCCGTAGGAACCCTATTAAGAGAAACTGAAGAGCTTCCAACAACACAGAAACCTCTGATAAGATGATCACATAATCAGAGATTGAGAACATGTTAATGTTTGCATACGAGAACATTTTGGATGTTCATTGTGTACACTGTGAAAAGTCTGTAATATTTTAATTTCTTTTCCACAGGTACAGAAGAAAAAATAAAGAAATACAAATATAATACATAAAAATTTCTGTCAATGACTTGACAGCACTTTTTACTTTTTTTATGTTTGTTTTTCATTTTATGTTCTGTAAATGTACAAACAAAGCAAAGTACAATAATAGTGAATATGATAGTGCAGGTGGGCAACCTACGGTCCGCGGGCCGCATACGGCCCGCCAGTGATTATTTTGCGGCAAGCGAGATTTCTCAAGGAAAAGAAAAACGGTCTATTTTACATCATAACAAACGAGCTATAGATTTGCTTATATTTCACTTACGACGTTCCCCAATAGGCGTATCATCACTATCCACTTGTGACATGGAGTAACCGCCTCGGAAAGATAAACTAAATGCTTATGGTCAGTTACTCACTAGCAGATTTGGTCCTTGGTGCATGGGGTTACCACCATGATTGGTGTGACTTTCTTTGACACAACGTAACTGCACAACTTCTATTTCGATTTGACGTCGACTTTAGGCCAAATGCCGTAAGTATAGCTAGTAGTAGTACAGTTCGTCTGTCAGTGTGACCATGGAACAAGCGGTCTAATCGTCTAATTCCCTCCTTTGCGATACGCAAAGTGACAAGATTTTCGTCTGACAATATTATCATGGGGTGATGATATCCCCAGTTATTTTGCAAAACTTGTGGTGGTGATAGAAATTATTACCATGGCACCAGGGTTGCCGTGAAATGAATCGATATGATCTGTGTTATTGATGGGTCTCTACTAAAAGCTAAAACACAAATTTGGCTGTGAAATTCCGGATTTTCCAGTGGATTTACTTGAACTTAGCAGCAGAGCCTAGTCGCAATCTGCAAGCATATATAGGCGTAAGAGGCGGGGCAAGGGAAGACTTCCCCAAAAATTATGAGGTCGAAAATTCGGGTAGGAAACGAAAAAAAAAATCGGGCTCAGAGTAGGTGCTTTCTCGGCAGAGATAAAATATAAGTGAAAACATTGCCCGAATTTTTTACGGAGTTCCGGAATTTTTTTCCTATCAAATTCTCGAAAATGTGTAAAACTTTTCGCGCGCATCAGTGGTTTGGTGTCTGTTTTATGCACTTGAACTGCAGCGAAGTTTGGGCAAACATGTTTTTCTCCAAACTGGAAGAGTTCTTAACGCCTGTGATTGGCATTCCTAATTAGTAGGCCTTCTATAGTAGCTACTATTAAATGTGGTTTTCTTACTGGGTGCTAACATTGAACACTACAATTGAAATGACAACATCTTAATCCAAGATGAACATTACGTTACAACATTACTGTATTGAAATTTTATTTTTTTTTTAAGATTTGATTCTTCGCTTGAAAAGAAAATGCAGCAATTTTCATGTATCTCCAAAACACCAGCGAAATGCTGTTTTCGGCTTGTGAAGGTGGTGCACAGATCAGGTAACCGAGGGGCTGGGGCGACTGCCTCCCAATGAAAAATGAGGACCAGGCTGAAGCCTGCCTCCGCCCCTTTTCCAGGGTCAGAAACCCCCATTTTTTCATTTCTCCAAATCTCAAAGGAAGCAAAATTTCGGCGCGCTCCGCCGCAAAATGCAGTACAAAACGCTTTAGTTTGGTAAACTTTTCCGAGCTCTGGAAATGACAAAATCGGATATGCACCATATGTGACACAACCACATGTCATCATCAAAAGACACCGGCAACTTCATTGCTATTTTTATAAACTGTCTTACATATATAGAATTCCAAATTTTCATCAATGAAAGCTCTTGATTTTGAATTATTTTGTCTAAATAGGACAACCAAGTATTGGAAACTTTTGAAATGTCATCCGGGAAAGTGTCCGTGTCAGTTCGCAGATCTTAAATTATAAAGCAACAACGATTCAGTCTTCATGTAATCATTCTCAGATTTACCACCAATATACAAAGAAAGGGCAGATTCTTCAGTAATCCCGCAACTCTTTAAATTTCCTTACAGGAAACCCAGAATTCAAAGCTTCCTGCAATACAAGCTCCATATCTACATATATTTGTTTAAAAGGGGAAATGCAGTGGCTTTCACACTTGAAAGAAAAAATCGGAAAACTTAGCTACTACTTACAAGCCCCAGACATGCTATTTCAAGCTATCTGAGGGGTCGCGTTTTTCATAATTTTCTGTACCGGTGCTCCGCGTCAGATAGTCTTTCGAACAAGACTTCATATATATTCCACGCAGGGAACAGGCTTTAAACAAATTGGGCTGACGTACTCAAACGCTCTCACACTACACACCTATCATCAGATACCTTTCAACCCTGTCAGTTGAGTAGTCTGTTTGGATGGATTCTTTAGTTATCGAAGTGTCAAAAAGTTATCAATGTTCAATGTTTCAGACCATAGTGACGTAGCTCAGAGGCGATTGCCCCCTGGCAAGAAAAATTTAAAAAATCGGTAATTTGCCATTTGAGACACCATTCCCAACTTTTCCTAATAAAAATTCCATATTTGAAATTAGTAGCTTAAAAAAGGCAAAATTTTCCACGCGCTTCACGAGTACTAATTGCAACCTCTAATGCAGTGAGTGGTCGCTCATAAATCAGTCTGTGGTTAACTTTTCCGAGCATTTACAGCAGTGTTGTAGTCGAGATCGGCATATCCGAGACCGAGATCAGAGGGTGTCGAGACCAAGACCGAGACCATGGGTAAAATTCGAGACCGAGACCGACAAGGTCCTAGACCGAGACCGAATGTACATGTTGCATAGGAAAATAAACTGTCCAAAATTTTGAATACCTTTTTACCAACTGTAACCTTATTTACTTTATGCTCTTTAATGAAATGTAGCACCAAAAGTGCATCATCGATTTTGTACATGTTTTATCATATGCATGACTGTATGCGACGGGAGGCCGGGGTCGTGATCCCCAATATGCCTGGGCCAAGAACTTGCTTGTTGAATCTGGCAAACTTCAGTGCCTCCGTGTGGCAGAAATCATGCCCTAGTTGGGGATCTAGAAAAGTGCAAAAGGTCACCTCCCTTGAGAAAAAGAGTTCCGTATGGTTATGGTCATATGCCAAAACAGGGAGCTTCCAGTTGCCTGACCAAACATTCTAATGTGACCATCATTGCCGTACAGAACTCTTTCTCACAGGGGAAGGTGACTTCTTCCAGACTCCAGGTGCCCAACCAGAGCATAATCTCTGCCCCTGCACTGAGGGACCAAAGTTCGCCAATATCGGGAAGGTAATAGTCATTTGTGAGGTGGTAGCCCCTACCTATCCCCCGTCCAGTACGGCCCAGGTGGCCCTGCTAATCATCAAATCAGAGCCAGTGAGTGCTACAGATCATAATTCACAGAATTAAGACAAAGGGCCTGTCCTCTGACTCCAAACTAAAATTATCGTAGTAGTCTACAAAAATAACCTATTGGCTCAGTTCTTTGATTGGCAGCTAGTTCAAACAATACAGAGTATTAAAGCTTATATTAGTACACAGCATGAAGTATACTGTGATAGTTTGATTTTTATACACATTGCTCTTTTGTAGTCACCCTGAAGCAATGAACTGAGATTGCAACTGAAAGAGGATGAATTTTAGAGAGTTGTGGGAGGTGCATAAATAAGTAGTTTAGGAGAATTGGTGAGAGATTTGGGCCTTTAAGCCCTAGAAGATGGAGTGTGTGGGCTCATTACATGAATAATTTTCCCCAATGATTAGCCTTTTTGTCAAAACGATTAGCCTTTTTTAGGGAAAAATAAATAGAGAAATGAAGAAGAAAAATCAATTGGCGTTTTTGAAAAGTGAACACAGTCTATAATTTTATAAAGGTAAGGTCACTAAGGTGAGGTTCAGTGAAGTAAGCAATTTTTCTTTAAAGGGGGGGGGGGCATGCAGTACGTTGAATGGTTCACGGCAGGTGGGTCTAAGGGAGAGGACTTCCTTTTCCCTTTGAATATTCTTGGCATTTTCAAGGAGCTTAAATGCAAAATGGTGCAAGATTTTTAATTTTACAGGAATAGCCCTGAAAGTTAAATTGTGGGTAATGGGGTAAAACGGAACATTTTGTGTCTTTACATGCAATCAGATGCCATGTACGCTACCTGTGCTTATTCGAAGTAAAATTTATTTTTAAATTTGTATACTTTTAAAGGTCAAAATAAAAGAGTATCAGTGATGGGCTTAAGGACAGGGGAATATGTCAGTTTTTTTGTTTTTATGCACGGAAAAAGTAGTTCTGCCATAAATACAATACTAAGTTGAGCACCATCATTTGGTGTGGAGAGAAAAGAAAATCTTGAACCAGAGAGCCAAAAGGCTTAGTGATTCCTTGCCATGAAATACCTTCCTTCTTTCAAATTGAAAGTGTTTGATAGATTTGTATTTACAATTTAGGCACAGAATATCAAGGATTTATCAAAACACACTTAAATCATGTTGATAACCTGCAGATCCCAACAAGCACTGACCTCCAGTTACCCAAGATGACTTTTGACCTCAACCAAAATCAAAAGGGCTCTTTGATTCTCTCACGACCTCTGAATACCTGATATGACCTCTGGTGTGTATAAAAAACAGGAAGGTTCTCATGGTGTTAACAGGCCATTTGAGAGGCTTTTGTAGTTTAACCTCTGGTGATTTCAAATGACTTTTGACTTGCACCAAAAAGAATAAGGTTCACCCTCTCAACATTGCAAATCTATATATAAAATATGAAAAGTGGAAGTCACTGCTATATCGAGATATCACGTTTACAAGCCACTTCCGACGTTTTTGCAATTTTACCACCAGTGACCTCAAAATGACCTTTGACCACTACCAAAAAATAGGGTTCTTCTCAAAATATCAAATCAATATGCCAAATATGGAAAGTGATAGTATCTCCCTTCCTGAGATACCGTGTTCACAAGCCATTTTCGACGTTTTCGCAATTTTACCTCTGGTGACCTCAAATGACCTTTGATCTCTACCAAAAACAATAGGGTTCTTTCTTTCAATATGAAAAGTACCGGACATTCCTACCTTAAGATATCATGTTTACAAGCAAGTGTCACAAACACACACACATACATACATACACACGCATACACACACACAACATCACCATCGCATAGATTCCTTGCCTGCCTTCGTCAAGGAATAAAAAATCCCTATACTCCTCGGATGGCCGAAAATTGTGTTATCATGCTTTTAAAAGTGTATCTAAATAGTCTTTATTTTTAGCTTTCCTTTGCAATAATAAAAAATCAGCAACTTGCTACACTGTTAAAAAATTTCTGTAAATTTACAGACTTTTTAACTTAAACTTTTTGTATTTACTTTTAATAGAGATATTCTGTATCTTTACAGACACTTTGTATTGCTACAATAAAAAAAGGTTGTTGAACATGTATTTTCTGTTTATTTGAAAAACCATTTCTGTCTGCTTTTTTAACTAAATTTTACTGCTTTGTAAAACTTTTTCTGTAAATTTACAGAAATTTTAAAAGTATTTTGTATTTTTCTGATTTCACATAAATATACTGTCATTTAACAAATATTCATTTTGTTTTTAAGCAGAAAAAGAAACAAAAATAAGCCCAAACAAACAAATAAGAAATAGCCGGAAAATTTTCAATATATAACATGCATCGTTCTGCGAAGTTTCAGTTTAAAAAAAAAAACATTTTTGGCAAATTTATGGCCCTATTTGAAAATTAATTTACATTTATTATAAAAGCATACTTAGTTATTACGTTCTAAGTTATAAATATCATACAACTGGTGTTTTGTCACACATTTTTAAGTAAAAAGAAATTGTAAGGCCCTAATTTCAGAGCACTGGAAATTGGTATACTGGTGTCAACTCATCGCCACAGGCGCTCATGCACTTGATCGGAGCAAATTAAAAACGTTTCACAAATTTACTTCAAAGAGTCTGTAAATTTATCACTTTATGACATAAATCTCATTTTGCATAAATGGGTGGAGCTTATTTTGTAGGCATTTTCCTAACAAAAGGATTGCTGTTGCTTTGAATAATATCTTCTTTGGCGTTTTTTCATCAGGAAGTGATAAACTAATTGTTTACCTTGTCTAGAAATGTTTGCGACCAATGTATTTGCATTCTTTGTCATATTTATTTTAAAAACAATTATTATATTGTACAAAAAATGTGACTTTCTAATTACAAAGTTACTAGAGATAGCAGTCTACTTGACCACAATATGACAACAAAGCATCCTCGATGTGTTTTGATTGAAAAACAACTTCGTCCTGGGCATGACGTTAAACTGCATCCAGGTTGGGGCTTCTGTTCTATTCAGCCAGTCTAGAGCAGGACCACTGAGTGTTTGTCCTTTGGAGGGCGTACTTGTCTATTTGGGACGTTAAGCTCCTTAAGGGAGCAGAACTCCTCCGGGAGTAATCGTTTGGTTTTCGCCCCTTGGCTCTTCGCCAGAGAGTCGTGGGGACTTTTAGAAAAACAACTTCGTAACGACACATTACGTTGATAAGCAGATACCTGATCTACGTAATGGTGAAGTGTATGTTACGTAATATCATATGAAAGGTAAAAAAGCGATATTAAAATAAATATTAAAACGTCGGGAATGAAAACAGTAGGCTGTAAATTCACATAAAATTCAGGTAAACAAAACAGAACAATTCTGATATTCGATTTTACAGTAGACTTTTGTAAACTAATTTACATGCAAAAACTGCAAAGAAAAAACAAACCCTTAATGTTTTTTTCATGATTACAGTCTGGCTGTAAAAAAACATTATTTGGTTGGAAAAAAATTTGCCATAAAAATTATGTAAATTTACAGAGAAATTATTTAACAGTGTAAGAGATCAGAAATTTATCTTAAAATATACAATAACTTAACATTAGGTGAAATGGTATTTAATCTTCAGGGGGAAAACTACAACGGGATATTGAATCTATGCGTATGTTTCCCTATTGCAACTCTTGGCTAATTAAATTCAAGATCCGCTGAATTACTGCAATTCTGTATGCAACTGTCCGAACTCTCGACTATAAATGGTACTCCTTACACCTGTTGCATGATAAATGTAAAACTATTGCTCACCGCACTTGACGTTGTTCCTCTCCCCCGCCCCTTTCTCGTACGTCTTTACCGGCTACTGAACGAGCCTAAGGGATGGCCCCTTCTCCCTTTGAATTTTTTGTAAAAATTGGTGTCGTTACATGCAATCTGGTTTCACATATGCTACCTTCTGTGAGGAAGGGGTTGGGTGGCATGGCCCAATGCCCCTCCCTGGGTACTTCACTGGTGGGGTAAGATAAAATTTATTGATGTCCATCATGAAATAACAATGGACAAAAGCACTCACTTAAAAAATGAATAAATACATAAGTAAAGTTATCTATGCATCTTTCAATGTATGCAACACTTCGATTATTTATTTTTAGACATTATTTGTCTTATTTGAACAAAAAATAAAAAACAACAATTTTTAGTCGGTCTCAAAGCGAGACCAGGACAATATCCGAGATCGCAAGGGTCCTAGACCGAGACCACAGGGTGTCGAGACCAAAACCGAGACCAGGAAAAACCGGTCTCGAGCACTGCAACACTGCTTTACAGGGCCGTTTCCCTAAAATTTTCTTCAATATTGGCTCTTAATTTTTGTCTCAAAAAGGCAACAAAATTTTGGGAGCTTTTTGAATGTTGCCGAGAAGCCTCATCCGCACTCCTAAGTTAGATAACAATATGTATATACCAACAAAGATCTTCAGTCGACATGCTATCTCAGATATCTGCTAAAAGGAAACGAAGATTCTTCGTTAGTCCCCCAAATATTCAAATTTCCTTACAGAAAACCCTGAAACTAACCTATTTTCTGCAATACAAGCTCCATATTTGCAATGTTTTAAAGAACCAAAATTTTCGGCGCGCTCCTCAACGTTACGTTCCTTGGGCGGGGGGGGGGGGGGGGCTGGCATGCTTCCGCCCCCCTCATTTTTCAGCGGGGGCTAACGCTCCTACCCCCCCCCCCCCCGCTTCCAACGGGTTGGGTTTTGTTGCGTTTTGTTCGGAGGATTCGGTTGGTTGGGTTCAGTTGGTTTTTGCTGGGTGAGTTTTTTGGGGTTTGGTTGGGTTTGGTAGGGTGGGATTGGTTGGGTTTTTTTTTGGTTGGTCTATTTGGGTTTGGTTGGGCTGTTTTGCTTGGGTTTTTGGGTGGGTTTGGTTGGGTTCTGTTGTTGTTGTTTTTTTTGGGGGAGGGAGGTTGGTTCGTTTGTTGGGTTATGTTAGGTTTGTTTGGTTTGGATTTGTTGGGTTTTTGTGCAGGTTTGTTTGGGTTTTGTTATGTGATTTGTGTAGGGTTCTGTTGCGTGTTGTTGGGGCGGTTTGTTTGGGTATTGTTGGGTGGGTTTGGTTGAGTTTTGTGAAGTAGGTTCGGTTGGGTTTGTCTGGTTTTGTTTTGTGGGTTTGGTTGGGTTTTGTTGGGTGGGTTTGGTTGGGGCAAATTAATGGAGAACGCGTCCGCACGTATAAGAATTTACCCTGCACTTTTCGCACACTGTGTGCCTATTTGACTGGTTGACAAATCAGCTGTCTGCATTTGTCAGTGTTTGTTTGTCCTGCCCTCAAAGGAGAGCTTACTTTTTGCCGTGTGACATAATACGCATAAGGTCTATCCAGAAAGGGGAAGTATAGCAGCACAAGTTCATTAATGTTAGGAAGTTAATAAGTATGTTTTGGAGAACTCGACAATTTGTTCCAAGACATACTTGCTCTGTTCACTAAATTGTTCCTAGAGAAAGATGAAATGCAACATGGTATACGAATACCTGCTACCTTCTCTCGTATTATGTGTGATGTGAGTGAATATCTAAATCATAACTGAATACATTTTCAAGAAGGTCTACGAATTGAAGCTCTCCAATAAACTTTTAAAGTCTATTTCAAAGTCAAGAGATTATTTTGGAGAAAATTTGGAACTCTAGGAAAGAAATTTTACAAAAATAGCACCGAAGTTGCCGGTGTCACTTGATGATCTGGTGTCAAAAATGGCAAATTCCGATTTTTTAATTTCCAGAGCTTGAAAAGGTTTTTGGTTTCGATGAAAAGAGAAACCTGTGCATTCATGATGACGTGTGTATGTATGTGTGTATGTGCGTGTGTATGTGTGTGTATGTGTGTGTGTTTGTGACACTTTGCTTGTTTACACGATATCTTGAGAAGGGAAGATTTGACAGTTCTCAAACTTGGTACACAGATACCCCATACTGAGAGGAAGAACCCTATTTATTTTGGTTGAGGTCAAAGGTCATCTGGGGTCACAGAGGGTCAAAAACCAAAATCCTTGTTTACACAATATCTCAAGACAGAAAACTTGGATTAATTTCAAACTTGACATGTTGATGCATTATGATGTAAGGAAGAAACCTATTGATTTTGGTGGAGGTCAAAGGTCATTTGGGGTCACGTGGGGTCAAACCCCGAAATCCTTGTTTACACGATATCTCATGGTAGAAAACTTGGATTAATTTCAAACTTGACATGTTGATGCGTTAGGATGTCAGGAAGAACCCTATTAATTTTGGTGGAGGTCAAAGGTCATTTGGGGTCACATGGGGTCAAACCCTGAAATCCTTGTTTACATGATATCTCGTGGTAGGAAACTTGGATCAATTTCATACTTGATATGTTGATGCGTTATGATGTAAGGAAGAACTCTATTGATTTTGGTGGAGGTCAAAGGTCATTTGGGGTCACGTGGGGTCAAACCCCGAAATCCTTGTTTACACGATATCTCATGGTAGACAACTTATATTAATTTCAAACTTGATATGTTGATGCGTTAACATGGGAGGAAGAACCCTTTTGATTTTGGTGGAGGTCAAAGGTCATTTGGGTCACATGGGGTCAAACCCTGAAATCCTTGTTTACACGATATCTCATGGTAGGAAACTTGGATCAATTTCATACTTGATATGTTGATGCGTTATGATGTAAGGAAGAACCCTATTGATTTTGGTGGAGGTCAAAGGTCATTTGGGGTCACGTGGGGTCAAACACCAAAATCCTTGTTTACACGATATCTCATGGTAGAAAACTTGGATTAATTTCAAACTTGATATGTGGATGCGTTATGATGTAAGGAAGAACCCTATTGATTTTGGTGGAGGTCAAAGGTCATCTGGGGTCACATGGGGTCAAACCATTAAATCCTTGTTTACATGATATCTCATGGTAGAAAACTTGGATCAATTTCATACTTGATATGTTGATGGGTTATGATGTAAGATAGAACCCGATGTATTTTCGTGGAGGTCAAAGGTCATTTGGGGTCACATGGGGTCAAAACCTGAAATCCTTGTTTACATAATACATTATGGTAGGAAACTTGGATTCATTCCAATCTTGATAGGCTGATGCGTTTTGATGTAAGAAAGAACCCGATTTATTTTCGTGGAGGTCAAAGGTCATTTGGGGTCACACCCCGAAATCCTGGTTTACACTATATCTCAAGGTAGGAAACTTTGATTCATTTCAAACTTGATATGTTGATGCGTTATGATGTAAGAAATAACCCAATAAATTTTGGTGGAGGTCAAAGGTCATTTGGGGTCACAGGGGGTCAAACTCCGAACTTCTTGTTTACACTATATCTCAAGGTAGGAAGCTTGGGTTGATTTCAAACTTGATATGTTGATGCGTTATGATGGGAGGAAGAACCCTATTGATTTTGGTAGAGGTAAAAGGTCATTTGGGGTCAAAGGGGTCAAACTCAGAAAACCTTGTTTAGGATAGCTCAAGGTATGAAAGGTGGATGGGTTTCAAAATTAGTATGTAAATGAATTATGGTGAGAAGATGGTCTGTATAAGGTTATTTTTTGTGGAGGTGAAGGACATCTGGGGTCATGATCGGTTGAACTTTGAAAAACTTGTCAAAATAGGATATCTCAAGGTAGGAAGCTTGGATGGATTTCCCAATTAGTATGTGGATGTGTTATGGTGAGTTGAAAGTACTGTACCTGTTGTTTTTGGTGGAGGTCAATGGTCATCTGGTATCACCTGGCATCAAACTCTGAAAACCTTGTTTGCAGAATATCTTAAGGCACAGTAGGAAAGAAAAACCAGTCACTTACAGGTGGAGACAAAGGCTATTTTGGGTCACCAGTTGTTACAAGAAATGTAGCATTTTACTGAAAAGAGCATGTATGTATCATCGAAACCTCAATGCATTTTTGCATTCTGGTTTAATCTGATTCAGAGAGAGCACTTATGCATTAAGAATTGCACGTTGAGGCACGCGAAATGCGCGGAAAATTTTGCTTTCTAAAACAGTGAGTTACAAATTGGCGCTTGTATTGAAGAGAACTAGGAATTTCGCGAGAAAGAAGAGTTGAGAAAATCACATTAATGAAAAAGGGGGGGGGGCGGTTCTGACCCGGGAGGTGGGGGCGGAGGCATGCTCCGACTCCCTCATTTTTCACTGGGGGGACTGTCGCCCCCGCAGCCCCCCCCCCCCTCCGCTTCCTACGCCCTACGTTAAACGTTAATGCGAGTTCTCATGTACGAAGTATAATCCGGGGAAAAAAGTGTTTCAACTAGTTAAAAAGAATTTCGATGCTTTCAGCAATTTTAGAAGCCACAAAGTGAACGTGAGTTGTAATGTGAGCACCTGGAGAGTTAATATACTCGACTCTCTGTAAAGTCTCCTATTGTTACACATGAGTCTTTTAATATAGGTCTTTTCGTCTTTGAACGACAATTTGTTGGAGGAAAACCTGCCATGATGAACTTGGTCAACTTCATAATACATTAATTTCTCTCAGTCCATTCATATCGTCACCGCTATAAAATTTATCTGTACCATAAGAAAACAAAGCAGAAAATAGTTTGTAACATTATCTGTGCCATTTACATAAAGAACGAAAAGCAAAGGTCCTATTTTGGGTATATGCACCATATGAAATTTGGAACAAAGTGGAAGCTAACATCGTCAAATGATGTCAAAATTTTTCACATTAAACAGATATCTGCTGATCCAAAATAGAACACTCGCCAAGTAATCCCATAGAAATGCAGTTCGTGTAATGAAATTTGATGGTCGAGTGTGTCAAAAGTTTTTTACAAGTCAAGGGCAAAATCCAATAGAGGGTGTGTACGATCAAATGTCTTCTATAAAAATAGACGATTGAATCCGATTGATTAGCGTTTGTTTTTGGTGACTGTAGGCCGCCATTAGTGGGGTCTATCAGCCAAAAATCGTCTTTATTTATTGCTTACATGAATTTCAAACCCTCATATTTAATGAAATTGGAGAATTTAAGATACAAATTAGTGCACAACCATCCATGATAGAGGTAAGCAAGGAAATCGAAAGATTTCAAGGTGACGGACCCCAGTTATGGCCGACTGAAATCAGACCATCACTTGCTGTCCGGATTCTTGTATAGCTGTTAGCGACATGTGACCTAAACGAAAACCGTTTTGACCTTTGCAGATGTTATAACACTTATCATAATAAACCATAGGTACGACTATGCAAAATGCGCTCAAATAGTTTGAAAAACATGATAAGGCCTAAAGATCGGTAATTCTCGTAAAAGGATGGAAAAGTGAACTTGAAGCAAACACGAGTGACGCCATGGACCCACGTTAACGGCTAAAGGCTTGTTCTCCTTTATTATTTATGCTATTGATTTGACTTTGGAATGTTAGGGTTTGTTACTCCTCAGGAATATTTACATTTTTAAAATGCCATTGCTTACGATGCATTTATGGAAACCCTATCAATATATCAGAGTTTTTTCGCATTAAATTGTTGACAACTTTTAGAGCAAAGCAAAACATTGGTTGTCAATGTGAATGTATGTCACCATATTTTCGTGCGACAATTTCATTCTTCACTGAATGTATGTCGATTTTAATATTTCCACCGTAAACACAACATTTGGAATTAATGAAACTTTCGCACCAGGGTTGTCCAACCTTTCGCAGTGGTGGGCCACATGTAATGCTTACGATGGACGAGGGACCGCATTCTATACTCGTTTTTTTTTTTCAATTTTCCCGACGCCCAAGGCAACAAAATGCAATCATTGCGCGTAGGGAACACTGATTCCTTTTCGTTTCTGATTGAACAAATAAATACATTTTAGCAAAAATTGATGGTGTTGGGCAGAATATTCGGACAACGTTTTTCTTTAATATTCGCCCCTGTTGACAACTCTCCAATGTACTGAGCTACATGTAGCAGACATTTGGATGAATTATTTCATTCAAAAGTAAGCATGCCATAGCGGACGGCGAAGCCCAAAGTTGTCATCATTTAATCTGCTTATTGAATAATTTTGCAATATAGATTATTTCTGACGGGCCGGACGCAACCTTTTCGCGGGCCGGACCGTGGCCCGCGGGCCGTAGGTTGGACAACCCTATTTCACACAATGCTTAAAGGATGTATGTTCCTCTTTAACATATTTAACATAAAATGTGGTCTAAAAAAAAATCTTTTAAAGGGCCAAACCTCTCACCCCAAACTACAATTTTGGTACGGGAGTACCGAAATTCTCAATTGGCTCAGCTCTTTGATTGACAGTTAATTCAAACAATCCAGAGTACCAAAGTTTATATTTCACAGCATGAACGGTACTGAGAGTGATTTGATTATATAAACTGATTTTTTCTATACTCACCTTGAAGCAAAAAACTGAGATTCTATCTGGATGAGGATGAATTTCAAACAATTGTGGGAGGGGCCTCAGTAAGGCGGTTAGGAGAATTGGTACTGTTTGGGGTGAGAGAACTCGGCCTTTAAGTTGTCTTAAGAATAGATGGATTATCATCCATTTCATTTGAATAAAATATGGAAATGAGGAATAATGATATGCAGGATGTCAAGAAAAGGAAACACTTTGCATACATCAAACAAGGTCATATAAAAACTAGGCGATTACACCAGGGAGTTGCCACAACTCCCTGATTACACTAAACACCGAAGGTGCGTCTACTGGAATTGGTTCGTTGAGCCACTCTCTTGAAAATCGAAAAAGGAGTCTTAAATGCTATGGCATTATTTTAACATATGTACGGTCTAATTAGGAGTCGTCATATCTCACATTTATCAATTTTTGCTTTAAGTGTGGATAGTCCTAGAGCTAGTAAAGGAAAATGCTTACATTTTTTTAATCCAATTCAATTTATTTCTCATATGTACAACAATCATCAACAGAGGTATTATTTAACAAATACTAAAAACAAAGTACATATGATGGACACTAGAAAAACAATACAGTTTATCAAGGCTAGTGACCATACAAACATAGACAAAAAGAAAAGAGGAAAAAAAATTGACAAAGTGATGAGATTTGAGACTAATAACTAAATAGTTGCTAATGGTAACTACTTATAAGGAAAGATTTCAAATTCCTTTGAAAAAAATGGAGTGAAGGGCTTGATCTAACATTAGGGGAAAGTTTGTGCCAAACATTATAGCAATAATTTTGGAGAACTAATTTGCCGTGTAAAGTTTTGTGGTTGGTTACTGAAAAGAGGCAATTTTGGCGGGTCTGCATTGGGAATTGGGCTGCTTCGGTAGCATATCATTACAATATTTAAAAACGATTACACCCATGCGAGACCTGTGGATATCCTTGATTTTTAATATGTTGTAATCAAAATACAACTGATTTGTACTGAACCGTCTCGGTTTCTTTAAGAGAAGCTTAAGTATTCTATTTTGAAATGTCTGGAGAGGTTTAAGGACAGTAGCACGGGCTGTTCCATAGACTCTAATAGCATAAGTAAATCTAAAATAAAAAAAAGAGTAGTAAATCTGAACTGCAGTATCAACTGGAAGAATATCACTAATATGGTGAAAAATACCAATATATTTAAAGAGGGAATTGCGTAAGTCATTCACATGCTGTTTCCATGTTAAATTTTCGTCAATAACTAAACCTAAATACTTTGTAAAATTCGATTTCCTAATCCTGATACCATTGAAGCAAAAGCTATCAATGCAAGCATGATTACAGTTTTTTCTCGAATGAAAGATTGTAAAGGAGGTTTTATCGACATGGAGGGTAAGTTTATTTGACTCTAACCATATTTTTAATTGACTTAGTGTATCGGTAACCATTTCAATCAAATGTGAACAGTCTTTACTGGCTAGAAAAACGTTTGTATCGTCGGCAAAAAGACGAGTTGATATACTGGGGGCAGCATGGTGAATATCATTAACATAAATGAGAAAAAGTAGAGGTCCTAAAACGGAACCTTGGGGTACTCCAGTGGTAATATCTGCATAGTGTGAATAGGAATCGTTAACAAAAGTACATTGCTTTCTATTTAATTCAATCTTATAGGCTAATAATATCAGGGAATATTTATGCACTGAATTGTCGCTACACAACAGAAACTTTGACTTCATACATTAGGTTTCTGTAATGTCGGGTTAAAACGGGACAAAATTGTTTGGCAAAGTTTTTTCTTCAATTCTGAAACCATCTTGCTTCACTTCGAATGTTCTTCAAGCTATAAACTTTTACATTAGTTAACATTGATCAGAGACAGTATGAAGTAAGAAACTTTCCGTACTTTGAATTGGCTTCGATGCGCACTATTGTGATTATACATAGAAAAAAAAATAAATAAAAAAGCTGGCCAATGCTTTCAGCAAACATTTTCCTAGTCAAGGGCTATAAAGCCCCTAACTTCAAATAAAGAAGGCTTATAATCAAAAGGAATTGTGAGTATAGGCGGATTGGTGATGAAAGAGTTTTACAGGGATTGTGGAGCATTCATGTTGCGTTGCAGGAAGTTCTAATGGGACAGCAATCAAAGAGGCTGACGACCAGTAAAACCAAAGACCCCACCCCAAAGATGGAGCATTTTTATGCTTTTGGTTTTGAAAATCAAAACACCTCGACCACACAGTTCTCTAGCATATTTCCTTGGAGATCTTCTATAGACGAATCCAATCAGCGCTCTTTTTTCGTGTCTGTAGGCATCCATAATTGGTGTCACTGTGTACGACTAGAAATGACCACACGGCAGGCGTATCGTGGATTTCAACCTATTTATTGCACTCGTGCCGTCGAAGCACGGTGAAACCGGAGAAAGAAAAATTAACTAGAAAAACTATAATGAATTACATGAAAGAAATTTGCTGGAAACCCTTTAAACAAAGTAAATTTCAGGCCCTTATAGGAAAATCTGATGCAAACACGACACGAGAGGTAACTAGCCAGACACACCTAAGACTCGTACACACACACAAACACACACACATCTTCAATAAGGTGCAGAGAATTCTCTGCTAAAAACATATGGAACCACTTTTTAAGCAGAGCGCCACCACAATTTCTAAAATATTGCCAAATGGTTTTTCCCTGATTTTCAACTACAAGGCAGGCGGTGGATGGAAAAACGGTTGCTGCTTTACTTAAAAAGTACATCGCTGCCCGAAAAAAAATCGACTGGGACGTCCTTCCCCTGCTCTTCCTGGCCCATATACGCCAACTGAGTAACTGTTAGGCTTGGAGTTCTTAGACACGGATTCGAATGCAACTTTCGACAAATAATAGAAGTTGGTACAAATAACTACCCATTTTGAAACGCACACTGAAACATGAAGCATGTGATTTCAGTTTTTTTAATTACTTTCACACAGTTGGTCAAGATTTACATTCAATCTCTGTAATGTTAACATAAGGAACCTTTTATAACAGAGAAAGTTTGGATTAACAGAACTGCTCGAAAGTTCATAGGTACTTCAAAGTTTGTGAGCGGTAAATACGTGCATGCATTGTTTTGTTTCGGCCCCGTCCCGGCCGAGGTTTTTTCCAACATTTCAGCACACTAACTTTTAATAGGTGTTGACTGGATATGACTCCGTTTCCGTTTTAGCCTGTTGGATAAACTTGAGCATGTTTAGTTAGCGTTCGATCTGATAGCAGTGCCTCATTTAAGCGGGTTGTTTTGTCAAATTTTACTATTTTTTCTCGACCAGTATTTTTTTTCAAGGACGGAAAACCTGAAAGACATGGCCTTCTCTTTACATAGCATCTAACAGGTAGACTCCCTTTCCATATGTTCATGTTTTAATTATAGGTTTTTATTATTTACATTTACTTTTCAAGACACATTTAGTCTCTTCAAATATTTCCTAAAATAGAACTCGAATCAACAAATGGTTTATGTTTGAATGCTCTCAAACCGAAGGGTATAATAAAGTATATGGTCTCATGTGAATCACAAATATAGTAGTTAATTCAAAATGTGGTCTTCGGCGACCAGTCGTCCTGTTTTGTTTCCGTTGGATACCGTTAAGTTGATCCGGAAATCACGTCAGTCACGTTCAGTGCAGTGGTAAGGCACTCGCCCGGAAAGCGAGCCGTCCTGGGTTCGAATTCCCGCTTTGCTGAATTTTCCTTCTGGTCTTTTTCTACATTTCTTCCCTTGTTCAAAGGGCATTGCCAGTACTTGGGTTGAACTAAGAGTCATGATCGAATCATTACCAATTTTTCGACCTATATATATATATATATATATATACTAAGAAAAGTATCCACGTGTGCTCCAAAAATTATAAAAACGATGAAAAATAGTGAGTTATACAAAGATGACATCATAAGAGCACAAATTTCCAATACAGAGAAAACAGTGTATATTTCAGGCACGCCTGTGCCTTTCTTCAGCACCAACAATGAAGTGAAAATAATATAATGGAGACCTAGTACACTGTACTCAATGGTATACTTATTGCAAAAGCTCACGCTTCACCACGAGTGGCAAACGGAAAATCACTTAAAACACCCAAATCCAAGTTTAAACCATTGATATGAGTTTTAAGCTTCATAATCCACTTACTCTCGGACCTTAGTCTATTGTTGAGAGTGGGGTAATTAGAGCCTAACAGGACAAACTTGAGATTGGAGAGGTTGTGATTACATTGATTGAAATGCTTGGCTACTGGATAACTGATGGCCTTATCTTTAACTGTCTTTTTGTGGTTGTTGAATCTGAACCTGAACTTTGAACCTGTTTGACCAATGTAATTACCATACACACACTTATTACAAAAATCAAATACACGACGTTGGGGGTGTCACAGTTGAAAGGACCGGGGCGGATGCGGGCATTGGTACCGGGAGGGGTGAAACAGGGGTCAGTGATCAAAAAACTACATACTTGACATCTAGGCTTTCCGCATTTCCGGTTGCCCGTGTCGGACCTACTGGGAAGCCTAGAAGAGGTAATTATGGATTTAAGGTTGGGGGGTTGCCTACGGGACATGAGCGGGGGGTCTTTGAACAGATCGTGAATAGAACTGTCCGATTTAAGAATTTCAAAGTCTTGACGTAGCACTTTGAGTAACTTGTCAGTTCGACTGGAATAATCCACAACTAAAGGAATACGAGAGTTAGTGGCTTTCGGTTTTACAAGAAGAAGGTCTTCCCGACATAGAGCGGAAGCTTTTGAAATCCCCCTTTTAATAATGGAAAAGGGGTACCCGTTATGCAGGAAATGACCAACAAGATTGGAAATATGTTTATTGTACTCAGATTCGGAAGAACAGATACGTTTGATTCTGATGCACTGGGAATACACAATGGCTGTCTTAAGGCTGTATGGGTGGGAACTCTCAAAATTGAGATAGGTATGGGTATCAGTGGGCTTGCAGTAAAGCGTGGTAACAAAATTATCGTTACACAATCCAACTAGTACGTCTAGGAAGGGGATTTCAGTATCGGAGAACTCCGAGGTGAATTTGATGGTAGGGTGAACATCGTTACAGGCTGTTAAGAAATGTCGGAGCGCATCTACTCCGTGAACCCAAGTGAAGAAAATGTCATCGATATATCTACAATAATTACAGGGCTTGAAAGGGCTATTAGAGAGGATTCTTTCCTCTAAGTCAGCCATGAAAATAATGGCATAACTGGGTGCCATTCTGCTGCCCATAGCCGTTCCACTCGTTTGTAAATAAAATTGCTCATTGAAAACAAAGTGATTGTGAGTGAGAACAAACTCAACAATGCAGGCAAATTCTTTAATAAACTGGGTGGAAAAACCATTTCTAGCCAGGAACTTTTTGCAGGCCAATACCCCTTCCTTGTGGGGAATATTAGAATAGAGGGCACTCACATCCATGGTAACTAAAAGGGAACCTGGGGGACAGGACCCAATGGCTTGGAGTTTCCTAAGGAAATGAGCAGTATCCTTTACATAACTGCCTAGTGAGGGCAGTAAAGGATTAAGGACACTGTCAATGTAACCAGAGAGGTGTTCCGTAAGGGTTCCTATGCAGGAGACAATGGGTCTACCTGGAGGGAAAATGTCAAGAAATTTGGCTAATTCAAACAACTTAGGGGTACTTAAATTATGTACCTGTAAATCAGATGGGATATTGGGGGGAGGGTCTAGGGAGGAAAGTCTACTTTCGACCAGTTTAGGCACTTTATGTACCTTGGGCAGCGTGTAAAACACTCCCGGCTTGTGAGTCTCAGGGATACGTGGCTTAACCTGATCTAGTACTTCAGATGTGAACGTACTTATTAAATTCTTGAGTTCCTCCTCATAACTTAAGCTGGGATCGGTTGGCAGCTTCACATAGAAGTCTGAGTTACTCAGTTGTGTCTCCGCTTCCGAGATGTAATCAGCTGTATTTAGAATGGTGATGGCGCCCCCCTTATCCGCTTGTTTGATAGTGATGGCAGGGTTTGAACTGAGATTTTTGATAGCATTACGCTGGCCAGTAGACAAGTTGTGGGTGGATTTTTTGGGCCGAGAGTTGGCTTCTAAAAATGAGTTTAGGTGAGCCTTGGCCGAACTAACGAAGGATTCGATGTAAGGATTCCTTCCCGATTTAGGCGTCCATTCAGGTTTCGTTCCTGAAATAGGCATATGCTGCACTTCGGGGGAGAAACTTTCATCTCCGAAATATTCCCTAAGTCTAACCTTTCGGGTGAAGCTATGTAGGTCATAGGCCAGATCAACGGGATCCAAATCACGCGAAGGGCAGAAAGAAAGACCCTTGTTGAGAACAGCTTTCTCGTGGGGAGTGATGACGTGGTCTGAAAGGTTGATGAATTTGTCCTTTGGTACCCCATCAGACATCTATATATATATATATATATATATATATATATATATATATATATATATATATATATACATATATATATATATATATATATATATATATATATATATATATATATATATATATATATATAATGAAAAAAGAGAGGGTAACGCCTTCATCATATCCAGTAAATCATAGAAAACAATATATTTCAAGCTACCTCGCTCTTCCTCAGTTGTTAACGACAAAATGGAAGTCAACAAGCTGAACTACGAGCAAGCCCAGCACTTAGTAATACAGGGAATACAGCATAACACAAAAGAATTACAATTAGATAACAATTAGACATAATGGGCCTAAAGAGATTAAGAAGATTACGTTTGTTGTACCCAGGAGTAGTTACTCAAAATTGATAGATCCCTATTTAACCCTGTTATATGTGACTTAAGCTTAAGGATAGTGCTCAATTCGTATTGTTTACGTTTCTCCGCCGAAGGAAAATTGCCTGCAAGTAAAAGAAATCGTAAATCGGATAAAGAGTGGCCAGGTAAGTTAAAGTGAGCTGCTACAGGAAAACCCGTTTTGTTGTGTCTGATAGAATGTTTATGGTTATTAAATCTTAGTCGAAATCTATCACCTGTCTCTCCCACGTATGCAATTTCAGGGCATTTAACACAAAAAAGGTAATATACAACATTGGACGAGTTACAGTTGAAGGGACCGGGAGTAAGTTTGACCCCAGAGGAAGTGTCAATGAAGTGGGTAGAGTTGTCAATAAAAGTACAAAGTTGACACCTAGGTTTATTACAGGGTCGGTTGCCTCCTGAGGTAGCGCTTCGAAAAGGTTTGTTTCTGCTAACAATAGATCTTAAATTACGGGGTTGTTTACGCGCTATGGTAGGAGGTAGAGGAAAAATTTCCTTAATTTCAGGGTCACTTTGGAGGATGCTCCAGGAAGACCTGATTTCCTGTAGGAGGGGGTCAAGGTCGGGATGATGGGTAAGGACTAGGGGGATGCGCTCTAAAGTGTTCGTCTCTCTATACTGTAGGAGCCGCTCACGCTTGAGTGGTTCAACACGTCGGAAAGCGGTATCTAAAAGTTTGAAAGGGTAACCTCTGCAAAGGAAATAGTGGAAAAGGTTTGTACTTTCTTTGACAAAATCAGAGTTATCGGAGCAAATGCGTTTGTATCTAAGAAGCTGACTGTAAACTATAGATCTTTTAATATGTAACGGGTGAAAGCTCCTATAATGGAGGTAAGAGTGTCTGTCGGTAGGTTTACTATACACTTTCGTAGCAACACGACCCTCTTTAAGACAAACCTCGACATCAAGGAAGGGGATACTGACTTGGGAGGACTCCATTGTAAATTTTATAGAGGAATGTTGGTCATTAGCCAGTTGAAAAAATTTTAAGAGTTCTTCAGGTCCCTCATTCCAGATAAAGAAAATGTCATCTATATATCTAACATAGAAAAACGGTTTAACATTGGCCGAGCTTAATAATTTATGTTCAAAGTCCGCCATAAACAGATTTGCATATGAGGGTGCCATTCTAGTACCCATGGCTATATATATATATATATATATATATATATATATATATATATATATATATATATATATATATATATATATATATATATATATATATATATATATATATATATATATATATATATATATATATATATACATATATATATATATATACATACATATATATTTCACTAATTCGGCACTTAGGGGGAAAGTTGTTGTTGAAAAGTCGACCTTAGGGGGAAAAAAAATTTTGGGGCGAAATATAAGTTTCACCTTAACGTTTCTACACACTTTTTCTATAAGAATACATAAACGGAGAAGGACGCCCTCCTAGATTTACATAGTAGATGCAATTACTTCAAAGTTGTCAAATTTACGGACACCTAGCTTTTAACACGAACGGATGGCTGGCCATTGAAATAACGTTGTTTATATTTTTAGACGTTAGGGCGAAGTCTTTTTCTTATGTATTTCATTGTTATTTTTTCGCCCTATGTACGCGCAGATATAACAATTTCCCCCTAGGGTGGGAATTAGCGTTATATATATATATATATACATACATATATATATATATATATATATATATATATATATATATATATATATCATATATATATATATATATATATATATATATATATATATATAATATATATATATATATATATATGATATATATATATATAAGCGCTGATATATATATATCAGCGTTTATTTTCACTTCATCTCTGCTTTCACAGGTTTCTGTATCTCTTCGGAGATCCGCTGGCGAATAAACAATTGTGTTCAGCTGGATGGCATTAACTTTGATCTTTGGTTAGGGCTTGCGTCAAACGAGAACTAGTGCTGTTCCAAAAAATTAGGCGCCTGCTCAGGAGGTGAATTGCGAGTTGCTTCATCTGTTATTTGAACAAAGGCCAAACCAACTTGGCTTCATGGCTCAGTGGTTAGAGCGTCCGCACTAGAAAGCGGGAGGTCCCGAGTTCGAATCCCGGTGGAATCAACTTCCAGCTTTACCAATTTGATATATATATATATATCGCTTTTATTGCAAGGAGTGTTGCCCTTAGAGTCAGGGATAATTGATGTGGAGGAGGTAAGAAGTCTTCTGAGGTTAGGGGGCTGGCGCAATGCGAGGAGGGGGGACTCAGAAAAAATGCCCGAAAGAGATGGCTCGTCCTTGCAATAAAAGACGCTGCAAAATCTGCAAGCACATTACTACCGAAGAACGTATCAATATTCCTGACATTAATTTTCCGATTATTCCCCTCAACCTTAACTGTGATTCTTGTAATGTTGTATACATTCTATCTTGTAATCTTTGTAAAAATAATTTGTACGTCGGTAAAACTGGTACTTCCTTTCGTCTAAGGTTCAATAACCATAAACAGTCTATCCGTGACAACACTCTTGGATTCCCAGTACCGGAGCACTTTAATCTTCCTCACCATTCTATTGAGAATCTTAAAATAATCCTCATTGCAAATAACTTTATTTGCGCCTAACAACGAAAGCGTACCGAACTTATTTGGATAATGAGGCTTAAGTCACACATTACCGGACTCAATAAGGACCTTGGTATTTTAAATCATTACACGTTTCAACAAACAATTAAATCTTCCCTCCTGACACTGCAGTTAACTGTAGATTTCCGTTCTTTTTAATTTATGTACTCATTTTTAATTTTTGTGCTCATTTTGTCTTTAATACTCGCTGAAGAAAGTCCCAGGGGGACTGACAATTTCGAAATATATTTGTAATCTTTCATACTCCTAAAATCAACCAGTCATGCCCTTTATTGCATATTTTTTTGTACTTTATTTATTTCTCGGAGTATACGTGGAACTTTTCTGTTTTAATATATATATATATATATATATATATATATATATATATATATATATATATATATATATATATATATATATATATATATATATATATATATATATATATATATATATATTGGTGATCATTTAGTAAGATCTTCCCACCCCCACCCCTCTCCTGTCCCCAACCCTGGGACCTTTCCCTGTAAACGCAAACGGTGTAACACTTGCCCTGTTGTCTCCGGAGACCAACTGTTATCGATTCAAGGACCCTCTCATGTGTTCAAAGTAACTGATCATTTCACTTGTATTTCTCCCAATGTTATTTACATTTTAAGTTGTAAACGCTGTAAAATTCTGTATGTTGGTGAAACCAAACGGAGGCTGGCCGATAGAATTACTGAACACCTCCGATCTATTAAACTTAACTTGTCTGGCTTTCCTGTAGCAGCCCATTTTAATCCGCCCTCCCTTTGTACTATTACAGACTTTTTGGTCACGGCCGCATTAACCTGTAAAGGAACCCATATTGATCGTCTCACGACTGAAAACCGTCTTATCCTTAAACTTGGCACTCTTCACCCCCATGGCCTTAATTCTAAGCTAGAATCACTGCTTGAATGATTTTAATCTTTTTGTTAACTGGTGCTTTTTCCTTGACTTTGACTCCTCGTTTGTGTGACTTCAGTTGACTTTCTGTTACCGTGTTGAAGGGTATGTAACCCGAAACGTCGTAATTTGTATTTTTCGTTCAACTCCATTTTTTGTTCAATTATATTGCACTGTGTATTACCATGTTTTTGCATCGACCTATGTTTTCTCCAGTGCATCGCAGTACCTTAGTCCTTATATATATATATATATATATATATATATATATATATATATATATATATATATATATATATATATATATATATATATATATATATATATATATATATATATATATATATATATATATATATATATATATATATATATATATATATATATATATATATATATATATATATATATATATATATATATGTATATGTATAACGAGAGCCAACTTGGCTCACTTTTCCAAGCTGAAGCCCAGCTTGAGCCCAGCTAGGTTTCAGCTGTTAAAGGTTAGGTGGGGAAAACCTTGGAGAAGAACTAATAACTCAAACTGCCTGGTGTTGTTTTTCTGGTTTTTGTCATTTTCACTTTTCTCCGTCACAGTTAAATTAAAAACCAGAGAGTAAATCTTATACAATTTCAATGTTTTATTGCTAGACTTAGAACAATAATGTCTGTAAGAACCTTACCTTAGAAATTAAGAGCATAGATGGGAGATTTGAATGATTTTTTTTTTTAATTTTTGAGCGCAATATGTATGCAAATAAGCAAATAAGGTGAAAATTGAGGCTTTTATCTCATTTCTACCCCCAAAACAGTGCAGTTTTTCTTTTTTGTGCAAGATGTTGTTCAGGACATTTTTCTCTTCCGTTTGACACAAGGTTTTTTGGAAATGGGCCATAAAATGGCTGAGCTATGGCACTTTTAAACTTTGTTTACATTCGAAAATCTTTTGTTTGCATTTGTTACACGCAGAATGCACGTGTATTTCAATAGGGAAAGACGAGTCGCTCAAAGTTTTGTTGAACTCTCTTTCTGTCTGTGAGCTGCATGACTCATTTTGTTTTGCGAATGTAGCTCTTACGTGCCATAAGTGGAATTGGATTTGGAGTTGTATGGGGGTTGTAATTGATAGGTAATGTGGCGTTTTGGGGACTGAATGAGCGCCCTCAAGAGTGCGTTTTGACCGCAAAATGAAGAATTTTCGAAAACACGAAGGTCTGCAACTTCAAAAATTTGCAGCAGTCCCTAACCTTGCTCTAAAATTCTGGTTTTCTATGAAATTATAAGCATGCCTTAGACGGACATTTCGGTGTTTTTTCAGATCAAATCAGACTAAGGGTTGCTGAGTTATTATTTTTTTGCTGAAGCATTTTTTGTACCGAAAATCACCATTTTTTACCGATTTTAGAACAAATATCTCTAAATATCTCTGAAATGACTTATTTTACCCAATTTTGGACATCTAATATTGTTTCTAGGGGTTGTTAAATGGCTACAAATAAAATATGAGTAGGGTGGTCATTTCTACCTATCCTTTTAATTTTTAAAAAATTTTGGGTCATTTTGTATTTTTTGGAGTTTTTTCGAATATTTTTCAGTACAACCAAAGTTTAGTGGAATTTTGTGAAAAATATCACCCCACAACCCTCCCCCGAACAATGGAATTCAATAGGACAATGCTTTGGCAATTTTGGTGGTAAAATAAAGTCCCCATGATGTTCCATGACTGAGAAATGATTTCTTGAAAACTACCTCGCAATTTGAGACAATCAGACACACTCCTAAAATTAAAGGGATGTGTATTTTTGAAACTTCAACAAACGCTTCATGTAAAATCACAAATAAGGGTTACTTTAAAATCAAATTTTATTGCCTTCACTGAAGATGAATGTGCTTTCATGTTTGAACTTTTTGTTTAAATGAAACAACCAGCATTTATTTACCCCAGGTAGGAAATTATTGATGTGGGCGTCACGTCACGCGTAACGTTCAAAATTTACAGAGAAGAATTATCCAGTTTATAAAATGTAAAAAGTAGGTCATTTTTTGAGAACACGTAGAGTTGTTCCGACATACCTTTTGTAATACAAATTACTTTAATGCATTGGCTTAACCAGTGAGAACTTTTTAATCGTTTACTTGATAGAGCCTAAAGTATATCTTGGATCAAGACTTACATTCTTTGGTCTCTGCCATTTACACACGTAAGTTATTTTTCTCCTTTCCTTTCTATCGCCAATATATATACTAAAGTCCCTTCTTACACTTCTTTATCCCCTTCTTAAGCGCATTGATCATATAAAATTTGCGCTATAGAAAAGTTTGTATGTATGTATGTACACTTGAACAAGTTCAGAGATGTTGTGTCCTTACATTAGCTGACTGTGTTGACTGTGGACAAATACCAGGCTCGTAACCAAGGGGGGAGGGAGGGAGGGCTGGGGGCAAAGAGCCGTTCCCCGAAACCAAACTAGAAACTGCTTCCCGAAGAAGTTACGATTGCACGACGACTAAATTGTTGTTGCTACATATGTTATCTAAGGCCTACGAACTAACACTCTTCGATGGCATTTAAAAATCCCAAACTTTGTTGTCCTTTTAAGACAAAGTATTTTAAAATCAAGAGCTTTCATTGAAGAAAATTTGGAATTCTGTGAAAGACAGTTTACAAAAATAGCAATATAGCTGCCGGTGCCTCTTGATGATGTGGTTGTAGCCCTCAGCCCCACCGCTTCCTACGCCTATGATACTGGACCCAAGTTTTCCTTACCGTTGGCTTAATACTTACCCACCACCTGCACGTAGTTGCACATATAAGTAACCATGATTGTGGCCTTTACAGGTCTCCTTCGGAGACTTTTAACTTCTTTATATTGGGAAAGGAGGGAAAATTCCTACCAGAACAGAGAAATTTTGGCGTTCCTCTTGAAAATATTGTGAACACATACACATGAAGGTTACTTAATCTATTTGTGGAAGGATTGAAAATGTGATTCCTGCAAACTCTTATAGACTAACAATCAAATCAATTTTTACTAGACTGGCATGGTTGTTAGAATGCTCGTTTCCGTCAAAATATTTACCGGTATCTTATGTGAAAACTTCTAAAGCCTCAATGGGTGTATTTCTGAAACGTGAGGGGTTGTGTGTCCCTACCCTCTTTTATCGACACCCATGCCCCTATATCATAATTCCTGGCCATAGGGGCCCGTTGGAATGGATGGAAAGAGTGCAGGAACGGGGACGCGGGGTGACTTCTCAAGTATATAATATAATATATAGCCGTTAATTAAAGAGTGAAGACTATTTTTCCAATTGGCAGATTGGGGAAACTGCACTGATGTTCCCCTTAAAAGGTGATAGACAGGGTATTTTACAAACAAAACCAAAGACCCCCTCCCCACGAAAGAGAAGAGGAGGAAGAAAAAGGAAACGCTGCTTAAAACCGAGGGAGTACTCTCTAGTAACTCCTCGGTAAACCCACCCTTTGCGAGAGCTTTGTTCATGTTATCCTCCTACCATTTTTCGTGAAATCCGTATTTATTTCTCCTCTCTATACACTGTATTCGAGCTATGAAGGGATATGACAGAGTCCTTGTTTCAAACAGGATAACAGTCAATATTTCCTTAAGTTTGAGTCAGTTTCCTCTTAAAAAAAACTTTGGATTTTGTTTATGAACCTTACTCAATTGTATTCGTGTAGGTTGGGATAGCAAAACAGGCGTTATCTGTTGATAAATAATCCCAAGACAGATAGGTAGGCTACATGGCAAATATATTGGCGTTTGGGTCACAAAGTTATATTCGCATACAGCAGTTATTGCTTCAGGAGGGAGTGGACTAATGATGCTTGCCTTAAATCCTTAACTTAAAAGTTATTGCCAAACGCTCACAGCAAGTTGCACTCAGACTCTGCGAGACTGCACTTTTGACAACTGTTTCAAAGAGTAATTTCTACGCTTTGCTTTTCTCTTTTTTACTTTGCTGATACATGCACCTTTACTTTATTCCTGTTTTAATCCAGTATTAAAATAGAGTAGTGAAACTACTTGAATTCGTGATGGCTTGATAACAACACCCCTATGCAGCACACATATAATGCAGGGCTGCGGGGCCAATTTCGAAGTGGAGGCTTAGTATCCAAGCAGCTCGATGTGTTCAAGAAAATAAAAGTCGCTCTTCTCAGTTTAAGGCAGTTCAAAATGTGGACTTTAGAAAAAACGAGGCTGAAGCCACCCCAGTCCCTATGATGTCATAGGCATAGCAATTTCGAGAAAAAAGGTAAATTGGCTTCGAGGCACAGAACTAGGGACGGTCTACACGGTTGACCCCTTGAGTTTGTAAGTATAGCATGACTATTAACGAAAGAAGGCATTCGGAGTTGTGGTTTCAATAGATTCTGCTCTGAGATTAGTGAATATGAAAATCTGTAAATACCCTAATCTACTGAAACCCCTTGACATTTATTAAACTTGTAACTCGGAGTTGGAAGATCATACTGTGAAGGCAATTCGACGGACAACTTTTGCCCCTTGCCCCTTTTCTTTCCAGCCCCTCAGACTTTCCGAATCCTCTTTGACCATTTTCCATGGATAGGTTAACATTTGTAATTAAAACGGACTTTTTACAAACCTAGCCGATAATATACAAAGTCTAACGACGATGCAAGCTAATCATGTAGGAGAAACAGTGACGAAGCTATGGATTTTGGCCAGAGAGTGCGAGAATGACCTGCAGGGGCGTTAAAACAGGATGTTAAAAAACCCTAGAATGGGGCCGACAGGCAATTTTGGTCAGTCAGGAAAGAAGACCGTCACTGAGGGTAAAGCTTAAAAATAGCTCCCGATCTTATATTAAATCATTTGTTTCATGCAACTGATTTTTATGCCTGATTATCGTTTTGATTTCACAGCAAAATGGCAGCTGTCATTAGACTTACATTTTTTCTATATGCAATGCAAGCGACATATGTAATGGCTGATACAAGACCTAATTTTCTCATTCTCCTAATGGATGATGTTGGGTACGGTGACATAACTTCTTTCTGGAATCCAAATAAGTTACCGGCAAGCACACCATTCATAGACTACATGGCAGCTAATGGCATCAGGTAATTATTAATTTACACATTGACGTATAACTAGTGAGGTGAAGGATAAGGTAAGTCAAGTAGTGGGCTACCGTACCCAAGAAAGTGGTATATCTTACAACATGATTCGCGCTGAAATGCAACTATTTTGGACAAGTTTTTCCCAATTTCAGTATTGTCACTTTCGTGACATTTTTGGTGATTACTTAACCCAACTGCTTTAAGAGTGTTAATTTTTTTGGATAACATCCGGAGGTGGCCTTTACCTTATTTCCCGCAGAAATGTTAGTTAAGTGGCCTTGCGTCTGGCAGATCGATATATCACTCCCAACATATTAACTGTTTTACAATAACAATTTCTTATACATCAAAAAACGTTGAATAATTTGTGATAAGTTACCTTGGGCCAACCGTCCGAAGTCATCTAGCCTTCTTCCTGAGGTCTTCATTGGTTTGTAGCAGACCCTTCTCAACTCTTAAAGTCGCCTGCAACCATAATTTAAAGCTCTCGATAATAAGGTCTTTCAATGCGAATTTACAACAGGGGTAACCTTTCAAGGTCAATTAGCTTACTTGAGGGAGAGGTTAGTGACCACCATTTCTACCATGATTGACAAGCTCTTTAAAAGAATAGTCCATGGTCAAATTTATTTTAGATATGTTAAAGAGGGACATATTTTAAGCATTCTGGTGAAAGTTTTATTCTTTCCCCATATTTGGTTCTCAAGATAAAGCAATTGAATGTGACAATTTTTTTACAAAGAGTGAACTTGAAGCAAGCAGGCGAGATGTCATGGATTCACATTTTTGGCCAATGTTTTGCTTTGATTTGTAATTCACCACCAATTTTATGCAACTAAACTTTGATATATTCGTACCAAAGATGTATCCTGATCAATGGAATTTTGAAAACTTTATATGCTTTATGGGCAAAATAGTACCCCTACTCAATTCAAGGTCAAACTAATAGGATGAAAAATAAGGAAAAACACAACACTGGTCAACAATTTGAATCCATGAAATCACACCAGCGTGCTTGAAGTTTAATTTTTATAGAAAATGTGTCAACTGCAATTGTTAATAACTTGAGAACTGAACATGGGAAATAACAAAACCTTAATTGCACCAGAATGTTTATAATATGTTCCTCCTTAACACATTAAAAATAAATTTAACTCTGGGTTATTCTTATCAGGTTTACAAATCGTGATTAATCTAGTTGTAAACTACAATCTTAACAATGGTCCCTGTAATCCTCTGCTTTCTGACAAACAGTGACAGGAATATTGTTTACCTCAGCTTTCAGACTAGTGGAGGATTAGATTCCCTAATTTATGCTGGATCTTGGGTGACCTTTAGCTACGTTTAACAACTGATTCTAATAAATGATTCCCGTCAAAATGTTTGATTCGCCGGGCATGTGGTTAACAGAGTCCTTAAGCAACTGTCTTTCTTCCTAATGACTCAACACAGATAACTCAACACAAATGACCAGGCAGACGTCCAGTTTCTAGACTTAAATCCATTCAATACACAGCAGCGAGGATAAATTGACAACCACCTCAAGAGATTCATTCCTCTGAAGTTCCGGCCTAAATCTTATTCGGCTACCTCTTCGCCTTTATAAAGGGTGTTAAAGTCTGTTCATACCAGGAAGTGACTCGGCTAAGTCATCCTTCAGGCTACATCAGTTGTAAATATTAATATGTTAACTGGAGTTCATATCCCAACTTTCAGAAATATATTTTGCGTTTCACCTACGTCCAAAATTTTTTTAAAGCTTTCAAAGCTACTGATGAGACATAAAGTAAAAGATAATTGAAAAAATCATTAGTTTACGTGTTCATCTTCTGAACTGTGTTCAAATCCATCATGCCTACTATAACCAGGGGCGGCACTAAGAGGGGGGGGGGGCAAATGCCCCCCAGTCAGAGCCTTTGCCCCCCCCCACTCATGAAGTATAGTGTCCTTTCAGGAGTTTTCAAGGCAAAATAATTCACAAATATTTTTTTTTATTTTCATTCTTTTATTTATTGTATAAATTGGCACTGCTGTTTGTTTGATGCATGTTTTTCTTTCTTTCTGATGTGTTAAGAGAATTTTTCTTGCTGTAGTTGTGAACACATCCCTCTAATACATTATGTACCACCTGGTATGCTCGATATATAAACTTAAGTGTAACAGATACATATGTATATATGTATTCCCTGTTAATATACTGTACATATTGCATTCACCTTTCTGTTTTAAGGAAAGTGTAAAAAGTGTCAAGAGATTGCTAATTAGTAGCTTTTAAACATATTGTCACTTTCCAACTTTTCATGTTGTCAGCTAAGGAGAGTAATAGCCAAATAAGCCTAGCTTGCATTAAAATCATTTGGAATCTTTACTTTGGATGATGCATTATGGACCAAAATACACCTATCCTGAGACTTAATTTTTTACCAAGAGATCTGCTAAAACCTCAGAGCTTCCGGGGGCTTCGCCCCCTGAACCCCACCAGGGGCCCTAAGGCGGGCGCCTGGACCCCACCCGGTAAGTCTCGCGCTTCGCGCTCGATTTCGCGCTGCGCGCGAAAACTTTTTGCCCCCAGCATTTCCTTTTGCCCTCTATTTGCCTCCCCACTTTTCAAATCCTGGTGCCGCCACTGACTATAACCAGCTTCAATAAACGAATTCGGTTGTTGTTTTGGTGGCTATGCACATGCGCACATTCTCCAAATCGTAGGGATAAACAAACCTATCCCGCGTGTTCCAGAATTTGAGTTTACGTGAAAACTTGGGGACATAATTCTTTCTTAATCCAACCATAAAGTAAGGAGGAATCATAAATGTAGTTCCGTGAAGTGGACCTGTCTTAATTGCCTTTTGGTGCAAAAATGTGCATTTCAATTTGCTTAAGTAGAGGTAATTCCTTATAAACGTTCGGGTTAGCTGCTCAGATTTATGCTTATCGTTGTATGCACATATTGCACGAAAACGATGAACCGGAACGCCGTAAAATATGAGGCTGAGCTCGGTCTGTGTATCCCACGCTGTGACCCACAATTCCACGCGCCAACGAATTACTGAACCAGCTTAGTGAAGGATAGCAGGCATGGTGGATTTGAATATTAATATTAATATTAATATTAATATCCTCTTTTTCATTTTTAGATTTACAGACTTCCACTCAGCATCGTCGGTCTGTACTCCTTCACGTGCGTCTTTGCTGACGGCAAGACTAAGTGCAAGAACAGGACTTACATCTCTTCTAACTCCATCAACTATTGGAGGACTCCCAACAAACGAAACAACATTTGGGGAAACATTCAAGAAAGCTGGTTATAAAACAGGGATGATAGGCAAATGGGATTTGGGAGTTAGAGGTGACTTTCATCCATATGCAAGAGGTAAGACGTTATGAAATGAGGGCGTCTTTCTATTTTAACTGAAATTCAGAAAATTTAAAGATAGTGGTGAGAATGTTGGAAATGCAGAGGTTACAAATTGTTCACTGAATCATTTTCACATAATAAAAGAATATATGCACACGTATAGCCCAATCAGCAAATACATTTCCCTACATATAAACTGCCTTAACAGAAATTTCAACACAAGTCAAGACTAACTCCATGAAGAAGTGGATAGCGTGACACTTAGTGACCGGTTAATCCCGATTTTGAAGACCGTTGCAGTCAACTTTGCTTTTTCCATCATCCAGATTTTAGATTTTCAGTTCCATATAACATTTCCAGGACTTAGTTTTTTAAGCCTTAGTCTGGTTGCTTTTTCTACAAAAATACAGACTGGAACTGACAGAGCTGCGCGAGTGATACTTAATCAAGTTGTATAATGTTTAAACAGGTCATATACTGCATTGAAAACTAAATAAAAACAATATTCTTCCAAGAAATGTCTCAACGCTGTTTTTTTTTTTTGTTTTTTTGTTGTTTTTTTTTGACACGCTCCGCGTGCACCCGTTTTAAATATGTCAGGATTCAGGGTTACTTCTTGTTGAACACCTCTCCCATTGTCACTGAAACTTATCACCAGTGTCCGGGCCGTACACAGGTCTACCATTACTAGTGAAAGGGGGAGGCAGGTAGGTGGTCGTCTTCTGGTCCCCTTCTCTGACCAAGTGCCCCCAAGCTTTTTGAAAGAACGATGATCTTATTTGACCCTAATCTGGAGCTCCACTCTTTTTCGACTGAAGTGAAAAGGGGCCACTCTTTCTCTATTTTCCATTAATTTCTCTATTGAGATGTTTCAAAAGTCTATTTTTCGGCGTGTTCTGCGCGTCCCATTACAGATAAGGACTCTATAAAAATCTCATGAAAAGGACTCTATAGGAAACCAATGGTACTTTTTTGCTTAATACAAATATCCTCAGGGATCACCCTTATTCAGCTGTAGTGAAAAAGGACCACTCTTTGTCTTATTTTTTTTTTTCAATTTCACTATTGAAATGAAGTAAAAATTCATTTTTCGTCGCGCTCCGAGCGCCCAATTTTAGGTAACGGCTCTGAGAGAGTCACTTGAAAAAGACCATATAGGAAACCAGAGTATGTTTGCGCTTCAGTAAGAATGTCTTTAAGGGGCCATCGTTATTCAGCTAAGGTTAAAAGTGGCCCATCCTTTCTCTAATTTCCTTTCAGTTTCATTACTGAGATGTCTTAAACGTTAAATTTTTCAGCGCGCCCCATCATAGACAAGGGCTGAACTCCCATCACATGAAAAGCCCCCTAGCTTTCTGAAAAGAAGATCTGGGGCACCAAGGAGGGAGCCCGTGAAGAACCTCAATTTTAAGTAATCCATTCTCCCTCCCCGCACCCTCTGCATTATCGATTCTGGTCGACTTAAATCATACAGAGTAAGGATATAATTGAAGAAAGTCAAATTGTGATATTGTGTTCTGTTAAGTGTCCATCTTATGTAATTTAAAGTTGAAGATAAAATGCGTCATTTTAAGGCCTACAATCACCGGGGCTTTGCCCCTGGACCCCACCAGGGGCCCTAAGGCGGGTCCCTGGACCCCACACCTGTAGGGGAGCGTTCCGCGCTCCCGCGGCGCCTTCGGCGCCGTTTTGTAGTCAGCCCGAATCCCCCCCCCCACTTTCAGAGATCAAATCCCGCCCCTGACTGCATCACTCCGATCATTGATAGGTACGTCAAAAAAAATGCATACGTGCTTGATCAAATAAATTCCTTCTCAGGGGCTCAATTGGTTGGTAGAACTTCATGAGAGTCTGAGATTGCACAGCTACCAAAGTCCTGTTGCGTTACATTGTTATGTAAGTGTTATATAAGACCTACAATTTGAGGCTGTACGACGACATTTTAAGGAGTCAAGAGACTATAATATGGAAAATTTGGAATTTAATGAAAGAAAATTCATGATAATAGCACTATAGTTGCCGATATCACCTAATGACTTGGTGGTTTTGTCATTTCCAGAGTTCGAAAAAGTTCACCAAACTTATTTATGAGGGAACACAATTGTAAGCAGTAATGGAAATTTCTGCGAGGGAAGAGCGCAGAAAATTTCGCAGATTTGAAACAGATAATAACAAAAATGGATCTTTTTTATTTGAGAGAATTTGGGATTTCAAAAGAAGAGCTGGGAAAACCACACTGTAGTTGACCGATATAACGAATGACAAATTTCCGAATTTTTCCCTTTTTAAAGCCAGGTCAATCTCCCCCTTCCCCCAGTTGCTACGTTATTGTCATTGAGTATCATTCATTCTTTATATTGTATATCTTCCATTCATATAGTAATTTTTAGTTATTTCAATGCGTATCCGTCCATATCAGAGTAAGCATTTAAAGTTTCTTGTCGACACTCCTCTGTCTATTTATAGCTGTATAATAAATCAATGTGTATTTTTGTGTACACTGTTTATAATCAAGTCTCTTGTAGTATTCTTAGTAAAGGCCTAAATGTAAAGTAATTGCTTATAATCATCAGTCATTTTCTGAATTAAGTATTCGGTAGTATTCTAAGGCTTAGTTATGGCCTTCATATTTAGTAATTGTTTATGGTCATCAGTCATTTTCTGAATTAAATAATTCTTATATTTTTTTTAAATGAGACTGAGAAAAAGTCGATAAAACTGAACCGAAAGGAAAGAAAATAACATCAACGATTTTCAAATTAAATATCACTGTTAGAACCGTGTGGAGCTTGAACTGCGGTATAATTAAACTCATCTGGAGAAGCAGAAACCTAACTTGTAAGAGAATTAAATCTTTTAAGGAAAAAATGTTACGGTGTGTCGGAAAATTATGAAAAAAGTCTTTTGCAATTTTGACGGCATTGAAGTATTATATATTCTTTCGCTGCATGTAAAAGCACGGAGGTGTAATCACACCTCCCTGGTAAAAGTAACCTTATCAGAATGCTTATGTAAGAGATGGGTACTGTATTGGTAGTGAAAAAAACTTATGGATGATCACTTTCGAAGGTGATAGGCGATTGAGGATACTGGTGCATATGTGTTATTTGTTCATGTTTTAGTTAGTACATGGGAGGGTGAACAGAACATTCTAGTAACATTCATGCGTTCCCTTCTATTTTTAGAGAAACGGTTTTGTGCCATTTTAAAACGTGGGTTTTTGTAGTCTTTTAGTTTTCCGTTCTATTAAAAAAGTTTTCATTATAGCATACTTAACTTTTCCCATCCTATTCCATGGGGGGGGGGGTATCCCCCAGGACCGCCGTCCGTGTTCCTTTCTAACAGATACCATCACATGTTACGTTACGGCATGTTCGAGTCGAGCGTGTGGTCACATCTATAGCCTATAAGCTTATTCCATAGATCGATCATGAGTTAAATGGGCCTGTGGAAGGGCATTGGTATGCCTAAGACTACAGTCCTAAGTTCATTTAGGGCACTAATATCAATGAGTCACTTATGATCAGTTGTATTGTTCTCTTTAATAACTAAAAATTAGAACATCAGTAGCGTGGCTATGACTTAAGCCATTCTGACAGCATAATTCATAAGTTTTTAAGACAGTAGAAATTGACCTCCTGTTCTATCTTTTAACCTTTTTAGGTAGTTTTACCCCAATATATACCTTGTCTAACTTGGTGACACTATATAACACATTCGTGTTGGCGTGTCGTTAAACACCTTCTAACTAACTAACTAACAATTTTAAGACTGACCGGACATTTCCCACAAATATTTTTCTCAATACCATCGACTTACTCCGAACGAGGCTCAAAAGTTGAAGACTATCCGTTCCCCACCTCACCCAAGGATGTCACCCATCCGATCATATCATAGTGTTCATGCTCACTCTGAAGTGAACAAGGGAAGGGGAGGTGCAGTAACAAGAAAGTGGGAGGTTCGCCGGGATAATTCCGCTCCTTAAAGGCATATTTTCATCATCCCAAACAGTTCCAATTCTCCCAACCTACTTACTTCTAGCCCCTCCCACATTTATCTAAAACTCATCTTTATCCAGACACAATCCTAGTTTATTGCTTCATGGCTTGTCCCAGGGGCCATACAAGTCCATAATGTGTAATCAAGACACCTTCAGTGCCCATGCTGTGTAATTTAGCTATGATGCATTGTTTGAATGTGATGCCAATCAAAGAGCTGTACCAATTGAGAGTTTTGATATATGTATACTGAAACTGTAGTTTGGGGTGACGAATGACTGCCTTTAAAGTCCGGCAAGAAAGTAGTTGCGACCACCATTATTATTCACTTGCTGTATAAGTGTCGGCCTGTAACAGCAGAAGCAAAAGAAATGCATAATGACAGACATGGTGGCGATTCTCTTTAAGCAGTAAAGATAAATTGCGAAGGTTTTACCGCTTGTGGCTCAATGGTTTTACGACGACGGACTTTCAAGTGAATGAATGTGATTATTTGACACAGTGGCAGGCTGGTTCTACCTCCTCCATCGATATAAGCTAGTTTGCCACGAATAATTCTGACGGTATATATTTCGGCGGTTGTAGTAGCCATACATGTCTCCTTGGTCCGGCTTGCCGTTACGTGAGGTATATGTTGAAAAATAAATAGCGGCCCACGAAATTACTTTGAAGTTAACATAGTCTTCATAAGTTACTGAATACTCCCGGCGGTTGGGTTGATCTGTGTTACGTTAGAGCAAAGTAAGAGAGTCTTATGGCATATACGTTTGGACCTAACTTAATTTACTTACATTAACAACCCACTTTTTGTCTCAAGTCACCAAGATAGGCCTATCTGCAGTGCTAAAATCGAAGAATCGAACGTATGAGTTAACTTAGAATTGAGACATTTAATATAAGTGTTCAGTTGCTTCAAAGTTGATTCAGTGTCTATTGAACGAAGGTCTTTGCATCCCTCACTATATCCCATGTACCGGAAATGTCTTACCAAATGTGCGATTTAGATCCGATTTCATTTTTGTTTGTTTTTTATGACATATTTTTTTACATTTTTTTTTCTCAGTCGACATAAGAGAGGCGGTCTCCCCCTCCCCCGCCCCCCTGGACCCGCGCTGGCTTCCTTCGTAGGTGACTAAAATTCTTAGCTCTGGTTTATCTTTCATGTATAGGTTTTTTGTTTGTTAAATAAATGTTTTGTTTGTTTTGGGGATTTTGTGTGTGTGTGTAAGTGTTCTAAAATTAGTCCACAATTTGGACTCTTCTAGCTTCCAAGAATTTGGTCGCTCAGACATTCTAAAATCACGCGGTGACTTTTTTTTCCACTCTCAAAACTACGATAGTACTTGTGGGCACATATCAATCCGCGTCTTTACATGCATGTATCCTATGTTTAGTATATTTTTATTTTCTTGCCAGGTTTTGATTTTTTCACTGGATTGCCTTACAGTCCTTCTACGGGCTGTACAGACGAGGACGGGCATTTCTTGACCAACACTTCAATATATTCCTTGAATATGACATGTCCAAAAGATTGGCACGAAATTCCTGGATACAGTGATTTCAATTGTTACCTTTGCCCGAAAAGTAAAGGGAGTAACTTTCCAGGTTAGCATCTCCTTTGTGTATTGTTTTAGTGTTTTATGTGCATAATTGAAATTGTTTATTCAGCGTTCATATGAAAACGTTTCCCTATAAATGACACTCTTTAAAGTAAAGTATATTCATTCTTGGAATTATAACAATAAAGATACCAAAAATTAAAAGCATGTATAATCATACTTCGTGTTGCAACGGAGTGCACCGATTTCAAAACGAAATTACGTAGGGACTGATTCTAAAATAATAGGTCAGTTGGTCTGATTCCATTAAAAGGAGGGGTTTGAAGTCCAACAAGTTTAGTTATGTTGGAAGGGGACTTACTGTAAGCTTTTCGGTGAAATTTGCGTCGAAATCCGATGTGTTGTTCCGAAGATATGAGGAGGTACAGTTGTCACATTTTCAACAAAAAGTGAACTTGAAGCAAGCACATGTCACATAATATCTTCATATTAATGGACAGTCTAAAAAACCGTATAAAACACGGCGATATATTGATAACCATTGCAAAACGGCTCTATATCCTTTCAGCTATCCCGTTATTTAAAGGTAGAAAAATTGTTGCACAGCCATTGGATATGACTTATCTGTCTCTGCAATTTACAAAGGCAGCTGAAACATTTATCACGGACAGGTAAGTTGCACATGTCTATTATACAGCAAGTTTGTATGACCAGGGAGGTGTAACACCTCCCTGGTATGACGAAGAAGAAATGAGAATAAAAAAATCGTTTCCTTGATTTTTTGCACACCTCCCTGTACTGGAAATAATTAGCAGGAGCAAAACCGATAATAATTGATCTGTCTTCAAGTTCAGATGCTGACAGAAATAATCCTAGGGCATGTTGTGTAGAAAAGAGCAATTTGCTTTCTACGGAATCTGGTTCGCTGTCAGTCAATAATGATTCAGTTCGAAAAACTTGTCAACTGAGAAAAACTAAAAGAAATTGAGAGTAAATTCAAAGATAATGCAATTTTACAACTTAAAATGATAATATCAAGTTAAAAAAAAATAAAAATAAATAAAAATAATTATATAAAATAAAAGGGATTTGCGCGCAACAACAGTTTCATATATTTATAATCTCTACTATAGAGAAAGAAGCACACCGTTTATACTCTACGTGGGTCTTCAACACATGCATGTGCCTCTTTTCAACATGCCAGAGTTCACCGGCAAGTCAGCCCGTGGAGATGCATACGGAGACGCACTGTTAGAGATGGACTGGGTCGTAGAGACGATTGTTAGAGTTGTTGAAGACAATGGGGAAGCAGAGAACACACTTATATGGATAACAAGTGAGTTATATTGAACATGACAATGCCACAGATATAAATAATAATTTATAAATAAACACAAACACGAACATAACTCGACAAAATACAATATGACAATATACACAGTAAAAATGTCTGTGTAATTTAAGAATAAACAATTAAGAAGTGTTAACAGGATATAGTATAAGTGATTTTCGACTCTGTGTTATTGTTTTAAAATTAGGCAAGCAATTGTCATAGAGTTGTTTACCTTTAATTCCTATCGATTGTGAGACAAAACTGTGTTGAATGGAGCGTGAAAATAAAATATTCTTCGTCTTTTTAAAAGTTCTCCTTCATTGCAATTAATTGAAATAATTATTACTACTCTTGGACCTTAAGTTTGTTCTGTTGTACTTAAAGAGGCTCATTGAGGTGATATCGATAACTTAAAGAAGGGATTAAAGGGCCAGTACCACATAGCACTGTTTGTTATTAGAATAATGGGTCAAGTTTAGTAATAATATCAAATAGTTCCGGGTAAAGTTCCAGTTTTGAATTTTGTCGGGTGCTGACTTTTAACGGGTTTGTGCATAATTTGAAAAAGTGTCTGGTCCCGAATTTTCGAAAACCGAATAAAACCTTTAAGTACTGACTCATAATACATTTATTTGTATGTAGGATGTGAAGACCGTCTAAGTTTGACCATTTTACACTGGTATGTGAAGAAAGCTTAACAAGTTTGAAAGAATAGTTGAATTTCATGACCCATCTAAATGAACCCGGTGGGGACACGAACTAGAAAATATCCAACTTAGTCAAGAGTTTTTGCATTTCGTTTCTTTTTCTCCCATTTTGGGGGTTGACAGGTGACAACGGACCAGATGAAGAGCAATGTCATTACGGAGGTGACCCAGGTCCCTTTATTGGTCAGTGGCAAAGAAAAAAAGGTATGCCTATCAGCGTTTAAAATTTGAACGTTGAAGTGGCGTCATTCTTGTACTACTTGAGTTGGAGTCTTGTAAATACCCGCAATTACGATAGATGGCTTTTCAATGATATATTTTAAAACAAGATGAATTCATAGAACAATTGAGCTAATCAATTAGATGATAAACGATTAAAAGTTCCATATTAAGCACAGCAGCTCTTATCTGGGAGCAAAACAATTTCTCCTGATCTGCAAGCACTTAGCCATGGAAACATCATGAGGGTCCGCCCGGTCAGGCACGAGCTGCCCAAAATTTTGCAGTTAAAAGGTCTTGCACTGAGGATGAAAAGATTTTTCCCCAATAAAATACCCGCAACTATAAACTTTCGAGACTATTTCTTTCAAAGTCGAAACTCTCGAAATATATTACATCTGGCCTCTTTGGAAATGGGGAGAAATCAGCTTTAAACCCTTCATCAGGTGGCAAAAACCAAACTGAACAACCAACAGTAACAATTGGGCACGGCCCGGCAAACATCAAATCCGAAGCGGTCAGTTTTAAAAAGAGAACTGAGAAAAAGAGAAAGTGTTTGTCAGAAAACATGAGTGTAACTGATGAAACACAAAACAAAAAAGAAAATGAGGGTCCTGGATGAAAAGGCAAATGCTAAAAACGAACACAGATGGAAAAAAGAAAAAAAAGAAAAAAGGAAAACAAAAATCAGGCCCGGGAAAAAGGTACATAGTAAAAAACGAACACCAACGGGCAGGTGTAAAAGGAGTCAAAACTGGGTCAAAAGAGGGTGGATATTACAAAAGGTCACTCTAACGTTAAGGCCGTGTGGAGCGAGAGTACCTAGCCTCATGACAAGTCGGTTTTCAACACTTAGGCGGTCACGGTCGGAGCCTCGGCACATTATTGCTGCCATAACGGTTAAGTGCTTTATTAAACAAGGTGAAGAAGGGTTGAAATGTGCAGCCACCGGATATCCATGGAGTTTCTGTTTGATGGACCTTAGGTTCCGAGAGGCGGCGCTTGGTCTATCCTACATACAACGAGTTACAACTCCCACAAGCTGAAATATAAACTACATTTGACGAAATACAGGAAAATCTTTGTTTGACAGTGAAGCTTGCTGTTGCGGCCTGTTGACGAGGTTGTTTCGCCAACAGCTGGGCATGTTTTACACCTCGGAGGGTTACAGGGAAGGTACCAGGGGTGTCGTTGAAAGACATTTGTGGGTGGTAAGCCCGAACTATGTAAATGGTTTGTTAAATTTTTCTCAACTCTAAAAGCAGTACCATAGTACTCCCGCTTGGGAGAAAATTGATTCAAGCGGGGTATATTATAGCCTGTTGTCACTTCTGTGAATCACGAACTGTCATTGCATAGTGGTCATAGCCTTCGCCCGGAAAGCGGAGGATGGTTACGTTAGGTCTATTTCTGGTTTATAGGGTAAATGAAATTAGGAAATCATATTGTACTTGCTTGTAAATATTATATTTATTCAACTTGTCCTGTTCTATATTTATGTATGTTCAAGATGTAAATAAATTTCTTCCTTTGAAATGAAAAAAAAGAAAGCGGAGGATGGTGGGTTCGGTTCCCCGTGCGACTCAATTTTTCTCTCTGGTGTTTTTCTTCAACCGTTCCTACTTTGTATTTTATTTACATTCAGCATTGGAAATACAATTTCCCTTCAAAAAAAAAAATACTTACATTCAACCTAATTTCCAAGTAAAGTTCATTTTCCCCCAGAGTCAAAGTTCGAAGTTCCTCTCCAGCTTAGCTTTCTTGCTTTTTTGCAGGAGGTGGCGGAAGTTCTTCCAAGTTGACTGTTTGGGAAGGTGGGCATCACATGCCAGCTTTGGCCTATTGGCCAGGGACTATTAAAGGTGGACAAATATCTGATGAGTTGGTCAGCATGATGGATATTTATCCTACGATGGCTTCCTTGGCTGGCATCAGTATGCCTGCCAACAGAATATATGACGGAATTGATATCAGCAACATCCTCTTAGACAGGCCATTTTCGTCTCAGAGAAGGGTAAAAACAATCGTAGTGTCTTCATGCCGATCCAAATGGCATCAGTAGTGATGTCGAAGTACGTTAATCCCATGAATATATGTATAGAGCTAGGGACACTGTACAGATAGAACAGATAATGTGAAAGTGTTTTAAGCCAACATTTCGTTGGTATAGAAATACATTGTACAATCTCAACGCAGGGTGTGGCACACATCAAAATGGCTTAGTGAACTCTACTAAACCCAGGGGGAGGGGAAAGTTATGATTAGTAAAAGATGGAATTGTGTGATAAATACTTGAGGTGATCAGAAGTAGTTGATAATCGTCCTAGTAATATCGTGATTAACTTTCAAGGTACCTACATATGATATACGTAGATGACATTTAATGATTTAGTCTTAAATGTACAGCGCCCTCCCATTCAAAACAGAACGTGGAGTCAATGTGATGCATTTTGTGGCGTTGTCTCATTGCCTCCGATCACTAATCATTGACTAGGTCAACGTCAGTTACAACCACGCATGGTTGGTTGATCTGGTCAACCTTGACAAAAGAAGTCATCGAAGTGACTTGTAAACAAGAGGGAGATTTATGGTAGTTATATCAGTTATTTATCTTATGAGGTTACATTTGTAAAAGTGTAATTCCATTTTGCTTTTTCTCTTACATTAGGTACTGTATCACCCTTTTCGTTTTTACCAAAACGGACTATACAATGGCAAGATGGCAGCTGTTCGATTGAACGAATATAAAGCATTGTATGCCACAGGTAAGATATACAATGGAATACTGCAAACATTTTCAAAACTGGTAAAATTTCGATTTCCGTCTAAAGCCCAGGTCACACTAAGTGATATTGGATCGGGTTCCGTTCCGACTTTTGTGAGATATACTTCAAATCTCCTCCATCTTAGGTCAAAAAGAAACAAACATTTGCCAACTTGTGTAAATATATGATTTGTACCGCAGAACTACGAAAATCTAAGTTATGCTTATTATTGGTGACGTCACATCCGCAGACAGCTTTTATCGGATACGTGTAGTCCGATAAAAAGCTATTTGTCAATGTGACGTCACGAAATAAATAGTTAACATTTCATTTCCGTGGTCCTCTCATACCGATCAATTTTTAGTTCTTTTCGTCAATGAATAAAGGGGATTTCAACAAAAACTCACAAAAATCGGATAGTTATCCCATCCAATATCGCTGCAGTTTGACCTGGACTTAAAAAAGGGATTTTTTTTTTTTATCAATGAACCCTATGAGAATTAACAATATCCATGTGTACCCTTTAGGCGAAGGGGAAATTTATATTCCAAACCTACGATCCAAGTGTTGCAATTTGCTGTTTTCCCAATCAGCTTCTTCGAACGGTTTACCTGTTTACAACTGAGCTGAGCAGGGGAGTTGTTGGAAGTAAGATAGGTGATAATTATAGAAGTGTTTACTTCTCGGTTTTGAAATATGCCTAATTAAGCTACAAAAACAGTTTTCAAGGAATTATTAACAAAGAAACTATCCGATGATAGGCCCGAGCGAAGGGCGAGGGAAAGAACATTTTTATCTCATCGCTCCGTGAGGAGGATGAGATATTGTAGTCACTTTGCCTATGGTGCTATATAATTATGGCAAAGCCAGCTTAAATTGCAATAGTTGCCATGGTAACGGTAAATTTTCCCAATTTACTAGTCTCAAGGTCTAACCCATGGTGAGGTACCCTGGGGTGACTGAGGGTCCAGGGCTGAGAGAGGGGTCAAAACCTGCCCGTGTGTGTGTGTGTGTTGGTGGGTGAGTGTGTGTGTCCAATTTTTTTTCCTTATATCTTGTAAACGGCTTCTTTGATTTTCTTCAAACTTGGTAGGATTTTAATACACAATTGGAAGTGAAGGTCAAAGGTTACAGGTCAAAGGTCAAATTCAGTGAAATTACATTTTCTGCTACATTTTCAAAGCAAAACGTTCTCCAGACACGCAACCTCACACATATGATGATTGCATCTAGACCTGCCAAAATATGTGGTTGCCATAGCAACAGAGGTCAAAGGTCAAGTGGTAGAGTGGAACAGAAATTTTCAAGTGATCATTTGTTCGTAAAACAACGTTTTTGTCCCTCAAACTCCTCCTAGTGGGCTGGACCGATTCTTTTCGAAATTGGTAGGTGGGTACCCCAGGGTGGGAACTTATGTCTCCCAGACCATCGGAAGTAAAGGCTAAAGATCAGAGGTCAAAGGTCACATTTAGCAAAAAACACCTTTTTCACTATTTTGTACTGAAACTTCAAAAGAAAACCTTCATTTTACATGAAACTTAACAAGTATAATAGGTTAGACTAGTTCTACCAAAATATGTAGTTTCCATGGCAACCAAGGTCAAAGGTCACGTGACAGGGGTCAAATACTTTTTTTTGTATTCAATTTAACTCTTAAGGCTAGGTCACACTACAACGATATCGGATCGGATTTCGTTCCGACTTTTGTGAGTTTTAATTAATATCTCCTCCATATTTGGTCGAAAAGAAACAAAAATTTGCCAGCCTGTGAAGATATATGAATTGTGTCGCAGGATTACGAAATTCTAAGTTATACCAATTATTCCCTGACGTCACATCCGCAGACAGCTTTTATCGGATACGTGTTGTCCGATAAAAGCTATTTGTCAATGTGAAGTCAAGAAATAAGTAGTTTAAATTCATTTTCCGTGGTCCTCTCGTAACGGTCATATATTTACACAGGATGGCAAATTTTTGGTTCTTTCCGACAATGGATGGAGGAGATTTTAACTTAAACTCCCCAAAATTGGACAGTAATCCGATCCGATATCGCTGCAGTTTGACCTGGGCTTTAACGGAATCCTCCACAAATCTGAAAGTTTAAGTGTAATAGCCTAGGCATGATAAGTTGTACCGATATGTATGGTTGTCATAGCAACCAAGGACGTAGTTCGCGTAACAGATTGTCAAAGGTTAAAGTGGGCATGACACGGCCGCAAAAAATTTTGTGTATTGCAAGATTAGATACAGTATTTTACAAATATCATCTCACACCCCATTAAAAACCCGTACAATTCGGCATAAATTATATTCGAAGGAAAACTGCGTTCAAAATCCAATTTCGAAAAATGCCTTAACAGCTCACCTGACTTTTATGACGCAATTGGCGGCACAAACCCCGCCCTACGGCGCGCATCTAGATGTGGAACTAATGTAACGCTCGGTAAGGTTATCTTATCTTAGCAACCTCATGAAAACGATTGCATCACAATACAGAGCGAAAGGCGCGGACCATGGTGGGGATTCGGAGCAAATCATTGGCCAATATGTTCGCGTGTATGCGCGCGGGTAAAAATGGTTATGTTATTGTGCAAGAAAGACGCGGTTCGGTCGCTATAAAGAACAGCTATGAAAATGTATGGACAGACCACAACAAGTGCGTCCCCACTACGAGCCCCGTCTTTACTGTATGAGCTGTTTGATGAAGATGCTATTGCAAATACTAAGCAGTAACCGTGCAATGCACAATTCACAATGTAGTCAGTGGCCACGCTCACTGCTATTGTAGCACCGGTGTTTACAGTTATGTATGCGCTAACACATTGGTGCAGTGTTGCTAACCGTGCCTCCAATGACGTCACCATTTTTGAGACGTGTTCACATACGTTTTTCGCTTTCGAATTTCATATGGGCTGAGTCTGGCCTCTAATTGGGAATTCAAAACGTCGCATTTCGGTATTTATGGACATAATTTAGTGGGGAAATCATTCACTTTATGTCAAGGTGTACCCAAAGAACAGTTACAGAGGAACTTACTTTGGCCGTGTCATCCCCACTATAATGTTTTGTAACTAGCCTATTTTTCATAAATTAATATAAATAAGCTACACTGTTAAAAATTTCTGTAAATTTACAGACTTTTTTTAACTTAAACTTTTTGTATTTTATTTTTAATAGAGATTTTCTGTATCTTTACAGACACTTTGTATTGCTACAATAAAAAAAGGTTGTTTAACATGTATTTTCTGTTTATTTGAAAAACCATTTCTGTCTGCTTTTTTAACCAAATTTTACTGCTTTGTAAAACTTTTTCTGTAAATTTACAGAAATTTTAACAATATTCTGTATTTTTCTGATTTCACATAAATATACTGTCATTTAACAAACATTCATTTTGTTTTTAAGCTGAAAAAGAAACAAAAATAAGCCCAAACAAACAAATAAGAAATAGCCAGAAAATTTTCAATATATAACATACATCGTTCTGCGAAGTTTCAGTTTAAAAAAAAAAAAACATTTCTGGCAAATTTATGGCCCTATTTGAAAATTAACTTACATTTATTATAAAAGCATACTTAGTTATTACGTTCTTAGTTATAAATATCATACAACTGGTGTTTTGTCACATATTTTTAAGTAAAAAGAAATTGTAAGGCCCTAATTTCAGAGCACTGACAATTGGTATACTGATGTCAATTCACCGCCACAGGCGCTCATGCACTTGATCGGAGCAAATTAAAAACGTTTCACAAATTTACTTGAAAGAGTCTGTAAATTTACCACTTTATGACGTAAATCTCATTTTGCATAAATGGGTGGAGCTTATTTTGTAGGCATTTTCCTAACAAAAGGATTGCTGTTGCTTTGAATAATATCTTCTTTGGCGTTTTTTAATCAGGAAGTGATAAACTTATTCTTTACCTTGTCTGGAAATGTTTGCAACCAATGTATTTGCATTCTTTGTCATATTTATTTTAAAAACAATTATTACATTGTACAAAAAATGTGACTTTCCAATTACAAAGTTCCTAGAGATAGAAGTCTACTTGACAACAATATGACAACAAAGCATCCTCAACGTGTTTTGTTTGGTTTTCGCCCCTTGGCTCTTCGCCAGACAATCGAGGGGACTTTTAGAAAAAAGTTTTGATTGAAAACAACTTCGTAACGACTCATTACGTTGATAAGCAAATACCTGATCTACCTAATGGTGAAGTGTATGTTACGTAATAACATATGAAAGGTAAAAAAGCGATATTATAATAAATATTAAAACGTCGGGAATGAAAACAGTAGGCTGTAAATTCACATAAAATTAAGGTAAACAAAACAGAACAATTCTGTAATTCGATTTTACAGTAGACTTTTGTAAACTAATTTACATGCAAAAACTGTAAAGAAAAAGCAAACCCTTAATGTTTTTTCATGATTACAGTCTGGCTGTAAAAAAAACATTATTTGGTTGGAAAAAAATTTGCCATAAAAATTATGTAAATTTACAGAGAAATTTTTTAACAGTGTAGACTCCTAGGTTAGTACTTCGAAGTAGCAGTCTCGTCTTCACAACTCAAATTCCATTTTTCACTAGCTTGTATGCTGCAGTGAGATTTTTAGGTTCCTGCTCGCACTTCACTTTGATGGCCCTTATATCTAGAGTGTTCTCATATGGTCTATGCAGACAGTTGCTTTCACTCCAAAGTTGCTGTAACTGTTAGGCCTAGTAGTATGAAAGTTAAAGTCAAACCTAGGGCTAGACTTGAAATCTGAAGCTGGTTAACGGTATGTAGTCTAGGTCTGAAGCTAGACCTACGCCATTCATAGGCTTGAGTTAAAACCCAAGATATGAAACTATGGGTGACTAACATTAGGTTAGGCATAGGGCCTACCTATCTTACATATTAGCGCTCTTGAAACTTGGCGGTCCTGAAGCATCGCAAAAAAAAAAAAAAAAAAAAAAAAAAAAAAACGTACGTGACAATTTCCTTGCCACGGGCTAGGATTGGCCACAGGCTAGTACGCAGAAAATGTTTGTGCGTCGCAGGGAAATCTTCTAACGCCTCACGTTCAACAACACACGCACACGCCCAGTTTTTTTTAATTGAGACGCACTTGATGTGCATATCAGTTCGACACACATGAAGTATGCCGTCTCGTCAAAATGAAGAATACGCTCAGCTAGCGCCTGAATAATAACAATTACGCACTTGTCTAAAGCGTCCCCGAAAGCGTCTTACTTTTATGATCGTTGCGTCCATATCCGTATCAGTTTAGTGTAACAGCCAGGCTCGTTTTTTTCATAGTGGTGCAGGGGGATAACAGCATCTTAAAAAATAAATTTCTTCCCAAAATCTTAGATAGGCCTACTGGATTAAAAGGACAAGCGTTACAAAGATTGGGTAGCATATTTCTCCAGTTCTTACATAATCCGGTATCAGAATTAAATATCCAAATGATGTTTTTTGGAATAAGGGGTGCGCCTGTTCCAAGAACTTGATTGGTCTGTGCCATATTCTTTCCCCTCGCTACCTTACGAAAAAAACTTCTGTCCCCTGGAACGAAAAAAGGATCGCTTCCCTAGGACTTCAAACAGAAATTTCAAAGAATTGTGGCATGGAGTTTTAGTATGGTAATTTTTGTCAATGATATTCTACTGTAGCATAAAAACAGCACAGATAAAACTTCTAGCACATAAATAGTTCTAGTTCTGTAACCAACTTGCGCACATGTTAGCAATGAGATATGCAACTCCGTGGATTGCCCTCTTGTTTTATTTTTATTTCATTTTACATTGCAAACGTTATTCATAATTTTAAAATTCCACCCGTAGTTTATACTAATTTCTTTTCCGACGATTTTATTTTTAGTGTATATCAACATGACCGCGGTGTTGTTGGGTTTGGGGATGAACACCAGATCATGACTATGCATGGATATCACGGACTTCCTACAACCACGGACAGAGCATACGTCCTATACGTAGGTTGTCTCTACCGTACGTGTAAGCACAGACGAGTCCGGACAGCAGTGATGTTCTGATTTCAGTAGGCCATAACTGGGGTGTATAACCTTTCAATAACTACACGTAGTGCAGGAATATGATATTTTTCCCATTCAAGTTTAAATTTTTTAAAAATGTTACAGAGTCGTCGTCAAATCACACAAGTTATAGCTTCACGGCGGCCATCTTGCTGTGCTTTCTTTGCCCCAGGCGGTAGCTATGCAGTCTACGCATTGGACTTAAAACGCGGTATACGCTCTGTCCTAACGCTTTCTTAACGCTCAGAGTTTTTGAAGGTTTCAAACTTCTGTTGCTCAGGATAAATTAATGGTACCAACCCATGTTCTATTTTTGTTAGAAAATTGATGGTACATGTTAAAGATTGAAAACCATCGAACATACATGCGAATCCATGATGTCACTTTCGCTTCAATAACATTTAATTACCTCTCATGGAGAGATCCAGCGTACCCCCAACACCTATGCTATAGAGCTTAAACTGCCGGCCCATTACGTCATGTTTTTACTTTTTTTCTTGTTAAGGTGAAATACCTGAATGCGGTGGATCGTTTGGACCTGCAGTTACTCACGACCCTCCACTAATTTTCAACGTCAGAGAAGATCCTATTGAGTCTACTCCAATAGATCCGGGTTCCTCTGAGTATCAAACTGTACTGATGGGAATAAACCAGGCCTTAGTAGACTTGGACCAGAGTCTGAAAAAAGACAATACGTCTGTTGTGGACTATACCATAAACTATTGTGGAATGCCTTGTTGTAATCCACTCAATGTGGTTTGTCGATGTAACTAGTTGAAACGATAAGTTAGGATACTACGTCATGAACGTTTTCACACTTAAAAGTGACTTTTAGTCAAGAGGAGACAATTGGGAGAAACGGGGATGTTCATTGCATTATTCAATACTTCCCATTTATTTACCAAAAGTCAAAAATAAACAATCAAACAACATGAAAAATTAGTCCAATGCGCAAAATTGTGACTTTCATGTACAACTCACAATACCTCTTTTATTTCTTGAGCCTCAGCACGATCGAAGCCACGGCTTTCCAGACTTTCCATTTGATTTACTGCGCATGGTAGAAGACTACTTTGCTTTCTCTTCAGTACGTTTTTCTATTAAAACATGTTTAAATTTTCTATCCATGGGCCTCTGCAGAAAAAAATTCGGGGGGAGGGGGCACACTTCTTTTAGGGGAAAAGCTCCGCGCCACCATGAGTTGGCGCTGAGCGCAAGAAAATTTTGGCCCAAGAAATGCATTTCTAAAGCCTATTTACAGCATGTAAATAAGGAAAACACCGAGTGAACTGTTAAGAAATGTTGATGTTAATTTTTCTTCGTCTTTTTTAATATCTTCTTCGTTTTTTCAGGTTTTTTATTTTCAAGGGGAGGGCAAGTTCCCCCTTGCCCCTACCTGCGGACGCCCATGTTTCTATCCCGCTCTTTCACGTTCTAGTATGAAGGCGGCCATTTTATTTCATGTTATTGTCAGGTCTCGATTTAACAATGGGCTACTTTGTGAAGATAAAGTTTAAACCTGCTAGAGCTTAATAGCAAGCAGCGGGAAAAGTTATGGAAATTAATCATTGTTAGGTGTACATTTTTGGCATCTGGAAATCAAGATGAGTACACGAACAAACATTAATTTACGTAATTTACGTCATGTGACCACTCTGAAATAGCCATTCATTAAGTACATTGCAAGGAAAAGCCAAGACAAAAGGTCTGCTTGGCTCTCTAGATACCGAATTCATGATAAATAGAAGTAGCCTTAACCTAGTAGGCTTTTAAGATGCAATTTTCGGGCTTTCGAGACCACAAAAGTACAGAAATAGGCTTTTTTCATGGGATTATCGTGCTGGCAGTGACAGTCATTTATCATGAGAATGGTCACTTGAAGAAAAGCAAAATGGAAACTGCTCATTAAAACTCTTAAACCATTACCACTATGATAACAGTTTTTATTTCATTTACATTTTCTCTTCAAATGATTTTGAAAAATGTTGTCGAAGCTCTTTTGGTATCTTTATAAACTCTTTTTATTGTCTGTATTTACAATTATTCCCGACAACAAGCGGGCTACCACTATTGTTGCGCCCTTTGCAGCATCTTTTACTGGCCGGGAAGGTGAATTTAATGTCAGTTTGTGTATTTTATAAGCTTATAACCACGCTTGGCGTGGAAGCAATTAACTCAGCACAGCGACAAAATTAATTAATGCGGATAAAGCATGAAGATACGCTTCGACAAAACCTATCCCTGTATTACAGAAGATGACCCTCTTCATCAGAATAAAAGGCAGATAGCACAGTTACTGGTGTCTGTTTGAGCATTTTGTTATCTGGGCCTTGAAACAACGCTATTAAATTATGTATTTTACCAGTAATGGTGCAAGATTAAAGTATGTTAAAAAGTTGAAAAGGGCACTGACAGACGATTTTGGTCCGTGAGAGGGGGGGGGGGGGGAAGGGCGGTCGACCCTGACCATATGACAGCTCTGCCACTGCTTCGAATTCGAAGCATCGAAGGCAACAGTTTAACCCTAGCACAGTATTAGCTCGCCTCAGTTATTCCCAGTTCGTAGCAGTACAGGTTGGCGTTTTGCGCTAACGAATCCTCCACGAGTTTAGCAGTACAACACTGTGGCCTAGTTATAGTCTAGCCCAGATGCCAGTATTTCTTATAACAGGAATCAGTCATTTCATCCAAGTTGTGTTTTAGTGTAAAGCAGTTTATAGTTTGTAGTTTGTAGTCCCAGTCAGCACATTAGTTCATAATCGTGGTCAGACTCATTGTTGTGAACTGTGAGTGTTTGATACTGAATACAGTTGCAATTGTGTTAGGGGTCAAAATTATTTGTGAGTCAATCATTCATATATGTTTTCAATGAGAATATAATGATTACAATTATCAATCACCCTCCCCAATACAGTTAATACTACACCTGAATTTCCTGTCTTGGTATGCACCAGATTGCGCCATTTTAAGTTGAAAAATTGAAAAGCTCCCTACCATGGGAGGGGCCCCCCTCACATGCCCACCCCTTCGGCTACTTCGTGGCCTCGTCCGCAACAATTTCCTCACTCACATGCCCAAATTTCAAAACGCACCTCCCCCTCTTGAAAAAAGCTGGTGACGGCCCTGGGCGAGTCATTTAAAGGTCAAGAGCAGTCCTCCCAAGTAACAGCTTATTATCACAAAGTTTCCTCTTACTTCTCTTAAAGTATCTTTCATCGTATTTTATAACTTCAATATTGCATATTAAATGTAAAACAAGCGTTTACTTCTAGTAAATTTTACATTTGAAGAGAAAATCGTTGTCACGTGACTCACAACAGCCAATCATGTAACAGAACAGTCTACTACACTACTTTAAGATTGGGTGACTGTTTTTTACCTTTAATATTTCGTGGTGCTAGTTTTTAGCTACACTCACTTTTATTCATTATAGGAGACATTATTACACATTAGGTATTAAATAATTAATTCCCTTCCATCTGATTGGAAGATTGGTGGTCACGTGTTATAATTTATTTGGCACTTTAGTGGTGCTAGACCTTGGATAAGTACCGCATAACCAATAAAGGTGAGTTAATAAAGTGCAACCCACTGTGAACAACTATATGAACAGTATTTACGACTTAAAGGCAATCAAGTCTCACACAAACTACAATTCATAAAATAGTCTACACAAATTCTCAATTGCACAGCTCTATGATTGACAGCAAATGAAAAAAAAATGCGACTATTGTAGCTCATATCACACAGTATGTACTGTATTGAGAGTGTTCTGGTTACACATTGGGCCTAATATACTCATCCTGATCCAATAAACTGCATGGGATTGTGTCTGGATGAGTTTTTGACAGCTGTGGGTGTGGCTTTAGTAAGTATGTTAGGAGAATTGGAACTGTCTGGGGTGTGAAGATTTGGCCTTTCAAAACTTTTCCAAACACTTTTCCTCTTAAAAACACGTTTAGGAACTAAACAGATAACGTTTAGAATTGTGACATGTTTTCAAAGTGGAAGAAGTCCGTATAATTCCTAAACAATAGGACAAACAATTACAACAATAAAACAATTATAATAACATAGTAACATATAGACATTCATCTGGCAGCAACTGGGAATAGTTGTCTAAGAATAAGTGCTAAAGGTATAAACGTAACAAGTGGTACATAAAAAAATGTCATTATTCAGAATGAATAATTTAAGTCCCCGGGAGGCCGGGCAATCTTTGAACTATGCTCCTCACCCTACCCCATTGACCAAAAGTTACATTTTTTATGCTAAATTTTTCGCTCTTTTTACCAGAAAGATTTTTTTAAGTAAAGAAAAATCGTATGCTCTGAATCGTTTTTTTTTTTCAAATGAAACTGGTCACTGTAGAAGGTAGAATTCTTCTTTATTTTAGCCTTGCTACAGTGAACAACAATTCCAGTTTATCTATGCCCTCTGCAAACTGAGGAACATTGATAACATTTTAATTCTTCGAGTTGCTGAAGAATCCATCTACTCACAGACTACTCAACTGACAGGGTTGCAGGGCCGTCACCAGCTTTTTTCAAAGGGGGGTGCGTTTTGAAACTCGAGCATGTGGGTGAGGAAATTGTTGTGGACGAGGCCACGAAGTAGCAGAAGGGGGTGGGCATCGGAGGGGGCCCCCTCCCATATGGTTGGGAGCTTTGCAATTTTTCAACTTAAAATGGCACAATCTGGTGCATACCAAGAGAGGAAATTCAGGCGTAGGATCAACTGTTTCTGGGAGGGTGATTGATAATTATAATCATTATATTCTCCTTGAAAACACATATGAATGATTAACTCAAAAATAAATTTGACCCCTAACACAATTGCAACTGTATTAAGTATGAAATACTCACAGTTCAAAATTTAGTCGGTCCTAATTTGGTTCACTTCTCAAGAAATGAGTCTGTCCACGATTATGAACCAATGTCCTGACGGGGACTATAAACGATAAACTGTTTTACACTAACACACAACTTGGATGAAATGACTGATTCCTGTTAAAAGAAATACTGGTACCTAGGCTAGACTATAACTAGGCCACAGTGTTGTACTGCTACATTTGCGAAGGATTCGGTAGCTTGTTAGTTAGATAGAGTTTAACGGCCAAGTTCCAACCTATTGGTTCAAGTCGAGTCGGCCACGGCCTTTTTCCAGTTGTGCCCCCTGGATTGTTTCCCCTACTCCATTGCTTATGCTGAATATCACGTACAACGGCAGTAGGTTCCTTTTTAGAGTCTTTGGTATGACTCGCAGTGGCGTAGCCTAGGATGGAATTTCCGGGGGGGGGGGGGGCTAGGTTATAAGTGGGGGGGGTCTGGTACCTCCAAGGGTCAGGTACGGCAAGACTATCAACGCGGAGCGCCACCAGAGGTTGGGGCGGAGTGTGGAAGAAAATTTGGGGTTTTAAAAACCCTCCAGATGGCTGGAAAAGGCACTTCTTACGTATTTTAAGTCGGTTGCGCCCAGCCTTGAAATACGAATCTCATGTCTGCCACTTTTCAAATAGTGTGAATGAAAAATCAATCTATGAAAAATGATAATACATACACTTTTCGGGGACCCAAAATCTGGGCATCTCTGATCTGTGTCATGGCCTGGAGGATGAGACTGAAGGGAACCGGTATCTCCCTTCCTCTTGGGAAAAATTTTGAAATTCAGGAGAACGTAGATCGCAAACGCGGCAATATTTGAACAGATTTCAGCTTCAAACGGGAATCCAAAATTAGTTGTGTCCCTCTCTGAGAAACATTTTTGGCGTTATATTTGCTCCATGCAAAATGGTGCTATGTTTCGCAAAACTTTGAACTGATTATGACCTACTTTTTGAATTTCCTATTTGGGGAACATGAAAATTTTCAAAATCCTCATTTTTATTCTTTGTAGAGATTTTACACGTGACATACATACTACCAAAGAAACAATGTTTTCCGAATTTCAGTGGTGTTGAAATGGAAAATGGTGTAGTATTTGTTCAGTCATCGGTACATTACCTAGTCATAATTAAAATATCTCAAAATTAAAATCTCTCAAAAAATTTAAACCGCAAATCCGAAGTATGGATCATGCCGGAAACACATGAAATGCGGACCTTGTGGACATTTTACAAATCCGCCCGGACGCCAGTACCAACTAGTAAAAAGAGGACTTCTTGAAGAAATCGTTCTACAGTGGCACTTGTCATGGGAAGGAGTGAGGCACGACATAGGCCTGCTTTTCAGGGATGGATGGGAAGAATTATTCGAAGGCACCCTTACCCTTAAAGGGCCAATCCTCTCACCTCAAACCACAATTTTGGTAGGGTGTACTGAAATTCTCCATTGGCTCAGCTCCTTGATTGACAGCTAATTCAAACAATGCAGAGTACCAAAGCTTTTATTATACAGCATGAACTGTACTGAGAGTGTTTTGTTTATAAATATTGAGCTTTTCTATACTCGACTAATCAACTGTTATTGTCTCTGGATGAGGATGAATTTCAGACAATTGTGGGAGGAGCTTAAGTAAGAAGGTTAGGAGAATTGGTACTGTTTGGGGTGAGAGAACAGGGCCTTGAAGACATATTTTGTGTAGGATAAAGTATAGGAATGGTAATGTAAGAATAGTCTCCAGTGTATGATTGCCTTGTTTTCAGTAGATCAACCAGCCATAGAAAGGCAGAAAGGGTCTTAACTTAACAAAGTCAAATTAGAGTTTGCCGCCGAAACATTCGTTTTATCTTCTAAGTGTAATGCAATAACCGACAGTGCAGATTATATACGGTACCTAATTTAGTTAAAATAGTCATTTTGAAGTTATTACTTGATTTCATACGTGCACACATAATGTGTTTTACACACGTTCATGCATGTTTTATTAATTGTTACACATTTTATCTATTTACTTTTTTTGAAGGAAATACTTCAAAGTGTTTTCCGTTCAAACACTTTATTTTTTCTCAATTACTTTATCAGGAGGCAAAAAAATCTTGTGGACCTGAAGAAAATCGGGGGGGGGGGGGGGGCTAACCCACGCCACTGATGACTCGACCTGGGAAGCGCGGGGTCAGAAGGAATCGGTAGCATAAAACGCCAACCCGTACTGCTACGAACTGACTATAAAAGAGGCGAACTAAAACTGTGCTATGGCCTGCGATACTTCGAACTCGAAGCCTAGGCTGGGAGGAAGGTTGAGCGGAAATGACTGATGGAAATGCAGCCCTGGATTTACAGACGCGAATAGTGATAGATCTCTCGAAGATACTTGTGAGATCGACGACGACCTGAAACTTCGCCACGTGATAGTCTAGAAGTATTGAAAACGTAGGAAAGATTGCCGTTTGGTCGTTCCATGCACAATTCCGACCGCATTTTAAAAAAAAAATCTCCACACCAGGCGGCGACGCCCCTCCCCCAATTTTTTTTTTTTTTTGGCGGGCAGGTCTGGAGGGGGGTGCGTTCGCACCCTCCGCACCCATCTGGTGACGGCCCTGGGGTTGATAGGTAACTGATGAAAAGTATAAATGAGAGAACTTACGATAGGCAAATGATTCCCTGCCTGAAGTCTTGCCCGAAAGACTATTTAAGCGGAACGCCACTGTCAGATGGCGCGGAGCGTAGAGGAAATTTTGAAAAACGGACAGTCGAAAATGGTTTTTCTCAGGCTTGTAAATAGTATCTAAGCAGCAAGGAGGTAAAAAGACTTCTTCGGGGGAAACGGGCTAGGATACAGTTTTTCCGAGTTTTCTTTGAAGTGTAAACACCACCGTATGAGGGACGTAATTTGATATGCTCGAATCGCGCCGAATCGTTTGCCTTTTTTAAACAAATATTTGTGGCTATGGGGCTTGTATTGCAGACATTTTTGGATTTGGGGATTCTTGTACAGGGAAATTTGAAAAGTTGGGGGATAACTGAACAAAGAATTTGCACATCCTATTAACAAATCTGAGAATGATTGAACGGCTTTCGACTAAAGATCGTTGTTGCTACATAATGTTATCTTGAAGGTCTACAAACTTAAGCTCGCCAATAAAATTTTTGAGAGTTTCCCAAACTTTATTGTTTATTTTAGACAATAAAGTTTCAAACTTTTTCAAAGTAAAGAGCTAATATTGGAGAGAGTCTGGAATTTTATGAAAGAAAAATTATATAAATAGCACTGAAGTTCCGGTGTCACATGCAGTTCTGGTGTCACAAATGGCAAATTTCGGTTTTTTTTTCGTTTTAAAAGCTTGAAAAGGTTTATTAAACTGAGTCATGAGACAGCACTTATGCATTAGAAATTGCACATTGAAGCGCGCTTCTTTGAAACAATGAATTACGAATTGGCGCTTTTGAGAACCCGGAATTTCATGAAGAAAGGTTGGGAATACCACATAACGGAAAAGAGGTTTTCTGACCCGGAAAGTGGTGACGGATCCGCCCCTCATTTTTCACTGGGGAGCTGTCGTCCCCGCTCTTCTTACGCCTATGCATTTTGACTAGCTTTAGAATTAATATATTAGTAACATATGATATCAAATTTCCTCTAGGCGTTCTTTCCAAAATGTTGCTTTGCAGACCTGCAGCCCAGGGTATGGGGGTAGATGAACAAGGTACCAATTACGAATGCAGAATGAAATAACATTTTTGGGCAAAATGTGTATTTCTTAGCCAATTTTTCCCGAAATTAAGATTACATTAATTTACATATTTCTTCAAAATATCTACAAATCTTAAGATAATATATTGAAACTCTCCTAAAAGTATTTCCTATACATAGGTACTTTTGTGTCATAATAACAAGGTTATTGCACTTTAGAAACGAAAGTTACAGTCTTTCAAAGTTAATACTTTGAAATTTCAGGAAATACAATTTTGTACGTAAAATAGTATTTCGCCCTGTTTTCACTTCGCATCAGCTCAAATAGTACAACTGATTAGGCCCAAATAAAACCAATATTGTACACTTTGGGTTTTAAACATAATATTCAGGACTATGGTTACATTATTACATGTTTGTGTTGCTTTTCAGACATCTTGTATCAAAACCAAGATGGCCGCCATCGGTCAATGCACCTTTGACCCATTTTTCTTGAATTCCAGCATTTAATGATCATTTTCGATTAGAACAACTGTGATATTTGGTCAAATGGCACCAGAAGATACAACCCAGGACAAGGGCACTCTTTTTTATTCACAAAGCTTGTAAACCAAGATGGCGGCTAGGGGTCAATGTACTTTTTTCCCCCTTATACCTATCTTTGACTCAAAATTTTCGATCAAGAAAGGAATGACCACTCGTTTATTTATGCACTTGGATGCAATCTTCAGCAGTCCTAAACTTCGTTAAGCACATTTTGGATTTATTCTAAGGTGGTACTTAACGTACTTAACCGTCAGTTGATTTAGGCACTCCCATCACTCCATCACCCACCCCTTACCTCGAAAGTAACTAGCTAAACTACTAGCCAAACCACTTGTATTGCTCACTTCGACGTACGGCTTTCAAATACGTTCGTAGTGTTTGGACAAAATATGGGCAATTGCAGGATAAAGTCGGACATGAATAGGATACAGTGTTAATTAAATCCACTTCCTCTTTATTTATATCGTTTCTGTGCCAATATGGTGGCTAGGGGTCAATGCACTTCTTACTATTCATCCTCATTTCTATATTTGGGTGGAAATTCCGTACCAGTGAAGAAAGCAATAACCATCTGCCACCTAGTGCAATAAATGTAATCTATAGCATGTCTAAACTTTGTTGCAAGAACAAATTATATCGATTTTAAGATGGTGGCAATAGGTCAATTAACTTTAACCCATGTTCTCATGGCATAAGTTCATAATAGGGTCAGTACTAGCCTAACCACATTAATAGTCCATTGCGATGGTTCCCAGAAACTTTCATTGTATTTACAGGGGATATATTTGACATTAGCTGGGTAACTTTACCAGTACTGGAGATACATCCTAAAGTGCGGCCATTTTTCTTTGAGTACAGGGCTTCTGTTCCCAGATGGCGGTCTGAGGTCAATGTACTTAATTAAGGAATAGAACAGGCCACCAGAGTACAAATTTGACAGCCTGTTAAAAACAATTCTTCTCCAAATGATTTTGTCAGTTATTTAACTTTCTTTCTTGTTGGTGTGATTTTTTCAGTTATTTAACTTTCGTTTTTTGCATGGTGTAATGAATTAGAAATAGTCGGGTAACTGTACTCTATCACGTGAAGTCGCCATTTTGAATTTCAAATTGACAGACGTTTCTTTTCCTATCAGTTATACATGTTGCAATGTTAGTTGCAATCTTTTTATCACCGCATTTGGCCAATTTTAAGATCGATTAACTTATACGCTATAGAAGATTGAACATTTTCAATTACTCCTGGACGCCATTTGGGGTCCCAGACTGTTAGATGAGCTAGAGCTGAATATACAGAAATGAAAAAATTCCGGAGAACTATTGAATTAATGAGGAGGATGGTTCCATAATTACTTTTATTATTATGATTTCGCAAAATATTATTTCTGCAGTAGAGAGTGGTCCACGTATGGGAATGCGCTTCTTTACACAATGCAGAAAATCCAAATCGTCCACCAAAAGAATGATAGCCTGATGATTTCTTTTACAGTTAAACGGTTAGGCTTGGTTTAATACCCCTAAATATATTATGGGAAGATGTGGCATGTTCCCAATCAGTTATATGAGCTTTTCTAATGCCTTTTGGAGCTAGGACTGTCTTGCTATCCGTTTTGGTGTTCAGGTGTTACCATAACTATATTATAGACCTAATTTGTCTTAATTTTGACTTTGAATGCAAATGTAATTATTAAAATTTCACTATATGACTTTCCATCCTTACGTTGTACATAGAAAGTAGATGTATATGGTGGTATTCCTGGTTTTTAAAATCATTACTTTGTGTCATAAAACTTAGGAGAATTTACGGTTTGCTGACTAACTATTTCATTTTGTGACATTTAATGTCAATTGTAGAATATTCATTTTACTACGTTTGCATTTGATCTCCTAATTTTTAGTCTTTGTATCCTTTATCTAATTTTAATGTCATTATCCAGGCTTGAAATTCAAAAAAGAGACTTTTTCATGCCTCGAAGTTCAGATTTCATTTTATAATTTCATAGAAAAATCTACATTAACCTTTCTTTTCTATAAATATTTTACTTATACTGTGACTCCAGTGATATATTTGGGGGTTTAATTTCAACTTATTTCACTTCATTTAATGTGATTTAAGTACTTAGTCAAAATTTGACTTTCCAGATTTTGGCATTTTTGAAGTTTAAGTCCTTATTAAGACCTGAAAGTCACAAATATGACTTATGCGTTAAATTTGTGACCTACTATTAAGTTCAAATTTACTTAAAAGGCTAACATTGTATTCTAGTTACTATTCCTAAGATTTCATTATTTAACTTTAAGTGCCACAAATTCCACTTTTGATCTTTACTCTTTACATATGAAAATGAAAATAGTATTCTGCAGGTTCATTATTTCAACTTTGGGTTTCTTCTGTGGTGATTGTAACCATTAAAGTCTCTTGTATCTCTATTGTAACTTTGGACCTGAAGTGGCATAATCTTAGGATTACATTTCACAATATCGACAAAAAGGTCAAGCTATCAAATTCGTTTTTTACACTTTGACTTTGAAAGTCACTAATTTGAATTTCACGGTTGTTAATATGTAATTAACAACTTCTAAGTGTGCTTCAAAAGGCCAAAACAATACGCAAAATAAGACCCTGACTTTCATAGTAAAACTTCAGTTGGGAGTTAGAAGAATCAAATTAAATTGGTAAATATATAGAAAAGTTATAACATTGAAATTCACATTTTTAACATTAATATCTTTAAACTAAAGATTAAAATGTGACATTCGTGAGACTAAAAGGTTAAAATTAAGGTATCACAACTAGAAATCATGAGATATAAAGCAAAACATTACCTTTCCAAGTTATTGTAATGACCTGGAAGTCGTACTTTATACATCACTTATTCCTTTTTATGAGTTTAATATCTTGCTGGTCAAACAAATGACTTCAACTTCAACTGAGCAAATTGGATTACTTAAAACTGCCACTCTTAATGTGTAAAACATAAGACATAAGGTAAAATAAATGTGTTATTTAATACCCAACTTTCCATTAATCACTATAAAAATTTATTCTCTTATTGAATCAGATATACAATCTTACGTTAAAAGAAGCATTAAATTAAAAAAGCAGGGAGTTTTCATTACCACCCCCTAACTAAAGGTTTATAATATAACATTGAAACTGTGTCAAATTTTAACTGAAACGTTTGAAGGTATTATAACAAATAACAACCTATTAAGTTAGAGTAATGAGATAAAATAACTATTCTGAAAGAATTTTTTCTACAGATGACTTAAGAAGCCACAGGAAGTCTAAGTCATAATATTATGAAGTTAACTTAAAAGTCAGTATATTATAACTAAGACAGGAATACTTCTTGTGTCAAAATAATGAATGTTTAAACACCACTATTGACATAAAAACCACCCTGAATCTATACTTACTATATAAAAGGTAAGGAATCATGCTAAAGTCAAGTAATAAAATGTTAGTAACCACACTTGCTTTAAAAGCATAATTACGAAAAATCAGGTCTTTAATATAGTTTTGATGACACCTAATGGTTGACAATACATTGATGGGTTCACATGGCATTTGTAAAGCCCACAGATGTTTCTTCCTCAATATAGTAACAGTAACGACAGATTAGGTCTCTAATACAGTTACGGTGACACAGAAATGGCTAACAAGACATTTTTAGATTCGAAAGACATTAAATGAGCTCCAGGGATTGTTTAAGAACATGTTTCTATCTGCTCGTAATATTTTTAGTAGTATTAAACCACCTACCTTCAGGATGCCATATTTTGGAGGGCGATTTTGATTTTCCCAGTTGAGTTAACTAGCTCATTTCCATATGTGAGCTTATGCTTATTGTCGAAATTATACTTTGCGGAATAATAGTAAGAAAAGTAGTACTGTAATAAAACCCTTCCTTTCGGCAATTTTATGGTTCTCCGGAAGTTTTCACTTCTGTGTATTTATCTCTAGCCCATATAACAGTCCAAGATTAATTGAAAATCTCCAGTCTTCATTAAAAGCTAATCTACCTCAAACGTGGTCAAATGCGGTGATAAAAAGATTCAAACTAAAATTGCAACATGTATTACTGTTCAGAAAATAAGAAATGGCCACCATTTTGAAATTCAAAATGGCTACTTCACATGACAGGGAACAGTAAATAATGAAACCCGACTATTTCAAATTCATCACACCAAAAAGAAAGAAAGTTAAATTAAATCACTTGGAGAAGGATTGTTTTAACAGTCTGTCAAATTTGTACTCTTGTGGCTTTTCCTACTCTTTAAATAAGTACATTGGCCTCAGACCGCCATCTTGGAACAGAAGCCATGTACTCAAAGAAGAAGTGTCTATACTTTAGGACGTATCCCCGGTATTGGAAAAGGTTACCCTGCCAATATCAAATAAAAACCACTGTAAATACAATGAAAGTTTCTGGAACCAATCGCAATGGAATATTAACGTGGTTAGGCTAGTACTGACCCTATTATGAACTAATGCCATGAGAACATGGGTTAAAGTTAATTGACCTATTACCATCATCTCAAAGTCGATGTAATTTGTTCCTGCAACAAAGTTTAGACATGCTATAGATTACATTTATTGCACTATGTGACAGGTGGTTATTGCTTTCTTCAGTGATATGGAATTTCCACACAAATATAGAAATAAGGAGGAATAGTAAGCAGTGCATTGACCCCTAGCCACCATCTTGGCACAGAAATAATATACATAAAGAGGTAGTGATTTTAATTAACACTGTATCCTATTCATGTCCGATTTTATCCTGTAATTGCCCGTATTTTGTCCAAACACTACGAATGTATCTGAAAGCCGTCGAAGTTATCAATGTTATTGGTTAAGCTAGTAATGCCCCGACAGGGTAACTGTCGAGGTAAGGGGTGGAGTGATGGAGTGATGGGAGTGCCTAAATCAATTGACGGTTAAGTACCACCTTTGAATAGATCCAAAATGTACTTAACGAAGTTTAGGACTGCTGAAGAGTGCATCCAAGTGCACAAACAAACGAGTGGTCATTTCTTTCTTGATCAAAAATTTCGAGTCAAAGATAGATATAAGGAGAAAAAAAGTACATTGACTCCTAGCCGCCATCTTGGTTTACAAGCTTTGTGAATAAAAAAGAGTGCCCTTGTCCTGGGTTGTATCTTCTGGTGCCATTTGACCAAATATCACAGTTGTTCTAATCGAAAATGATCATTAAATGCTGGAATTCAAGAAAAATGGGTCAAAAGTGCATTGACCGATGGCGGCCATCTTGGATTTGAATCAAGATGTCTGAAAATAAATACAAACATGTAATAATGTAACCATAGTCCTGAATATTATGTTTAAAACCCAAAGTGTACAATATTGGTTTAATTTGGGCCTAATCAGTTGTACTATTTGAGCTGATGCGAAGTGAGAACAGGGCGAAATACTATTTTACGTACAAAATTGTATTTCCTGAAATTTCAAAGTATTAACTTTGAAAGACTGTAACTTTCGTTTCTAAAGTGCAATAACTTTGTTATTATGACACAATAGTACCTATGTATAGGAAATACTTTTAGGAGAGTTTCAATATATTATCTTAAGATTTGTAGATATTTTGAAGAAATATGTAAATTAATGTAATCTTAGTTTCGGGAAAAATTGGCTGAAAATACACATTTTGCCCAAAAATGTTATTTCATTCTGCATAATACCCATCACATATGGTATCATTTGATAGAAAATTTAATTGTCTTTCATATGACACCTTACACGTTTTGATTGGTGGTTCTATAAAAGTTTTGCCATCAAACATAATGATGCCTACTAAAACATGGCCGCCATTTTCAAAAAATGGCCGCCAGACGTTGTTGCAACGAATGGTGCACGGCAAACTCACATATCTGAACATCCCAGGTGACTAGCTTCATGCTGATACACTTCGTTATTGGTATCTAGTCCATCTACCCCCAAGGCCCTGGGCTGCCGGTCTATTGTACCTTCTGTGCACTAGATGCACCGAGTGTTTGTAGATAAAAATTAGAGTTACACAACAATGGATCACAGTTTGGTACAGCCGAGGAACTTGAAAACGTTGTTAGATTGACGGTGAAAGACTGACAAGTAAGCTGACTGTTATTGATTTGTTATTTATACTATCACATGAACAAGTTGATTTTGGGGTGTTTTGTGACACTTTGTAACGTCCATAGGGACACATTGGAACGAAACTAACGTATGCTAGCCGGGAGTGTACAATTCGACTCCTGACCGAGTTACACAGAAGACATCAATATTAAAGAGTCACAACAGATAAAGGTCCTGGCCTTAAAGGCCCAATTCTCTCACCCAAACAGTACCAATTCGTCTAACCTTCTCACATAAGTCCCTCGATCCCACGATTGTCTGATATTCATCCTCGTCCTGACACAATCTCAGTTTATTGCTTCAGGGTGAGTAAAGAAAAACTCAATGGGTATAAACCAAACCGCTCAGTACAGTTCATGATATGTATTATAAGCTTTGGTACTCTGCATTGTTTGAATTAACTTTCAATCAAAAAGCTGAGTCAAATTAGAATTTCGGTTAGCCCCGACTAGTACTGTAGTTTGAGGTGAGAGTACTGTAGTTTGAGGATTGGCCCTTTACACCAATTGGTTAGCAACTGATCGGAAAACCTCATCAACCTAACTAACTGACTAACCGACATTTGTTCTCCCCCTTATGTTCCGCTACTTCCTTATATGAACTCCTCAAAGTTGTCTGGTGCAAGGCGTACTATGACACAGGAAATTAAGAATGCATTTAATATTAATTTCTTTGTAAAATTCAGATTAAAAGGAAAATTTACAACTTCCTTGAACGTAACGTTCATGCGTTAAAAAAGAAAGAAAATGTAGCGAAGGGTTCATAATAATTTAATAACTGTTTTGGATTTTTGACTAGGTATTTTAATTGGATTGTAAACTGGTAAAACCATTTCTTCTGTGAGGAAATATATATATACTCAAATTTTGTTTAAGAGACCAAAAATGTTGTTTTGGCATTGAGTACATTTTAACAGCTCATTGCTCATTACGTACAATGGACAGGTTTTGAAAAATTTGAGTCCGACTGTTGGAACGAAATCCATTTTCTATGAACTTTTTGTGTTTCAGCCTGTGGCCCGCTTCTCGTGACAGCGGTCTCATGCTGCACACAGAAGTGATTTAATATTCAGAGTAGTACATTTATTCTTTGCAACTACAATTATTTTGATAAATCGCCCAGAAAAAATCAAATTCATTCTATTGTAGCTTCAGTTCTAATCCTCTCCCCCTCCTCTCCTCTTCCTTCTTTTCTTTTCTTTCCGTTTCTTTTTTTTTTTTTTTTCGTCTCTTCTTTTTTTCTATGAGAGAGATTTTTAAAGAGAAAGATTCTTAAATGACCAACTTTTGTTTACGATTCTATGTATGAAAGCGAATGGGGAATAGAAATGTATAGTTCTAGATGTGCAAATGTGGAGCTCTAGATTTTTATTAGTATGGGAAATGCTATTTCCTTTCATCGAAGGCTCCGATTCTTCGAAATTTTCTGTACGCTCCGCGCCAATTGATGGTGGTTCTCCGTTTAGATACTCTTGGTGGAAGAATAACTGAGATTTACGGGCAAGAAAAACCCTAAACTGAAAGGCCCCCCTTTCGCCTACGCCGATCACTAGTTCTGTTTGATGTTGGCTCTTAAAGTACGCAAATTTAGAAACGAATTGTAAGGGGTGGGTTTATCCTTACAAATCAAGCCTGTCTTTTTATCCAACCAAATGAATTATTACGTGTAAGCTACCACAAAAGTGTCCATAAATACTAATTTTCAAGTATGAATATGTTACCTTGTATACATAATAACGAACTTGCACAGGTGCTTAGCTTCAACCACTGATCGTCGCTGATTATAGGCACTCTTGGCCGAGGTTGATTCAATGGACAAAATTCCACCTTGAAGATCGTTCAACCAGGGCCCATAAGGTCTGGGTCGTGGAGTAGCAGCGCGGTCCATTCCACCTGCTGTAAACCAATGTGATTCACATCTGCAGGGGTTCAAGTCCCGCTCGATTACTGTTCGTGTGATTTGTTGGTTGATTTGGTTGCGTTCTGTTAGTGGGTTTGGTTAGGTTTTCTTGCGTTTTGGGGGTGAGTTTTGTTGGTTCTATTGCGATTTTGTTGGGTAAGTTTGTTTGGGATATGTTATGTTCGTTGCATTGGGTTGCGTTGGGTGGTTAAGGTAGAGTTATGTTGGGTTTTGCTGGGTTGGTTTGGTTGGATTTTTGGGGGTGGGTAAATTTGGTTTGTTCTTCTTCGGTTTGGTTTTGGTTTGGCTCTCTTGGCTTTTGTATGGGGGGTTTGGTTGAGTTTTAAAGGTTGGGTTCGGTTGGGTTTTGTCGAGTTGATTTTGTTGGCTTTTGTATGGTGGGTTTGGTTCGGTTTTGTTGGTTTGTATGGTTGGATTTTTTTGGGGTGGGTTTGTTTTGATTTTGGGTGAGTGAATTTTGTTTGGTCTTGTTTGGTTGGGTTTGGTTTGGCTCTGTTGGCTTTTGTTGGCTGGATTTGGTTGAGTTTTCAGGATTGGGTTCGGTTGGGTTTTGTCGAGAGGGTTTCGTTTGCTTTTGTTTTGGGTGAGCTGGCTATGTGTTTCTTTGGATGGGTTTGGTTGGGTTTTTGTTGGGTTGGTCTGGTTGGATTTGTTGGGTTGGTTTGATTGGATCGGTTTGGCTGTGTTTTGGGGATAGTGTTTGATGCATTTTGTTGGGTTTAAATAATCTTTGTTGGATGGGTGGGGTTGAGTTTTTTGGGGGTGGTTGGGTTGCGTTCAGCTGGGTTTCGTTGGGTGGGCTTGTTTTAGTCATGTTGGGTTTTCTTTGTGGGTTTGGTTGGCTTTCGTTAGGTGTGTTTGTTTGGGATTTGTTGCGTTTTGTTGGGTTGGTTTGGTTTGGTCCTGTTGGGTTTTCATTGGCTGGGTTAGGTTGGGATCTTTTGGAGAGGTTTGGTTGAGTTTTATTGTTTTTTATATTTGATTGGGTTTTGTTGGGTGGACTTGGTTAGGTTTTGATGATTTTTGTTAGATTCGTTAGGTTGGATTTTGTTGGAAGGGTTGGTTGGGTTGGGTTGGATAAGTTTAGTTAGGTTTTGTTGGATGGCTTTTGTTTAGTTTTGTTTGGTTGTCTTGGTTAGTTTTGGTTTGCCTTTTGTTATTGGGCTTGGGTTTGCTTGGTTTTGTTCGGTGCGCTCAAATGCACCCAACAAAAAACCAAACCTATCCACCAAAACCTAATCAAATCCATCTAAAGGGAAACAAAACAAACCCACCCAACAAAACTCCACCAAAACCCACCCAACAAAATCCAATAAAACCCCCAAAAACCCACCCAACAAACCACAAAAAGCCACCAAAAAAAAAGGAAACATAACCCACTCTAACCCAAGCAACAAAACCCAATAGAGCCCAACTAAATCCCTCTTACAGAACCCAACCATGCCCACCCAATAACACCTAAATAAACCCAAACAAACTCACCCAACAATACCCAAATTAAGCCACCCAAAAACGCAACAAACTCAACCAAACCCACCCAACAAAATGCAATACAGCCCAACCAAACCTGCCCAACAAAACCCAACCATGCCTCTCCAACAAAATGCAATAAAACCCAAATAAACCCACCCAACCAAACCCACCCAACAAAACCAGCCAACAAAACCCAAACAAACACACTCAGCAGAACCCAATGAAATTCACCCGACAAAAACCCAACATAGCCCTACCAAAAGTACCCAACAAAACCCAACCAAACCCACCAAACAAAACCCAATAGAACTCAACCAAACCCACCCAACAAAATGCAATACAGCCCAACCAAACCTGCCCAACAAAACCCAACCATGCCTCTTCAGAAAAATGCAATAAAACCCAAATAAACCCACCCAACCAAACCCACCCCCAAAAACCAAACAAAACCAGCCAACAAAACCCAAACAAACACACTCAGCAGAACCCAATGAAATTCACCCGACAAAAACCCAACATAGCCCTACCAAAAGTACCCAACAAAACCCGACCAAACCCACCAAACAAAACCCAATAGAACTCAACCAAACCCACCCAACAAAATGCAATACAGCCCAACCAAACCTGCCCAACAAAACCCAACCATGCCTCTCCAACAAAATGCAATAAAACCCAAATAAACCCACCCAACCAAACCCACCCCAAAAAACCAAACAAAACCAGCCAACAAAACCCAAACAAACACACTCAGCAGAACCCAATGAAATTCACCCGACAAAAACCCAACATAGCCCTACCAAAAGTACCCAACAAAACCCGACCAAACCCACCAAACAAAACCCAATAGAACCCAACCAAACCCACCCAACAAAATGCAATACAGCCCAACCAAACCTGCCCAACAAAACCCAACCATGCCTCTTCAACAAAATGCAATAAAACCCAAATAAACCCACCCAACCAAACCCACCCCCAAAAACCAAACAAAACCAGCCAACAAAACCCAAACAAACACACTCAGCAGAACCCAATGAAATTCACCCGACAAAAACCCAACATAGCCCTACCAAAAGTACCCAACAAAACCCGACCAAACCCACCCAACCCACCCAATAGAACCCAATTAAACCCACCTAACAACGATGGGATGGGTTTTTGTAATTGTCGTTTGGTTTTGTTGGGTTTTGTTAGGTGGGTTTGGTTAAGTTTTGTTGCGCTTTGTGGGTGGGTTTGGTTGGGTTTTGTAAGGCTATGCTGAGTGGATTTCCTTGCGTTCTGTTCAACTTTTAGGGTGGATTTGGTTGTTTTGTTGTGTACTGTTGGGTGGGTTTATTTGGGTACTGTTGGATGGGTCTGTTTGGGTTTTGTTGGGCTTGGTTGGGTTTTGCTGGGTAGGTTCTGTTGGGCTTTACTGGGCTTTGTGAGGTGGATTTAGTTGGGTTTCGTTGGGTTTTATTTGGTGGGTTTGGTTCAGTTTTTTGCGTTATTTTGAGTTTGTTTGGTTAGGTCTTGTTGGGTTGGTTTGGTTGAATTTTGTTGGTTTGGCTTGGTTGTGTTTTTTGAATAGTTTGGTTGGGTTTTGTGGGTGGTGTTGGTGGGTTTGTTTGCGTCCTGTTGGGTTGGATTACTTGGGTTTTGTTGAGTTTTGTTCGGTTGGTTGAATTTTGTTGGGTGGTGTAGTTGGATTTGTTGGATTTTCTTGGGTTGGTTTGGTTGGATTTTGTTAGGTGGGTTTGGATTCGTTTAGGTTTGTGGGTTTGGTTGGAATTTGTCAATTGGTTTTTGTTGCCTTTTTGGGGTTTTGATGGGTGGGATTGATTGGGTTTGTTAAGTGATTTTGGTGGGATTTAGTTGGGTTTTGTTAGTTGGGCTCGTTGAGCTTTTGTTGGGTTTTCTTGAGTGGGTTTGGTTGGGTTTATTGGATTTTGGCGGGTAATGTCGGTTGGGTTTTCCTGGGTGGGTTACATGGGATTTGTTGGGTGGGTTGAGTTGGGTTTTATTGGATCGGTTTGGTTTTGTTGAGTTTTGTTGGTTGGGTTTGATTGCGATTTCTTGGGTGGATTTGGTTGCTTTTTATTGGGTTTTGTTGGGTGGTTTTGGTTGGGTTTTGTTTGGTGAGTTTGGATGGGATTCGTTAATTGGGTTTGGTTGGCCTTTATTTACTGGGTTTTTGGTTTGGGTTCGTTGGGTTTTGGTGAGCTTTGTTGGGCTGTTTTTGTTGTGTTATGTTTAGTGGTTTGGTTGGGTTTTGTTACGTTGTGTTTGTGGGTTTGTTTTGGTTCTGTTGGGGGGATTGATTGGGCTTTGTTGGATTTTGTTGGGTTTGTTTGGTTATGTATTGTCGGGTGGTTTGGATCTGTTTGTTGGGTTTGGTTGGGTTTTTTGTTGGGTGGTTTTGGTTCCGTTTAGGTTGGTGGGATTGGATAGAACTTTGTTAATTGGTTTTGGTTGACTTTTGCTGGGATTTCTTGGGTGGGTCTAATTGAGTTTTCTTGTGTGGTTTGGTTTTGCTCTGTTGGGTGGGTTTCATAGGGGCATGGGAAATGATGTCGTAATCCTTCCCAAAATAACCCCAAAATGTTCAAGTGTTAAGGGTACATAGGAATGGAGCATCGATGTATAACGAATCGAGACAATATTTTGTCGCATATTGCCGAGTTTGCCATCCTTCTTTTGGAATGTTTTGTTTATTTTAGGTGAAGGTTAAGATGCAAAATTGTTCTTACTTTGACAGCGCTTTGAACAAATTAATGCTGGTGTGGTCTATCGTCTCAGCTTTGCCATTGGGAGGGGAAACCGACTGAATAGTCGGTTATGGCAGTAGCATCGGAAAATCTTTATAAGTGGTAACCATGTAGTGTAAAAGTACCTAGGGCGGAGAGGTCAAGGCACTCTCACGGCCGTTATCTCTTCCGCTCTCATTTTGAACAAATGAATTGTCTTTCCACACACCTGTAGCAGCCTAGAGTGCTTTCACTAAACGTCACAATTGTAAACCACGCCCACTGCCGGGCAAAAATCAAACAGTGTTTTGATGCGAATGTCACAGGTGGGTCGTTAGCTGCTTTCAAGCTAGCCATACGAGCTTATGTACTTCACAAGTTTTTTTACTGTCTAAAGAGGTGGTATTTTTCCAATGAGAGGAGGGGCTTCAAATATAGCCTCTTCGGAATGACCACATAAATTGAACAAGTGTTATCAATACCCAAATTTGCACTAAGAAACAAGAATTTAACACAATATATATTATTTCAGTCTTGCATTTAAACGGACTGAGTTTTATATTTGATTACTTGGCAACCTATGTCAAGAAGTACGATCTAATTTAACTATAGTTTAAATCTTTCTTGTTTATTTATATATATAAAGTTACATGATCCCTATGCGTATTTCTTATTTCTGTTGTGCAAAAAGTAGGAGCTAGTGCCTCTAAAGCCCGCCCTCCAACCCCCACTCCGCCCCCAGTGCTGTTGTCCAGACCGGCCGAGACCAGAGGGTGTCGAGACCGAGACCGACAAGGTCCAAGACCGAATGTACATGTTGCCTAGAAAAATAAAATTCTCAAAAATTCTGAATTCCTTTCTACTTACTTTTAACCTTAGTTACTTTATGGTCGGTAATGACATGTAGCACCAAAAGTGCATCGGCATTTATTTTGTATATGTTTTATCATATGCATGACTGTACACGACAGGAGGCCGTGGACTGTGACCCGCAGTTGGTCAAGACCTTGCTTGCTGAATCGGGCAGACTTCAGTGCCTCAGTGGGGTAGAAATGATGCCCTTGTTCGGGAACTGTTAAAGTGCAAAAGGTCACCGCCCTTGAGAAAAAGAGTCCGTGATGGTTATGGTCATATGCCAAAACAGGGAGCTTCCAGTTGCCTGACCAAACATAGAATAAATACCTTTTAACCACTCGTTGAAGTTTTTTTTTTCCAATTTGGCCATCATTGTGGGGGGTGGCAGGTCCCTATCCCGCCCCATCCAGTACGGCCCAGGTGGCCCTGCTCATTAAATCAGAGCCACTGAGTGTTACAGGTCATAACTCACAGAATAAAGATAAGGGCCTGTACTCTCACCCAAACTACAACTATCATAGTAGTCTACAGAAATTACTTATTGGCTCAGTTCTTTGATTGGCAGCTAGTTCAAACAATGCAGAGTTTTAAAGCATATATTGCACAGCATGAACTGTTCTGTGAGTGCTTTGATCTTACACATTGCTCTTTTAAGTTTTACAGTCAACTTGAAGCAATGAGCTGAGATTTCGATTGGAAGGGGATGAAATTTAGACTACAACACTGCCCCCCCCCCCCAGCATTCGTTTAGAGCCAGTGCTAAAGCAATTGCAGGAGCTACGGTACCTAACAGAGATTGTACAACAGACCCGATATTGAACGTTAGCCAGGATGGCCAGAGGGACAAAGGCCCTGAAATCTTGTCATTATCTAGAACTGAAACCCTTTTTTCTTCAAATTCGACCCCTCGATTATCTGACAATGGGCCTGCTTGTAAATCACTGAAGATCTGGTAACATGAAAATGATAAAGTTGGGTACCGTATTAAATGAAGAAAGCATTGAAAACCTAGAAAATAGCCACCATACATGCTGAAAATCTTCGAATGGTGTTTCCGCTCACGAATTTACCACTAACAGGAGGTTTTCTAAAACCAGGTAATGTTTATCCTTCCACTCTGGGCATTTAAATGTGCCAGACAGAGATTACTTGACTTTGAGCTTAAGGTCCAATCAAAGAAAAGACTGTGTGTCTGATTCAATAAAAAAAATGTGCTTGGAATTGGAATTGGAACAGGAAATGGTACTTCACTTTAAAGGCTCACTTTTCTCACCCCAAATGGTACCAATTCTCCTAACTTTCTTACTTCAGCCCCTTCCAAAATTGTCTGAAATTCATCCTCATCCAGACACAATTTTAGTTTAATGCTTCAGGATGAGTATAAAAAAGCTCAATGCGTATAGTCAGAACACTCTCAGTACCGTTCATGCTGCGTATTATAATAAGCTTTGGTACTCTGCATTGTTTGAATTAGCTGTCAATCAAAGAGCTGAGCCAGTTGAGAATTTTTGTAAACCCCTAAAAGAATTGCAGTTTGGGGAGAGAGGATTGGTCTTTTAATTGGCAAAATGAAGGTGTGAACCAACATTCCAAGAGGCCTTACGTTCCATGAATTTTATCAAAATCAAAATCCATCAAAATTTTACAATTTTACATACATGGCATATGCTATCCTTAATTTGTGCATGAAAGTGCTACCTCGTTGTGCAACCTGCATTGCAACTGTTCAAGAGAAGTTTTCACATAAGTTTACCCTGATGGTTTCGTTTTGAAAACCTTCAAAATTATCAGCATCACCGTTAGCAAAGTGTAAACAACGTGGTAGTTAGGAGATGATAAAGAGTTAACAAAACAGGTGTCAACATTGTGCAACATGCACTTCACTTCATTATTTTTGCATAGACAGCAAGTTTCTCTCGAGAACGGTGTAAGATTTTGACGTATCTTCAACAGACTTTCCCCGGGAAATTTTACTACTCTGTCTAGTAGAGTCAAGGCACTTAACTGGCACGTCGCTACACCTTCAACAAAAATCGGGCATGACTAAAAAGAGCATGAGAGTATGGGGGTATGTATCTCTCAATCATATCATGACCGAAAAAATTAGCACATTTGACAAAGCATTTTAAATGATATTTATATGAAGGGCAGTAGGTCGAGGTGTAAATAAACAGAAGAAAAATACATTCAAACGTGCTTAGTAATATTATTTCTGATGATATAACTACAGATCAGGTTAAACATTCATGCAGAAAAATTGCGAACGTAAACCTCGCAAATGCGTTACAGTGTATGAGCGCATGGTGTACATTTTAGGGTTTTCCTTTTATGTATTTTTTTTTTTTTTTTTTTTTTTTGTAGTCGGGATTGTGACTAAAGGTCTGGCTAAACTAATTCCACCATTTTGTGACGTCACCAAAAAATCGTCAAAAATTTCATAATTGAAATGAAAATCGTCATTAAATGATTTCTTTTCAACTTAACGTAGCATATCGAAGAATATTTGATTTCACTTAGCCTGCCACAAATGGAACAATTCAGAAATTGTATTATGATATGAGCATATAATCGTTTTGGGTAAAAACTTTTTGATATGACCCGTAAGCTCGGCGCTAACTGATTGTGAGGCTCCATTTACATAGCCTCCCACAGATCTGAACACATCACTTTGTCCAACTTTTCGATCCACCTCTCTCTATGAAGTATTTTTTCGAGTGCTCATGTATAGGCGGGAGTGACCAATGTCTTAAACTGAGCAGTGAATTCGAATTGGGGCAAGTACATTTCCAACTTGAAAGGGGAGAAATTTAAGGTAGGGGAAAAACACTTGTAATTCAAATTAAGTAAACTACGTTTATCCTCTAGAGCTTCTTTGTAAAAACAGCCATATCATAAGATTGGAATAAATCCTCGTACGTAGGGTAGTTACACTTGTAATTTAAATTAAGTCAACGATACGTTTGCCTCTTAGAGCTTCTTTGTGAAAACCTCATTATCATAAGCATGGCCCAAATCCTCGCACGCAGGGTAGTTGCGCCTGTAATTTAAGTCAACTACATTTGTTATCTAGAGCTTCTTTGTGAAAACAGCATTATCATAAGCATGGCCCAAATCCTCGTACGCATGAGTTTCTTCTAAGTCATTGTGCTTTTGCTCGGGTTCTTTTTGTTTCGCTTCTAAAACGTCCATATTGTAAACTGGGTTATTAAAGGGAGTTTTAGCTGCAGTTTGTGCTTTTGGTTGACTTTCAGAGGATACCTCCAATGAGCTGTAGACAGCATCTTCCATTCCTATGTCGGCATAGTCTTTGGTAGATTGGTATGCAGGATTGTAAATCTGGTCCTGAGATTTGTCATCCTGTCCGTTTAGCGAGTAGTCAGCATGAATGCCCTGGTAGTCCCCATGAGACCAGGAAGTATTAACTCCTATTGTCGAATAATTTTCAGTCTGTCCGGCTAAAGATGAGAAAAAGAAAATATAATACGTTCGTTGAAGTTAAAACTTTTATCATTGCACAACTTGCACCTTTGATGTCATATTGCATGGAACAAGCTGAATTAAGTCAGTGTTCCCGTCTACTATTAAAGGGAAATACTGCGTTTAAAATGCTCCAACGTAGCAATAAAATAAAATAGCTCTATTCATTTTCAAATCATTCAGTCTCAAAAATAAACCCAGCAATAGCTTCATATCCTCAAAATATTATGCGCAAGAAGAATTATGGAAGTTGCATCTTTTGAAATATTGAAATTTTGGATGAACAAACAATTAACTGAACTTCTATCCGAGCGAAACTGATTTTTTATTATTAAACAAATAAACTTAAATAAACTTAAATTATTAAACTTAACTATTATTTAAAAAAGGGCTACCATACTGCCTTATTTGTAATTATTTTTTACTTTTTGCCAATCAGTATTGGTTTTAATAGGATAAAATTTCCTTGTAAAACAAATGCAATATTTCTCTTCTAAAGGAAATCAGAGGGATTATTTCTTTATCGTCGAAGCACGTGCTGGATTTCCCTCTCATTACGGATTCATATATGCTTTCATGTTCCAAATGGTGGCAGCAGAGGCAATTTTTAGTGAAACTACAAGCTCCCTTCTTTCTACCCCCCCCCCCCCATCAGTTGGAGATGTGACAACAGAGACATCGAGAATCTAACAGGGACTCATTGCAATAGATTGAAATGCTTCTGCCTATTGAACATCTACATAGTTTGTGATCTCATTGCATAAATCTTAACAATTCTGTTTACTTTTTCAAAAGATGACATAAATTTTTATACATTCGGAAGTGACATCATTTTGTCAATGTCATATAAATTACCCTTGTTCTAAGTATGTTCTTCCGAAAGAAAACTTTATTTTTTTCCTTAGCCAGCAGTTATTCTCCAGGGTCTTCTCAACTTACCCATTTGATCATCTTCATTTTGAACTTTCCTGAAAAATCGAATGATAAGAAAATATTTGTTTGATGCAACCTCTGCATTGTAACCCTTGTAATTCCAAGATTAAAAAAAAAATCTAAAGAGAAATTCGTACCCAAAGTTTGTTTTAAATAAAGCCTCCAAAATGCTTTTGTAGCAACGCTCGTTGCCTCTAAAAGAAATTGTCTTGTTTCCTTGGCATATGATAACTTCTTGTCTATCTTCATTGTTAACTGTACTAAATCTGTGCGATGTAACATGGGGGAGTTAGAGGCTAAATACTCTCACCCCAGACAGTTCCAATTCTCGCAATCTATTTACTTTTAGCCCCTCCCACAGCTGTCTAGACCTCGTCCTCATCTACACAATCTCAGTTTATGCAGTTTATTGCTTCAGGATAATTATACAGCCAATGTGTATTCAGAACTCAGTGAAGAAAGTGTTTTGTAATATGAACAAAGATATTATAAACATAGATACCAAACTTAAATGTTGCGGTGACTCTTCATGGAGGCCGATTCGGAGGGGCGGAAGTGCTGATCACTGATCAGTCGTTTTGAAAGTCAACAGTTAATTGATATCTTCTGGTAGTAGAAATAAGTATGATTTTAAAACATTGCAATTCTTGCAAACACCGTTCCTAAGTAAATTTCACTAACATGAAAGAGTTTTAGGCTTCTTCACCGGCTTTCTTCTTAAGAACATCTGAACATTAACGCACAACGACTGGTTTGAAGTTCATTTGCTTACTGATTGGTCAGTTTCTATGGTATCTTCACGAGTGCACATCTGTGCACGCGTTTACATTCTTACGCGCTTACAACACAAAATCAACTACTGCCAGTGGCGTAGCTAGGATTTTTTCCAGGGGGGGGGGGGGGCAAAGGTATGAAATTTCCCCAAAACTTTTCCCGGTCAATGTGTATGTATTTCATATAAAATATGCAAACTTACAAGTATAACAACATTACCATGTCATTTTGTAATATTACCTGCATTTTAATCTTAAAGTATAACATAGAGCAATCGGAAATAACAAAGTATATTATTTTGGTAAACAATATCTGGTTTATTTGTATGTACTAACGCAGTGGCGTACGCAAGATTTCTCTGAAGGGGTTTTCTTGGCCACAAAATGTTATTTTGTCATAAAGATTATCTAAGCGGAGCGCCACCATTGGTTGGCGCGGAGCGTAGAGAAAATTTGGAAAAATCAGACCCCTTAGTTGGCAGGAAATAGCATTTTCCAGGCTAATACGAAGAATCTAGCCAGTCGCTTTCTTCTTTTGTCGTTTGCAATAAAATGCTCTCTTCAAAATATGTTCGCAAACTGCAAAGTGATCAGAGAGTTGAGAGCTAATTTTACCCCAAGTATGTAATTTTGCCCCAAAGACCGAGCGAAGCGCCACCATTGGTTGGCGCGGAGCGTAAAGAAAATTTTGAAAAATCAGACCCCTCAGATGGTCAAAATAGCGTATTTATGCTTCTTAAGAGAATCTAAACATGCAGTCTTTTTTATCGACGCCACCAGCGGGAAACAGAGTCTACCTTTTTAAGTAAAATTGGAATTTGACAGAATTTGTCTAGGTCTATTTGTAGGAATTAAAAAAAAAAAATTGGCATCACTGAAAGACCTTGCAGGGGCAATCCTTCCCCTTTGAAAATTTTTGAAACTAAATTGGGTGTCCTTATAAGCAATCTGGTGCCACATATGCTATCTTTTGAAGTAAAATCTGTGTTAATAAAGTTAGACTACGTATTTTTAAGAACAAAGAAAAAATGGCATCTGTGAGGGGGGCATGGCCCAATGGTCTCCCCTTCGCACGCCACTAAGGAGGCCTAATAGTGGCTCGATCACACAGGATGTCCTGTGAGAAAAGCAGTTTGTTAAGTGTAGAAGGCTACAAGGTACTCATTGTCCATTTATTGTTGCACTCAAAGTGAGCAGAAAGCTATTTTCCTGAACTAGCTTGTAAGCCTCCAAGGATTATGGTAAGTAACAAAATCTAAGTGTGCCAACGGATCCCGTTAATTCTAATTTCTAGATTACCTTTAAGTTGATCGTTGGCCTTGGATTGTTTCAGCCCAATCCATCGTTATGTACACAGAGTAAAATCGTACAGCTACTGCTAGCTTGAAGAACAGGGTTGTCCGACCTTTCGCAGCGGTGGGCCACATGTAATGGTTATAATGGACGAAGGGCCGCATTCTATAGGCCTACTCGTTTTTGTTTTTTTTTTTTTTCAATTTTTTCCGACGCCCAAGGCAACAAAATGCAATCATTGCGCGTAGAGAAAACTGATTCATTTTCGTTTTTGATTGAACAAATAAATAAATTTTAGCAAAAATTGATGGTATTGGGCAGAATGTTCGGACAAAGTTTTTTTTTTTCATATTCCTCCTGAATCATTCTCAACCCGCCCTTGTGGATAACACTCCAATGTGGCTAGACATGTAGCAGACATTTGAAATGAATTATTTCATTCAAAAGTAAGCATGCTATAGCGGACGGCGAAGCCTAAAGTTGTCATCAATTAATCTGCTTACTGAATAATTTTGCAATATAGATTATTTTTGACGGGCCGGACGCAACCTTTTCGCGGGCCGGGCCGTGGCCCGCGGGCCGTAGGTTGGACAACCCTGTTGTAGAAGAACAAAACAACCTCGGAGGTCTACGGTAGTGACTTGTCAGTTTTCACATCATTTTACTGAATTACCAAAGTATCACCTGAATAACAGCTTTCTGTGCACTGAAATGCACTGATCATAACCCCCGTGCGTATACAAACACAAGAGAACATTCAATCTGCTACGCGGCGAGGACATTTCTGTGGAACGCATACTGGGCCGGTTCATGCGACACTGACGAAATCTGAGTTCATTTGATGCGTGAAAATACGAATTATGTTTTAGAAATGTCTCACAATTTCTTATTCTAACAAACATTTTGAGAAATTTTTGTGAAATTTTGTAATAATAAGAAGATTCATCAAATTTCCCCATTTTCATCAAATTTCCCCAAAAATTTTTCCAGGGGGGGCAACTTGCCCCCCCTGCCCCCCAGTAGCTACGCCACTGACTACTGCCTTCTTTTTCCAAGCACGCGGAAGTACGCGTCAGTTACTCCCGACTGCACACTGAGAAATACATTGTGGGGGTACAGAACTTGCTTTGAAGATACACGCACGCTGACATTTCGTCACAGTGGAATTCTTTATAACGCACATCACAGCTTGGGTGCGAATTGATCGCCAGTAAGGATAAGCTGAGATTTTGAAGCAGACTTGCGGCCACAAGGAACTGACAGGGGAATAGCCTACATATCCTTCAGAGTGTACGAGATCCACTAAAATGCATTGAAGAGAGTGATCAGGTATTGGTTGATCTTATAGGGGTATAAATTTTTTCGGGAAGACTTCCCCCTGCACCCTACTCTTAGCTTCAAGATTGAGTTAAAGATCGCTTAAAATCTTAAAGCTGGTTGCTCAAGCAGCGTTACAAATGACGTCATTTTGAGGCGAAAAAATTTTAGGCCTTTTATTGTACATGGTCTTCGTTTTAAACCTCGGTTTTCTATACCAGCTTCTTACGAACAATCAAAATTTTTAAAATATATCTTAGCCAAAAATAAAAGTACACCCAGTGCAAAGAAAAATCTATTGATATAGCTTTCACTCTGGCCCCAAGTAAGCGAGTTCGGTTACTCGTTTTGTTGTCTATGCACATGCGCACATCCTCCAAATCACGGGATAACCAAACCAATCTCGCACCTAGAACACGTACGTGTTCCAAAAGTTGAGTTTACATAAAAAATTTGGTGATATCGTTCTTTTTTAAATCCAATCATTATATAATGAGTAAACTCAAGCATTTTTATGCAGTGGACTTTGCCTAAATTGCCTTTTTGGTGCAAAAATGTGCACGCTTTAATCTGCCGGTAAAGTAGGGCCGAGTCCCTTGTTTCGTTTGGGTTGGCTATTCAGATTTATGCTATAGTGGTGTATTCACATACCGCAGGAAAACAACGGAACACCGTACACAAGGTGCTTAGCAAGGGTCGTATTTCCCAGAGAGTTGTAATCCCATGTTGCACCCCACAATTCCGTGCGCCAACAAACTACCGAGATAAAGCTTATACATTGGCAGATAGGTAAGGGAGCTCTTTCGATTGAGGGGATACACGTTACCCCCGGGCCTTAGTCCTAGAGCTGAATGTTGAAAAAAATATTATTCTTACTTGCTGCTCCTCATAAACACGAAACATACACATCCGACTCCCACAAAAAGTAGTATAACTACAACCAACACCACTGCTAACAACCAGAGCAGACCTGTGAAAAAATAGTAAAATGTTCTTATTTCCTACATGGCTAGAAAAATCTTTTTAAAGCCCGCAAGTAGTAACAACAGCTTTCTCAAGACAAAATAGCGTTTAATGACATGCATGTTTTCTAGGTCAGTATTCAATTCATTTAGACGTATTCTAAACAAGATGACGTGAAGGGCGTGCGCAAGAATTTTAGTTGGGCAAACCGGTAAGTTTCTGCGATTGACATAGATTAGAGTCTACCAGAGCAACAGCAATTTTTCTCCATTGTAACTAACTAAACGCAAAATGGTGTCTTCTTATGAATAACAGGGCCATTGTGCTTGGTGCTCAGCAAAAACAATGGAGCAGGAAAAACAAGCCAGTGAGTCACAACTGGATAAAATGCAGTGGCCGACTCGATTTGTACCAATTGGTTGGGAAATGGGCCGTAAAACTCCATCTAAGTAACTATCTAACTGACTAACTGACTAACTGACTAACTAACTACCTAACCAACTAACTGACTGACTGACTGACTGACTGACTGACTGACTGACTGACTGACTGACTGACTGACTTATGATAGAATAGAGGGTTGATAATGTTTTCGTATTCGCTGCAGTGGAGAGGTCTAAGAAAAAGGGTTTTCCTGCCCTTCCCCCCCCCCCCCATCCTTTGGAATTTATTCCTTTTTTAGGAGGAAAGTGATGCAAAATGGTGTTATTTAAAAAACATCTTGAAGCATATTTAAACACGGCGCAGGAGGGTCAATAGGAGGTGCGCGTCTCTTTGCTCGAAGAATACTACTTCAAAGTGATTTTCCGGAACAGCTGAATCTTCAGACTACATACAGAGATAAGTGTCAAACCCCCAATTGTGCACTCTCCTGGGGGACGGGCTACTAGACCGGTAGGATTGCTGGACCTAATTAATTTTTATTTACCATGTTTAATGTACAAAGTTTACTAGACATGTTTTGCACTTTACTGTCAAATTACAACCGATGACGTTTAATTCAAATTTAAAAAGAGTCGACAGAGACGGCATATGGACAAGAGCAAGTATTGAAGAAAGTCCTTCATGGCCCTTGCTTTCTACATGAGATTCCTTTGAACATGGATCTTCAAAGGCTTACTGGTTTAATAGCTAGTTTGTCTCTCCGAATAGGACTAACGATAAATAAGAAGCTTGTAGCACAAAATTTGCTGAAAAGAACGCTTCATTGCTTAGAACAAAGTACAGTGGCGTAGCCACGGGGGAGGGGGGGGGGCTGGAGCTGAGGCTGCGGGATTTTCTCCACCCAGATGTTTTGCGTCCTGATAAAGTAACTGAGAAAAAAATAAAATGTTTGAACGGTAATAAACTTCGAAGTATTTCCTTCAAAAACAGTAAATAAATAAAATGTGTAATTAAGAAACATGCATGAATGTGTGTAAAACACATTTTGCGCGCACGTATGAGTTCAAGTAATAACTTCAAAATTCCTACTTTCACTAAATTTGATACCGTACATAATCTGTACTGTCGTTTATTGCATTTCACTTCGAAGATGAAATGAACGTCTCGACGAAAAGCTCGAATGTGACTTTGTTACGTTAAAGGGAAATATTGTGTTTAATATGTTCCAACATCGAATAAAAAAGTTAATAGCTCTAGTCATTTTCAAATCATTCAGTCTCAACAATAAACCCCAACAATAGCTTAATCTCCTCAAAATATTATGCACAAGAAGAGTAATGGAAGTTGCATCTTTTGAAATGTTGAAAGTTTAGGTGAACAAATTATTCTTGGCAAAACAAATAACTGAATTTCTATCTGCGGGAAACTTATTTCTTGAAAAAAGGGCTACCATACTGCCTTATTTGTAATTATTTATCACTCTTTGTCAATAAATATTGGTTTGAAAAAGATGATTCCCTTGTTAAACAAACGCAATATTTTTCAGTAACTTTAAGTTTTCAAAATTAGACTATTTGATATTAAATTGTTCCAATGAAGCCCCCCTGGTCTGTAAGAACCAATTTAACGTACCCGGAACAAGACTCAACTTGTTCGCTCAGCGTCAACCGATGGTGTTCCGCTTAGATAGTCTTGCCGCGCCTGACCCTCGGAATACCAGGCCCCCACTTGTACCTAGTCACCCCTAAAGATTCCACCCTGGCTACGCCACTGAAAAAGTATTATTGTAGGCATCTTTATTTCTAGATCAGACTATCTGACTATTGAGTTTAAATAGAGCCTGGGGCTCCTCCTGTGGGCTGGGTTGTAGAATATGCTCACGGCATTTCCCGTCTGTCGTAAAATGCGACTAAAGGAATGGACTTGGACGGTTTTATAAAAACCACGTAACACATTCGTGCCAGTGTGTTCTTAAATATATGGTCCTGCAGTGGAATGAATCTAACGGTATAAGAGTCCCATCCTTCCCTGTTTGAAATTTGCAAAGATTTACAACCCCTTATAATGCAATAAAGAGCAACAATCAGGGTATTTTTAGTGGGTGTTGTGGTTGTGTAGAAATTCATTATTCCCTTTATGTTATATTTTTGTCGAAGATCTAAGCGAAGAGACCCCAAAAATCTTTGTATCCACCAAAAACAACGAAAAACATTGTGAAGAAAACCCACGTTAGAGAATGGCTTTGTAAGAATGGTCACGTTTTATGATAGCAAAAGGTATAAAGTTATCTGCAGGATCTAACGGAAGCAATTTCACCAATGATTTTCCTGAGATCAGTTTCTAAAGAACAGTTGCTACGCAAAAACTGAAAATTGCAAACTCCCCATATAAGTAAGGGTAGGTTTCTTTATTATGTATAGTTTGGTTATGCAAAACAACTTAGGATTAACTTCAATAACATACATGCTGAAATAGAAAAAAAATGTTTTCAACTGCATAAAATTGACAAGGTTTTCCCCTTTCCGTCTTTTGAGTCATTGAAATTGTACGGTAACACGGTAAGAATTTTATCAACATATATCCGCATACGACTTTGATGGTCTAAAAAGCTCTACACTATTAAAATTGCCTGTAAAATCACAATAAAAAAATACTTGCTGCGTTTGCAACACGGATTCTTATGTATTTCTTTGTTTTTTTTACTGTAATTTTACGGTAATTTTTAACAGTGTATGAAAAGGTCAAAATTTTTTCCAGGGGAAAGGGAATAATAGAAGAAACCTTTCCGTTACGGTCTGTAGGCAAAAATAAAATACAAATTCGCCTAAAATTGAGACATTTTAAACATGCAACCATGCAGTCACACCATTTTCAAAGAAACCACTGTTTAAGAATCTAAACGAACTCAGCATAAGCAACGGAGTAACGAAAACAAGCCACTGAACCACAATTAGAAAAAGGCTGTAGCCCGCCCGACTTAAAAAAATTGGTTAAAAAGTGAACCGTAAAACCTCATCTACCTACCTACCTAACTGACTAAGTAACCTAACTAACTAACTAATTAACTCAGGCATCTGAAATCAATGCCTTCAGAAAAACTTCATAGAGAGTGTGTGTCATTACATGGACATAAGTCTTTGCAAAATCTTAGGGCTGTTCAATTAAAAACGGTGGCCGTATGATAGTTGGGGACAGCGTAACCTTCTAAGACATCAACTACCTTACCGAGGGTGTGAATCTAAAAAGAATTGCTGAAAGGGAAAGGTAGCATTCATGTAAGGTGGCGTGCGAGGAAATTGTGCTGTCTTTGACAGAGCATTAAACTAGTATGTTTAGAACTAATAATCGATAAGTTAATTATTTTAATATGTAAATGTACATTGGGGAATGCTATGTACACGAAAAGGTCAAGTTATAACTTACTTCCAGTGCCAGGACACTCCCCTGTAAAAACATCACATGCGTCGACCGAGTCTCCACACGAACAAGTCATATTGCAGGATTCGCCCCACTTTGTAGGCAAGCAGCGCTCCATACATCTGCATGGTGGTATATTAAATAAATTTTGACGGAGTGTCGGCCATGTATCTTTTTATTGTACATATGGTTATTACAGAGCATTAGACCCTTTATTAACACCCTAAACAGGATCCTGCTTACTCGGAATCCTGGGTCCTTTAAATCTGTTGAATTCTTTCAAATGATGCAACTTGTGTAAAGCATGTGTGACTCTAGAAGTATATTTCGTTCACTAGCTTCTCTCCTACAATTTATCGTTTTGTAGTAGTTTACACAAATTCTTAACTAGAAATCTCTACATTTAACGGCAACCCTCTTCCCATACCTTCCGTCTTTATCATGACCAACAATAAAGAAGTTGGGGTGAAGACGGTTCGTATGGGCGTACATCTTTTCATGAATATGGGGGAGGGGTGGGGTATGGTCACTTCCGTCAAATCTCATTGTGTAAAAGTCTGAAGTCAATAGATGTATTCCCAAAAAGTCTCCCCGTCCCTGAGTTGGAAAAGAGGGGCGTTAGCCAAAATCTACCATCATGATACAGCTTTCCTAAACGAATTTTGGCCTCAGTGAGGCTGAGTGAGCTTTAAATTATAGATTGTATCCGAGTTAGCTATAAAATGCACTTCCCGAGCCTTAAGTTGAAACCAAAATTGTCACTTTCCTTATACGTTTAGGCAATCATGATTGCATTTGAAAACGTCTCTGTCAAACACCTCGTTAAAAATCGAAACATGATAATATGACGAGAAATTCATCTGGTACAGGTATCAGTGTTACACCCGATGGGAGTTCAAAACATAGTTAAGATGCTTCGAGGTATTTACAAAATGAAGTGATCAGCTTGTGGGGAAGAATGAGTGACTCGTTCCATGGAAAGGACTCGAAAATGTACCTCTTGTTTCGGGAAACGAGTACTTCTCTTCCCTTTTTACACACGTTTGTGAACTTTCACTGCATTCAGAGCAGACTGCTGTCTTCCAAAGTGACGTATAGCTAATGAGGTGTCATTGACGTCAGAAGTATAACCGTATACCTAAAAAATATATCACGGACCACCCTGAACCACTCTGAAGGAATCCAAGCCACCGTGCAAGATTGTTATCTGGTCGATTGGTCGAAGGCACTCTAAGTGTTCAGTTCCCCCCAGTATAGTTATTTTTCGAAGTTAGACAAACACCTTGAAATAAAATTCAAAACTGTGTCTTTATTTCAACTTGTCGGGTAGTGCAGGTCAGTAAAAATTTAAACTAAAGTTCCAGTGCCTTTCGATGAAAAGTCCCAACGTTTCCTTGATGCAGTTTTGTGAAATCGAACCTAGGTCACCCAAGACCTTATTCCACTCTTTGACGATTATAAAATATTGATTAAATCCAACGCTAAAACTTGTAGTTATATGGTAGAAGTATCAGTGCACACACACTCATACTAGGTATAATTCTACCTAAAATGAAAAAATCCCATATTAATTTTTTGAGATATGAAATAATCACATCACATTTAAAAAGACATCAATATGTACCTTTTTCCAGTGAATCCTATTGGACAAAGGTCACAATTTCCAGTCATGTGGTTACAAGAAGGACATTCACACTTTTCCTGACATCTTCTACCAAATGTTCCGGCATCACATATGTATTGGCATTCATCACCATGGTAACCATCTGAACAAATGCAACCATCATCTATGCAATAGCCACGTCCTGAACAGCATACGTCTCCACAAAACTGTCCTCTCTTACCAATGTCACAGCGATCTGCACAGTAGCGCCCCCTCCAACCTTCCCGGCAGAGGCAGCTGCTTGTTCGAATGTCACACAAATCTGTAGTGTTTTTTAAGCAATTATCACATACAATGAGATCACAATTGATAACTTCAACATCTCTGCAATCTATTTCACACCTCGAACCGTCGTACTGACTTGTGCATAGACAGTGTCCAGTATCGGGATGGTTGAAACCACCGTTCATACACGTAAAAATACTTCTTTGACTACAGTTTGGACCATAGTAGCTTGGACTGCATCTACATGAGAAAAAGTGAAATTTCACGTTTGATTTGATACACTATTACACTCTGAAAAACGTGCTAAACATCAAACACTTCTTCATGTTTTCCCCATTTGTAAACAGGTGTAAACATGTTTTACTCTTAAACACTACACGTTTAGCAATTAAATGTTTTAAACACGAAATATATAAGAATTAAACATGTGTCTCTAGCATCTAAACGTGCTTTCAAAGTGGGAGCAAAAAGTATAAAACACAACTTTTAATTCATTAAAGGGGAAGTTTAAGCAAAAAAATAATTTTCATATGTGGAAGAAGAACTAAATCTACTCAGTTTGGTGAAAGTGCTATTCAAATCAGACATGTATTTCTCAAGATATCTGCAAATGAAAGTACTAGATTTGTGATCCAAAGCAGAAGAGATTATATCACTTCCTCACATTGGCAAGGAGTGGTTTGTTTCCCTTTGTTTTTTCAGACTGTTGTATTGACCTTGACATTAATAGGAATAGGACCTCCCCATAGATATTTTTCCAAATAGAAATTACAAAGCATTGGGGGATAGAATGTTGGTGTGTGTTATTTTTGGCCATAGCAAAATAATACTGACAAAAATGACACATGCCAAACTCCTATCCCACAATCCTTTGTAATTGCTATTTGGAAAAGGGTCAATGGGGATTGCAAAGTCTGAAAAGTTCTCCTGCCACTTATGCAATCACATTTTGATAATATGAGATTGTTGGGGAGAAAATAGGCTGTAAAGTTTGAAGAAAAACAAAAGACTGTCCGTTAATGAGGGGATATGATGTCATATGTGCTTGCTTCAAGTTCACTGTTTGTTGAAAATGTGACAACTTTACTCGCTCATATCTTGAGAACCACACATCGGGTTTCAATGCAAATTTCATCAAAATGCTTAGAATAAATAACCCTTTAACATATCAAAGCTTGATAGGACTTTAAACCCTTTTTTAAACACCTTTTGAGAGTGTATTGGTTCTACCTAAGGGCATGGCAAGTGCAAATGCGAATTGAATGTTTGATAACGAAATGACTTGTTTGAACTTCAGCACCAAGGAGTGAAAGATCTTTGCGACCATGCAAGTTTCGTCAAAACTCGTTTTGGCCTCAGCGAAATGTCGTTGAAAGAAACGACGCACACCACTTAGCCTTTATCAACTAATCTTTTAATTACCGTGTGGATTGCTCTTACTTTCTTGCCTTCAAACTAATTGAAAGGATATAGCGCTCTAGAATTTAAACACAACAATTAGGCCTAACACATTCAAATGTTCCGTAACAATTACTAATAAAAGAACCGGTTAAATAAAAATTCTTTGCCTTTTTCAACAAAGTGTTTCCACCATCAAGTGAAAACTTCTGCATCTCTTAAAGGCCCTGTTCTCTCACCCCAAACAGTTCCAATTCCCCTAACCTTCTTACTGAAGCTCCACCCACAATTTTTTTTTTGAAATTCATCCTCATCCAGATACAATCTCAGTTTATTGCTTCAGGGTGAGTATAGAAAAACTCAATTTACATAATCAAAACACTCCCAGTATCATACATGCTGTGCAATAAAAGCGTTGGCACTCTGCATTGTTTGAATTAGCTGTCATTCAAAGAGCTGAGCCAATTGAGAATTTCGGTACCTGGGTACCAAAACTGTAGTTTGGGGTGAGAGGTTTGGCCCTTTAAGGTCTTCAAAGGGAGAACCATGGTTTGCTTTATTATTTAATATTTATGTTTTCGAAGGGTCGTAAAAATATTTTCCCAATTGGAGATTAAAAAGTGGGTAAGAAAATAAATTGGCCAACTTTAAAAATAAGTCTTTGGTGTTTAAACTCTCTAAGTAAATTTTTATCCACAAAAAATTGTTACCTTTTGTCACATTCTCGACCAGTCCATCCCGCCAAACAGTCACATGACCCGTCCTCTGGGTCACAAAGATTGGGATTTCTTCCAGTGAGACAGCGACATTCGTACATACAATTCTCACCAAAGTACCCATCAGGACATGCTGGAAACGTGAAAAAGACTGTAAAATTTGATTTTGAGCCACCTGAATATTGTTCCTAGAAAGTTGGGGACAGATGGGGGTCAGGGTAGGGTAATGTCATGTGTGGGCAAAGTAAAGTGAGGTAAAGGTTCTGTATGTGGGATAAGGATGAAGTAGGATGAGTGACAATTAGGGAGGGATCAAGGGTGGTAAATGGGACAGGCGTTTACGGTCGAAGGTGTACATTTTTTTTGTTTTTATACCATCTGTCCTATGTACTTTCTCAGATTGTACTATCTTTATTTATTTCTTTTCTCCGCCCCCTCTCTCTTCCTTGTGAGCGCCCTTGAAAAGACCTTTGTATTTTTTAGAGTGCTTTCCTTCGTAATATCTTTATATTATTTAATGTTCTCCATAATTGCTATCAGATATTATGAAAAACCAAATAAGTTAAATGAATAAAATATCATCTCTCTCATGGATTTACTGCCATAAGAGTCTTGTAGCTGGTTCAAGGGACGCAGAAGTTGATTATGACAGATTTAAACGTGACTGAAAAGCAACTGGTCGTAATGATGATGCAGAGATCAGAGAGTGAAGGACTTGGTTTTTCGAGTTTCAACAGTATCTGAAGGTAGGAGATACTTCATTAAGAAAGCTTGATATACGCGTAGGCAAGATGTGTGTAACTTTTCAAGAGAAAAATGTAGTAACTTGAATTTAAATTAGTGTTATTTGTATCATAATTTAAAAGTGGTTCTGGCCAAATCACCTGATGGTATTATTGTAACCTAATTGCACTGTGACAGGGCCAGACCGTCGAAATGGGGGGGGGGGGGGGGTAATTAAGGGCAAACGAAAATGTTCTGGCAAGAATTATCACTCTCATCGTGAAAGCGCCCGCTTCTGTGTGTGGGATCCGGGGACAAAACACCTGGAACTCTGAGGTTTCAGCATATTTCTGGATGAAAAATTATGTCTCATAAGAGTTATATTATTCATTTTTCAGTTTAATTAGCTTCTAACTGACCAAACCAGGTGGGCACGGAAGAAATCTGAGACGGCAATGCCCTTTCTTTCCCCTCCCTTCCTTAGCGACGTCACCACTGTTAATTGTTCATTTTATACAGGCACATATAGATAACCTTCTAGATCAATTACTGTCTGTTAAAATCATCGTGAAAAATATTTTCCAAGTAAAACAGAAAGCTTTGAAAATTTTAAGTTTCATGCTACTTCTGTTTTCCTTTTGGACAATGAGAAAAATTAAATGATATTTCAGTATGTCGAGAATTCAAACTTCAAGTAAGTCCCTAGTTAGAAACCAAGCCGTAAAAATACATCTAACTTAAGAGTTTAAAAATTCTTTTTATTTGAACCGTCGGAAAAGGGAGAATAGATACAACACTGATTGATTTCACTTTATAATTCGTCCTAAAAATTATTATGCTGTGCTTAAGAACGGCTAAAAGTCATTCTATGAAAAAATACCAAAAGTGTATGGTGAGGATAATCCAATTTAACGCAATTGATTCAGCTAGTTAGATGAGGTTTTACGGCTCAGTTAGTCACGTGTAATGCTTTCACGCGGAAGGCCCGGGTTCTATTCACAGGTCGAGTTCAACTCTAAGTTCAAGTTCAAGAAATTTATAGGGCGCATTATTTAAATTAATTATTCTAATGCGCCTTAAAAGACACAGTGGAAATCAAAAGACTAAGTTGGACTATCAGATACCATCAAAGGCACAGCTAAATAGGTGGGTTTTTAAAAAGAACTGAAAATGTTTCGGAGGGCGTGCTGTCTTAACTGAAGGGAGCAGATCATTCCATAACTTAGGGCCCTGGACAGCTGGTGCGCGCTCACCAAATATGGATCTATATCTTAGAACAACCAGATTGAGAGTAGTCTCAGATCTGAGTTCATATTTTGTTTTCTTCAAGGAGAACATGTTGGAAAGGTAGAGTGGTGCCATATTGTGTAGGGATTTATAAATAAGAAGCAAGATCTTGAATCGATTCCTGTAGAATACTGGGAGTCATACCAAAGCCCCTAAAAATGAAACTTACTGCAGTTGTGCGTGACGCTCCGCATAATAAATGGAGTAAGGAAAACAAGCCGGCGAGCCACAACTGAAAAAAAAATGCCGAGGCCGGCTCGACTTGAAAAAATAGTTTTGAAACTGGGCCGTAAAACTTCATCTAACTAACTATAACTAGTTCAGTCGGGTAGGTCACGGCCTCTTTTCCAGTTGTGTCTTACTGGCTTGTTTCCCTGCTACATTGCTTATAGTGAACATGGAGCACAATGGCTTGTCTTTGCTATGACCCGTCCAGTAATCGAAATCCAGATCTTCCGGCTGCAAATGGGATGCTTTAACCACTTGACAACGAAGTCGGTCTTTAGAACATTTTTAGTAAAATTCATGCTATGTATTATGAGCTTCAGTACTCTGCATTTTTTTTTATTTGCTACCAATCAGAGAGATGTTTAATTTAAGAATTTCTTTAGACTTCTACAAAAAAATTTGTAGTTTGGGGTGAGAATTGACTGCCTTTAAAGGTCGTTATTGATTTTTTATATTTTGTAGGTTCATACTGCATGATTACACAGACCGGATGGCCTACCCATTCCAAGCCCCAATCCGAGTGTTTGGTCTAGTGGTAGAACGTCCGCTTCCCAACCCGGAGGCCCGAGAAATCGATTCTCAGGTCGGTCGAGTTGTCATGCAAAAGACTTTTTCAGAAATGATACCTACTGTCGTTGTGCGAGATGCTCTGAATGTCAATGGCCAATGACTGGAATGACCCGGCCATAACTGGAAAAGATCATGGGGGTCTCCAGGTGAAACCAGAAGATTAGAGGTTGAGTAAAACTTCACTTGAAGACCCCCCATTCAGATCACTGGATCGGCGCACGCTAAATCGTATACTCACACACACACATACACACACATTCTCACGAACACACACTTACGACCGTGTGTTTGGTCTAACGGTAGGAGCATCCACCTCTCACGCTGAAGGCCCGGGTTCCAGTTTACCAAAGACTCTAAAAATGGAACCTACTACCGTCGTGCGTGATGCTCCGCATAAGCAATTGAGTAGGGAAAACAAGCCACAACTGGAAAAAGGCCATGGTAGGCAACCAATAGGTTGGAAACTGGGCCGTAAAACTACGTCTAACTAACTAACTAACGAACGAACACACTCTTATACTTACATTGGCTACATTCATCTTCGTTTTCAGATAAGAGCCAACCAGGACAGCATATAAAATCTTCTTTTATAAAATAAACAGATTTTATATCGATTACACTAGATCTGGAAGAAATTTTGATAAATATGTGCTTAATTAATGTAAAGGTGTGATGTAAGCGAATCTAAATCAGCGACTAGCACACTAAGAGCATGAAAATATGAACACCCACAAGATCATGCAATTACAAAATGGTTCTTCAATACAGGAAGAAATATTTGCAAAGCACCAATTCTACGTCACTGTTATAGGTAGTTATTCTCCACCCTGGACACTTCTAACTCTCGCAACCTACTGACTTCTAGCCCCTCCTTCACGTGCCTTAAACTCATCCTCATTCAGAAACAATCCAAGTTTGTTGCTTCAGAGCATGCCTTGGCGAGAATTCAAGGCCACGATGTCCAATCAGAACACTCTTAGTACAGGTTGTGTAACATGAGCTACTCTTCATTTTTTTTAATTTGATGTCAATCAAAGAGCTGTGCCAACTGAGAATTCCCGCAGATATCTTGCGAAATTGCAGTTTAGATTGACGAATGTCTGCCTTTAAAATGCTTACGAATTTGCAAAGACAAGTATAGAATCTCTTCACAATATCCAAGTCCCAACCACACGATCATTCATTTGGCAAAAAGCATCATTAAACATTAATTCGACGATGCTTATCAATAAATAAATTAATCGATCATGTATACCATTTTCCTCACAAATTTGTGTTGGGACTACAAACAAACACAAATAAAATTCCTACACCACATAAGCATATACACTCACACTGGTGACTAATATATACTTATTGTTATCTTTTATGAATAAAACTGATTTTTTTTCCCTTGACAAGTCACTTCCTCGTTGGTTACGAGGAAGAAATATAACATGAAGGTTAAGCTGTGCTTTTTCTTTCAAAAACAAATGCGTGTTTTTGTATACAAGGTATTTAAAGGCAGTATATTCTCACCTCAAACTAGAATTATTGCAGTAGTGCACTGAAAAATCTCAACTGCATGGCGCAGCTCTTTTATTGACTGCAAATTAAAAAACCAGAATACTGTAGCTAATGTTACGCAACAGTTACTATTCATACTAAGAGTGTGTTGATAACACATTGGGTTTTTGTATACTCATCCTGAAGCATTAAACTGAGATTGTATCCTGATGAATGAGGATTAGATTTAGACAGCTGTGGCACGGACTTATGTGTGTTATATTTACTCCAGGACAACCTTGGTTAAATTTTAAGGCAAATCTTGGTTAAACTTGAACAAATTATAGTTAAAATAACTACGGTATAAATTAGTTTAACCAGGATTTGAGTTAAAATTTGACCAGGATTGTGTTGGAGTAAATAGAACACCGATTCTGGTAAACTTTAACCCAGGTATTTAAAGAGTGTAGGGTGAGAGGATGTGGTCTCTAAGGCTCTGCATGTTTTTACAAACTGATCAGCTAATGATCCATCGACCCCCGAGCATAATGTTCATTTTATTTTGTAAATTTTGAAGGGTGAATGACAGCGGGACATTGTAAATATTATGTGTACAAACTATCCCGAACCTACCGGATGAGTTCGCATGTAGAAGTTGGATAGCTCTCTTCACAGTCCCAGTCTTCCGCCCATGTATTAGGGTAGATGTCAACTACTTTCACCAGTCTATGAAGAAAAAATAAAAAAGCGAAAACAGTACGATTTTGTTGCTGTGGGCAAAATGTAATGGGCGCCACATGAATGCACATGCGACTCATATAGCTAGGCTACCTAGGACTTGAGGCAAACCAATGAGCCAACTTCCTCTCATGATGGAGTGCATAACTCTTAAAAACACGGATCTTTGTAGGCACTCGTTAAAAAGATAGTTTGCACTCTTTTTTGGAGTGAATTTTACTATCCTTAGAGTGTATTAACACTCGGATGGAGTTAATTCACCCTTTTTACTCTATCAGAAACAGCAACTAAGTTCATTGTTTTGTTTTAAATGTGTGGGTGTTAAAAATAGATGTCATATGACATCATAAGCGTACGAGGCGGAGGTCGGCAGGGGGCACTCGGCCTCCCAATCCGGGCAAAAACAGATTGTCCATTCGGGCAAAACATGAGCAAAACATGATTAATGGTGCCACTATTTGGACCAAAATTGCTCTTGTCCCCTCAGAAAAATTACCCCCGTACGCCTATGTATGGCATGAAGGAGGTGCACGAAGACTAACTTGTACAGATGTAAAGCTAATCGTATAGGTTACCATGCGGGAAGCGGTCTGACAATGTGAAGTTATTGGTTTTTATCGCTATTTTGAAGTCGTCTCTAAGAAAGTGATACCTTCATCAATAGCAACCACACTTTGTCCAAAATTTTCCTTGACAACGTAGAAGCACAGTTCCCTAATGGCAGCCTCCTTCTCTATAAGCGTGCAGAGCAGCTTAGAATGACGGAATGAAGCATCTTCACCAATAATTTAAATGCTTATTTGTCCAAAATTCAGGTAGATTGTGTTTTGCCGGAAAGGCAATTTTCTACTCAAATGTATGCTGCTGCTCTAAGCGGACCTATGGCTTCGTACTCCATTCCCCTCACCTGTTGTCGACCATACTGCTTTGCGATATTTGTAACTGTTACAAAATTTGGGGACTCCTTCCAAAAGAACGAACTCAGTTTCCTCAGATTTTCGGCTTCCAAAACCAGGGATAGGCCTATTTTATGACAGAAGAAGGGATGTGCGGGACAACCCTGTGCTAGGGGTGTGTAAGGGCATGCAGGGTGTCCCCTTATCTATCGTAGCGATGCATTAATACATGATTATACCCCTACCGCACACTGACTGAATCGATGTACAAGAGCTGACGAGTGACGTTGTTAAACTTCTGTTAAATGACAGTTACATCATTGAAAGAGTAAGGCTGCATGGTATACCGTGCTTCCCTGTTCAATGTTGCAACTTACCTCTTTTTTGAGCACACATTCTGTCCGTCTTGTACAAGAGAATGTGAAATACCGATATCCGTAGTTAGAACTAAAGCTAACATAAAAGAGTTCAATGCAAACATTTTGTTGAAAAAGGGAAATAACTATCACTCCAAGTCACTGCTTACTTCCATCGAAGCTCAGTCATTCATCACAGAGATATTTCTGATTGGACCGAAACAGTGCCATACATAATCCACAATTAGGTTAAATGTTATATAGGCATCACACATAAACCTTTTACAGCGTATGGTATGAACGTTGAACAACAATTTTGTCATAGTAGAGTACAAGAGTAGATCCAATAGGTTACCTTCAAAAGGGTCAATTCGTAATAATAGTGATCTGTGTTTAGTCCGCCATGCATGCAAGCTCAATTTGCCTAAATGTAAAAAAATAAGATGACATTCAAGAATGGAGCTCCGAATAATATTTTCAACCATGACTCACTGTTTCTTTATTTATGCATGAAAACAAAGAGAATTAAAAAGAAACATCCTAATATTATTAAAAGGAACAATACCTTGAACTAAACCAGGATGGGGCATTCCGATTCATATTAATTACGATGCCAGCAAAAACACCAAATTGATTAAAGAGTCTGTTTGAGGTGAGCTGAGGGTGGGTTGTTCAACACGAAAAGGGAATGTCCCTTAATTTTTGTCCTATACGTATGACCTCCATTACATGGCCCATAACGAATACACCGAACCTTTAAAACCAATTCGTTAAATGTACAATGACATTCGAGCTTTCTCACCGAGAGTGAAGAGACCGGTTGAAACATGAGTTTTTCTTCGATAACTTGATGAAGAAGACCCCCTCCCCCACCCTCATTGAACACAATTTTTGAAAGATTTCCTGACTTTATGCAATGTGAGGCTACATTTACTTCCTTTGAAGTGGAATTAGCGTTAAAAAAGAAATATTTTAGATTACTGAAGGTAAAAAACGACTTCAGTGAGTGTGGGGGACCCAACTGCCCAATGTCTCACAGGACATACGTTCATGTTCAATGCTCCCCTGAAAGCTACACTACTTTGTCTTGATGCAAAAATGTTTGTATAGACTTCCCGCAGTTGTGGCCGGGATATTATGTAGGAATGGGAATCCCCCACATTTTGCCATTACGTCGAACACATTCTGTAGAATCTTGAAACATTTAAAGGCATTTTCTGGTGGCTCACTAAGGCCCCGCAAGCAAGGGCGGATATAAGGAAATTTGTTTTTTGGGGGGGGGGGGCAAGCTCAACTTAAGACCAAGACGTCTCAAATAGTATCTGGGGATGTCGTGCAAATTTTTGTTTTGGGTGGGAGGGGCATGAGAAGTGGTGACTGACTGCCCGAAAGACTATCTAAGGGGAGCGTCACCATCAGTTGGCGCGGAGCGTACAGAAAATTGTGAAAAATCGCAACCTCTCAGATAGCCGGAAATTGCATTTGTCAGGCTTGCAAGTAGAATTTAAGCAGTCGTTATTTTGAGCTTTCCTTTGCAATAAAATCTTCATTTTAATAAAAAGAAAATCAAATTGCAAAATGATCAGAAAATTACCAGATAAAATGTACTGGCTCCTTTACAGGACGATGTGACACTTTATCATTTTCTTTGCCGCAAAGTAAAATCTGCATTAAGAAGAATAGACCAGAACCACATTTGTGTTTAATATGTTAAAGACGAACGAACACATTCTAAGCACTCTGGTGAAGTTTTCATTCATTTCTCATGTTCGGTTCTCGAGATATTAGCAACTGAAGTTGACACATTTTCTACAAAAGGTAAACTTGAACCAAGCAGGTGCTATGTCATGTATTCATATTGATGGTCAATGTTTTGTTTTTTTTTTAATTATTTTTGATCCTGCTGTTTGATCTTGAATTGATTAGGGATGCTATCTTGTCCTTGAGGCAAACTAAGTTTTTAAACTTCCATTGCTCGGGATGCACTTATGGTTACAACATATCACAGTTAAATTGTAAAAATATGGTGTTAAATTTTAGAGAAAAACAACGAAATATTTCCATCAATGTAAATCAATGTGACATCACGTCCACTTGTTGCGATTTCACTCTTTGTAGAAAATATGTCAACTTCAATCCTAATATCTCGAGAACCAAACATGGGAAATGAGTAAAAATTTTCCCAGTAAGCTATGTCTAGAATATGTTCCTCTTCAAAATATCAAACATAAATTTGTTCTGGACTTTTTTGTTTCAAGGAGCTGCACACCGTTGGAAATAAATTGAAATCATAACTTTTCCATTCATATTAACTCATATGATCAGTTGTCAAATGAGCCTGTAAACATGAACCGGCCACACAGAAGCATTGGTAGCCCAATGTACGCGTCTTGGCCGCCGTTATGGGCTAAAATGTCAATTGCGCATTAGTTTATACTTTATAAATAATATATGACATTTGTATGAGATAGAAGGCTGGGATACTTTGCCCAGATTAAGAAAAAGTCTAATTTTTATTCATGTCATATCGAATAACGTTATTTTTGGAAAATATGTCATATCGAATAACGTTATTTTTGGAAAATTGAAGACCATGCTTTGGAAATGTTTGGGGGCAAGTGCCCCCCCCCCTTGCCCCTATGGCGAGCCGCTAATGCTCGCAAGAAAGACATAGACATTTCAGATCACATCCTCCAAACCCTCCTTCAATACCATTTTTCTAACTCAAGATATCCGACTGCACTTCAAAGATTGATACCGAAATGTTTGACTTTTCCCTGTTACCTGCGTAGCAGGCTGTACGGCTTATTCCTTGTTCAGTCATATCCCTAGTTGTGATTTTGGAACTGAAGCTCAGGAGCTGAGAAAACAGAATCTGCTCCGCGTGATAATTTTTCTTGCGGATCTAGCATTATCCTAAGCAATATGTAAGGCATAGCAAACAACGTTTCTTGGTGTTTTCTGCCAGGGCATCAAAAATATAAATATAAAATACAATGTCAAATTTATGTGCCGCGATGACATCACAGAATTCCCATAATGCACTATATCTCATGAATAAATTGCATTACTTTAAAAACTACATTCATGCTACATGATATTAAGATGCAATATTCCTCTCCTGATGGGAAAACTTTTGACATATTTCGAAATCAGTTAATTTTGTCTCCGGCAATTTTCTCTAAATGCAATTACTGTTCTGATTTCTGTCTATACAGCAGCCAGTATATGCATACAGCAGAAGGTATTAACGTACAGACCAAACAAAGGGGATAACTTTATCAGTGGAACATATACCCACCAACGGGTTTAATGTTCAATGGCAATTTATTTATTTAATTGGTTGTATGCTAACAAATTAAAATCATGAGCTGCATTTTCTGATATATATTCTCATTTAAAGGGCCAGATCGTGACCCCGATGCCTCCTCAGTACGCTTTATATATAACTCACCATCCAATAAGATTTTTTTGTCAACAACGTCAGCCAATTGGCAGTCAAAATAAGAGCCAAAGGATTAACGGGCAGGGAGAGGAGGTGGGAATATTTATAAAACAATGTAAAATTAGTAGGAATAAAATTACTTTGCAAGCGGATATGATATTCTTTGGTCATGATTTATTGCAATCTTAAATATCACAATATTCAAACAGCATTTTAGTCTTTTAAACAGTTGTTGAATTTCACAGATAACTAGTAAAGCAATGCAGTTGTAACGAGAATTGGGACCATAACACAAAGAAAAAAAATACTGAACTATTTTAATTATTTACAAGTTTTTATTTAACTTAAAAACAATTTAACTGAATGGAGGTTTCTGTGAAGAAAACAAAAGGTTCTCAACTGTCCTTTCGTAGTTTACGTTCTGCAGTAACGCCAATTAAAAGTTTCGTGGACGTCACCGAGGAGCGGGGGGGGGGGGGGTACGAACGACGCCCTTTGAGTTTTTTTTACCAGAAACGTTTAAAAGATGTACCAATAATAAAAAAAAAAAATGAAAAATTTCTTCTGCCGTTGCAAAGTATAAATATCTTTTAATATGTTGAATGCTTAATCTCGTTGCAATTATAGATCGAGTTCCCCAAATTACTATTTCACCCCTTACTTTTTGTAAAGTGCTGTCCGCTAGCAAGTCCGATTGCTCCACTGCTGTTGTTGGTGTGGAACTATGCATTACAAGGATTCAAAAGAAGCCTAGCAGTAATGCTAACACAAAGAAGAGGATAGCCGTCTAACCACGGTCTATTCTCTTCCATGGCAAAAGTACAACTGAAGCTGGCAGGTGTACATTTCTTCACATAAGCACTTCGTGAGTGTGATAGGAAGTAGAATTGAAAATTTGTGGAATCATAGATGTTTTCGAGGGGGATAAACTAAATGTGTATAGACATCATTTAGTTTTTACATATAATGGAAACTTAACCCTTTAACCGTTGTGCTCCAATCGGAGCATATTTGCGCGCCTCGGGAGTGGGCGGAAAAGCGGACGTAGCACGCCCCGCATCAGCTTCCGTAGGCTACTGACCCCGTGGCCTTAAACGATTGTCTCTCTCGTTGTTGTGGCCGAATTTTCGAGTAGCTACTCGCAGTGTCGAGCTCCGCGTGAAACAGTAAAGATGGGCGACAGCCGCGCTCTCCGTCTGGGTCCAAAAGGACCCAAAACAATGGCAAAGGGTTAAACTAGTCTTATAACTTTGCCTAAACAGTCAAAGATAAGGTGAAATTCTACACCTTTCCATAGTACCATAATCATATACCTAATACCACCACGTACAGAAACAATACAAAAATATGAAAAATACTTTTCATGAAATAGCTTTAAATGATTTCTTTTTTAACGGAATAATCATAGTATGGAGACTATATTAGAACAATATGTTCATCTCTTGAATTCTGTTCATTTTGATGGGTTAACTGCTTCATGTCAGGCTATACCTTAACATTTGTTTGTCTGTGTTCAATATCCACTTTCGACTCAACGGTGCTATATGTCAGTAATAAGTTGTTTTTACTTGATCAGATGGTACTATAAAGAGGTAGTTATCCCGCCAAAATATACCGAGTCAAAAGGTCCTTCAAGTTTAGGAAATGAGGGTACCGATATTTAATTAAGGAATGACATTCATTACAAAAGTGATGACCTATCACAAATCACGCAAAGATTTGAATAGTATGTTTAAGATAACTTGCCATTGCCGGAGAAATCATTTACAACTTTTTAGTAATTCCTACTTGTTTGTTTGTTTAATTTTCTGTTTATTTATTTGTTTTGTCTTGTTTTTCTGTTTATTTGAAGAAGAGAAAACATTAATAAAGGTTAACTTTTTGTGCAATTTATGTTTACCAGGGTAGTCAAGTTAGCATCAAGTTGTTCTTCCTTGGGACCCTGAGCTGAAATTGTCCAACGGTTGAAAATGTTCCTCCCTGATACAGCCAGGGAGGCGTTAGGGTCTGGGAAAATGATATACGATAAATATTGTAAAAAGCAAGGAAGGAATGAAAAACCTGTTCAGTGTCTGCTGATATGATCATCTCCCCCCCCCCCCCCTTGTAGACGTTTTTCGATGAAACAAGGGCCCTCTCACTGATAAGCTCTACTTCAATAAGGAAAGTTTATATAGTGATCGTCCACGTGAAAGATCACAATAAGGCGCGTACTGAAGGGGTTCGGGGTTGAAGCCCCTCCGCCCCCCCCCCCCCCCCCATGTCCTAAGCTTAAGCAAAGTAATTGTAAATCTAAACGAATTTCAAAAGTGATCACTGTGAACTTCATTAAGTTTTAGGAAAAAACATTGAACCACCATCTGGAGGCCGTAAAAAATCTTCTTCTTTTTTCCAAAGGACCCTCCTCCATGTCACATTTCAATACCCCCTATGACAAAATCCTGAAGACGAGCCTGATGAGAGTGAACAATGTACGCCACCTTTATAATGTGTGTGTTCAAGACGTTACCTTATTGAATGATTGTAGATTTGGACCAGGAAGTTTCATTTGTCCAACCAGTAGCCGCCTCTGCTTGGATATCATGATGAAATGAGTGATCTGGAACATGCGAGTCTTTTCAGCAAGTCTTTTCATTCGCATATTCAAGGTGGTGCACGGACGTCATAATTATGACTTGACTCGACCGCCACGATGAATACTACCGTAACAGGTGAATGGTGAAGCTTTTATTTTTCATTCTTTTTCTCAAGCCTACCAAATCTGTGGCAAAGAACCGTTTGGTAAGGCCAAACGTTTACTCTCGAAGGAGTTCTGCTTCCCAAGGAAGCTACGTCCTCAAAGTACAAAGCTTTTTACGTGCTTGGGAACACGCATGAAAGGGACAAAGTCCCCCCAAAAGACAGAACTGACGAAAACACAAAAACACAAACTATCGACTGTGACAATATACTCAAAATAAAGGCCTTTAACAGATTACATAACACAATTTAAAAAGGACCAGGGCAGGACGAAACTGAAACTCCCCAGTGGCAGAAATCTCAGAGAACACAGAGTCCGGCGCCTCCGTGATCATGGTAACACTCAACCCCGAAGTCTTACACCAGCAGAAAAACTTCTTGAAGAGGAACTATCACATCAGCATGAATAATAAGGTCATTTTCATTGCTCAATGGTTTAAACATGGCTGTAATTAGAAACTTGCCGCCCTCTGCTGATACAGCTACAGGGTGAAAAAGGGTGACATCACTTGCATGACCTCTCTTTGGACAGTTGGAAGTCCGGCATACAGGTTCACTGTTGCGACGTCACGCACGACCTTCACACATACCGTCAACTGCAGTCTGTAGAATCGGAAAGACGCCATGTCGCAAACGCCGAAAATTCAAAAGAAATGAACTTACTTGCAGGTGGGAACATTATCGAATTCCTCAAAGTGCCTTAACAGAAACCACTCTCTACAACACGTTTTAAGTAATCACATATTTTTTCCCCTATTTGTAAACGTGTTTAACTTTTAAACATGTTTAATTAATCCACTAAATTAACTGTTTAGCAATTAAACGTGACTAAAAGCGACACGTTAAGAAATTAAACAAGTGTGTAGCATGTTAACGCGCTCACCAAGTGGGGATTATGTTAAGAAAGCGTTTAATTCCTACACATGCAGTGTAGAGCTGACATATTTACAAAAGTATTCCTCTTTAAATATCGTTTTTTACAATAAGTACAAACTTTGTACAACTCTTTAAAGGACCACTAATAGCTCAAAGAGTAAGATTTCAGACACCTATTCAGTTTTTTCTTTTTTGAGAAAGAATTTTATTTTCAATATTCCACTTGAAAAGACCCTCTGGCGTCACGTGAGAAATATCTGTTCGTGCATATGCGTTGTCAGTGGCTGGTCTATATGAAATCATCGCTTGATATGGTCCGGTTCAATGTACGTGTAATCGCCTGGTGAATAGTGTTCGTACTCAGAGACTGTAGTGGTATAAGTTTGATCAATCAAGATGGGGTTATTCACACTGTTGTCAGCCGTGTTCCTCGCTGGTCGGTTTACATATTCTGGACCAGGCTCTGCGTGAATAGTCCTGCTGTAAGTGTAATCAGCCTCAGGGTTGAAGATACTATTTTGAGGATTCTCATCTCTCCCAAGGTTAGTAGCTGTTTATTGTAAAACATCAGTACAATTAAAATTAGTGAGAGAAAAACTTTTATGTGGAATGTTGTAAAAAGGGTTATTTATAACGAGTAGTGAACTTGAGTGAAGTAACGATTGCAAGTACCCAGAGGCGGCGTCAGGGGGTGGCATGGGTGCCACTGCCCCCTATACTCGCAAGAAAATGTGATAAGAGAAGGGAATGAAGAAAAAGAAGAAGAAAAGAAGCACTCAACTCATGCTTTGTCCCTATCAAAGTACACTGGCGTCACCCCTACAGACCGTCTTTTATTAATCTATATCAAAATAACATCATTGACTGAAACCGCTGATTATGTTAGCAAATGCGACTATTTCAATATAAAAATTCAGTTTATCGTTAGTTTCATTATGCGTACGTGTTTAGTTTACCCTGTTTAAAATATGGAATTAATGCTTCACCAAAAAAGGGGCTCAAATCATCTACAATTTAGAACCAAAATGAGTCTTTGTAGTTCAAATTAAGGGGAAGATCCTGGAGAATTAGTCAAACCCTGGATGTATTTATCAATGTGGCTTTCATATTTGTCCATTAATACCATTAAAAAGAGATTAGAAACCACTTGCATAAATACGTCACCTATACGGATCACACGTACGTGGGAGCTTCTGTGAAGTTCCCTACCTCCTTTTTAATCCTTGGTATATAGTCAAAAATATTTTAGGTAAATTTCTCTCGCTAAGAACTGATCGTTTAAAACAAATTATTCAATCTACACTGTTAAAAAAATTTTCTGTAAATTTACATAATTTTTATGGCAATTTTTTTTCCAACCAAATAATGTTTTTTTACAGCCAGACTGTAATCATGAAAAAACATTAAGAGTTTGTTTTTTCTTTACAGTTTTTGCATGTAAATTAGTTTACAAAAGTCTACTGTAAAATCGAATTACAGAATTGTTCTGTTTTGTTAACCATAATTTTATGTGAATTTACAGCCTACTATTTTTATTCCCGACGTTTTAACATTTATTATAATATTGCTCTTTTACCTTTCATATGTTATTACGTTACATACACTTCACCATTACGTAGATCAGGTATTTACACATCAACGTAATGTGTCGTTGCGAAGTTGTTTTCAATCAAAACACATTGAGGAAGCTTTGTTGTCATATTGTTGTCAATTAGACTGCCATCTCTAGGAACTTTGTAATTGGAAAGTCACATTTTTTGTACGATATAATAATTGTTTCTAAAATAAATATGACAAAGAATGCAAATACATTGGTTGCAAACATTTTCAGACAAGGAAAACAATAAATTTATCACTTCCTGATTAAAAATCGCCAAAGAAAATATTATTCTAAGCAACAACAATCATTTTGTTAGGAAAATGCCTACAAAATAAGCTCCACCCATTTATGCAAAATGAGATTTACCTCACAAAGTGGTAAATTTACAAACTCTTTCAAGTAAATTGGTGAAACGTTTGTCATTTGCTCCGATAAAGTGCATGAGCGCCTGTGGCGATGAGTTGACATCAGTATACCAATTGTCAGTGCTCTGAAATTAGGGCCTTACAATTTCTTTTTACTTAAAAATGTGTGTCAAAACACCAGTTGTATGATATTTATAACTAAGAACGTAATAACTAAGATGCTTTTATAATAAATGTAAGTTAATTTTCAAATAGGGACATAAATTTGCCATTTTTTTTTTTAACTGAAACTTCGCAGAACGATGCATGTTATATATTGAAAATTTTCTGGCTATTTCTTATTTGTTTGTTTTGGGCTTGTTTTTGTTTCTTTTTCAGCTCAAAAACAAAATGAATGTTTGTTAAATGACAGTATATTTATGTGAAATCACACTGTAAAAAATTTCCCTGTTATTTTACTGGAAAAATCCTGGCAGTCGGGATTCACAGTTTCCCAGTTATTTAACAGGTAATGTAAAAAAACAAGTTCCTGTAAAATAAAATACTGTAATTGCACAGTTTGGGAACTGTAAATGAAAACCCGTCAAAACACAGGATTTCAATTTACAGAACATGCTTGTGAAATAACAATATTTCATTCTACAGGAACTTGTTTTTTTACAGTACCTGTTAAATAACTTGGAAACTGTGAATCCCGACTGCCAGGAAATTTCCAGTAAAATTGCAGTTTGTATTCAACATCCTGTAAAATAACAACTTGGCACCTGTAATCATATCCACATTCAGCCTCCTTACTGACAAATTACTCTTCTCTGCATAAAACGTTCTTTCAATCGAGTTATAGCTAAAAGGTTCCCAACTGAAAGTACAATTTATTTGATGAAGGACGGAATGTTTGTAAAACGAAATAAAAACTTGCATACTGACCACGCAGTTCAATGTGCAGCTGTTGGTATGTATTATTAGAGTTCACATTTGCTTAGGTAGCAACAAACAGTGACACCCAAAGGGACACTTGTACACTGAAAAACAGTGCAGTTTCTGCCAGTCTTCAGAAAGGACCAAATAGTTGAGCAACTATAAAAACTATTTTTCTACCCTAATCAATGTTGGGAGCTGGATTAGGTGCCATAAAACTGTCATACATATATACTAAAAAGGAACCAAAAAACAAGTATGAATGGTTGAAGCTTCCTTTTAATATCTTGTTTTAACTTTCAGTCAATCTGAAAAACAACTGGTCCTTCAACTTTGTACATGAATAAAGATGAAACATTGACCTTTCTTCCCCTCTCCAAAGGTAGAACTCGGCCCACAAAAGAGTAATTAAATATACCCAAGCCATCTGTTGTATGACTTGACCACATTAATGATCACATGATCCCTTAACAGCACATACAAAAATCACTTATTCGTGTTCTCCACAACGACCCAAACATCCCCCACAACTTTCATACTATACATCTCAAACGATCTCAGCAACATATAAAATTTTTAGAAAGAAGAAGACTTAGTCAAGTAAGAATAACGAACATAAGTAAAAGTATTGACATGGTAAAACAGTAAAATGTTGAAAATGATAACTCTCCTTTTTTTTGATAACTTACTTAGTCTTTCTATCGGATAGAAAATGCATGCCTCTGTGACAATCATGTACTAGGCTTATTTTAATTACTCACAGCCCCCGAAGAGAATTTAACAAGTGTGATTAAATGCAACTTTTCATTTCAGTCAAAAACACCATTTGCTACTACCAACAGTAACAGTCTCTACTAATATTTCCAATACCATGGCATTATATGGGTCCTTCCTATATCAGATTGCTTTACCCCCCATGATGGGGAGGGGGCACAACAGGGAAACTGTCATTCACTAAACCTCTTAAAAGCTTTGTTAAATGGTTTTCTAGTGAGTATGCTTTCATATACACTCTAAAATCAAAACAGTGAACTAACCCACTCTTTGAAGAAGTGAAAAGTGTGAATTCACTCCATTAGAGTGATAATTCACTCCAAGAAGTGTGGAATTCACTCCAAAAAGAGTGAAATTTCCTCCAAACGAGCGAATTTTCAGTCTTAATTCAGTGCCTACAGTGATCACTCTACCAAAGAGAGTGATCGTTGCAGGTGCTCGTGAAAGGGTGAATTTTCCCTCTTTCTGTAGTGAATTTCACTCTTCTTGTTGTGGATTTCACTCCTCTGGGAGTGAATTTTCACTCTAATGGAGTGAATTCACACTTTTCAGTCTATAAGAGAGTGACCAAGTTCACTCCTTTGATTTAAGAGTGTACCACTTCGTACCAAATCTCTGGAAAAATTCTTAAACAGCACTAATGAACTATCAAACACAAACAGTGACTTCACATTCTGCAGTAAAAAAGCACAGAATTTCACTTTTAAACTGACAGTGAACTTAGTATTTCTATTCATGGAAAAAGAAAAAAATGTGCTGTAACCTTTAAATGGGTGTACACAATTTTAACAACATAAACGATTTCCTATGAATGAAAGCTCCAAAAGAGTAAGAACGAAGCAGGCAATCAAAACTTGAGTGAACTGAATCTGTGGCTTTGGTCCATCATGGCATGGAATTTGGGACAATCAGTTCAGTCACCTAAAGATACTCTTTCTAATGTCAGTAAACATTGAATCACTCAACTTGATACGAATTACATGTAGGATTCATAAAACAACTGTGAATCAAATCATTACCAACTGTCTCGTATTTCACACAAAATGAATTTACCGGACCAATTATGTCAGGTTCCACTAAACTTATGCAAGAGATGGAAATAAATAATTGCGAAGAAAGGTTCTCAAATGTTGGACAGATAGAAGTGAGTGCTGTATTCCCTTTGACTTCTTCCTCAAATTCACAACCCCCACTCATTTTCAAAAGAGGCCAACTTCTTTGCCAGTTTCATAACGCCATAGTTTACACCCGATTTTTTTCCTTTTTTCTTCGAACCTGTATGGGGATTTATCCTCAAAAAGAACCTGGAATGGAAACAATGAAAAAAAGTAATTTAGCTAGCTCAATCAAGTTTTGATATGTTAGAGGGAGCAGGATAATTGTTAAGAGCTACCTGGTGAAACTTCCATTGAAATCTGATATGTGGTTCTCAGGACATCAGCAGTAAAAGTTATATTTTCAACAAAAACTGAATTTTAAGCAATCACATATGACTTCATACACTCCATTACCAACTGTCGCAGTAGCCTAGTCGTAGAACTTTTTTTTCATATGAGGGTCACATGTTCATATACCAGGGCAAGTCATCAAAAATATAAGCAAATATTTATTTTTTATGTGTAAAAGAGGAGCTTAATCTACAAAATCTGGTAAAACTTCCATTCAGATCTTACATTTATTTCTCAAGGTATTTCCCAAGGTGTTGGCAAATGAAGTTAGTATATTTGTGTTCCAAAGGGAATTTGAGGGCAGTAGAGGTTATGTCACTTCCTCATACTGACAAGGAATGCTTTGTTTTTATTTGTTTTTCATTTTGTTGTGAAGACATTGGGGTTAATAAGGAAGGATAGGAACCACATGGAGAATGTAGAAATTATAAAATTTGTATGGCACTTAGTTTAAAACTGCATTCTTATATGGGATTGTTTGGCAGAATATTAGTTGTAAACTTTGAGGAAATTAAAGTTTTTCTCTTTTTAGGGAGGATCCCCCCCCCCACCCAACTTCAATCGGCATTATGCCACAGCTGGCCAAGCAGAGCTTTTCTGATATTTAATTTTATACTTTTGAACAGCTCACAATGCAAGCTACTTATATTTAAGAAGATGTATTCAAACATTACCTTTGCAGGAATGAGATGAGATCTAATATCTTCTCCAAAGTAGGCACAGAGAAGGTGAATAAGTCCAAGAACCCGTGGTGTCTGTGTTTCAGTCACACGACAAGCTTCAACTACATCACTGTATGCTGCTCGCACTTCCTTAGCATGGGAACATGAATCTGTGTACTAACTAAAGAACCGTTGAATCTTACAGTAGGTCCTCTTCTTTCAAAGCTCTCTGTCATTTTAAACTTCATGTCTACACCAACTGATTTTCGGAAGTGTGAGAGCATATGCTTCTCAATAAACAGAAATGGCCAGTTCTCTACTATGTCCAACATTGCCATATCAGACTGGTTTAATGCAGCATGCTAGGTGGCATAAGTCATATCCATTTTCTTTTCAACCTCTGCCTCATCAGGGCATGAGTCTGACTTACAGAGTTCTTTCAGTTGCTCCCTGATTTCCTCCTGGCTGTCTTCTGTTTCCCAGCAGGCAATGATAGTGGCTGCCAGTTGATGCAGCCATATGTGTCATGTTTTTTGTTTGGCTTTGCATCACTTTCACTGGTTATCTTTCTCTTCAGTTTAGGTGACCTCTGCCTAGAAATATTATCAACCCTGTTGACCAACTGAAAAGCAAGACTCTCATAACCAGAGCCAATTGTAATACCATCAACCTGATCCGCAAAGGACTTTGGGTATTTAGAGACAACTTCTTGGGCTACAACACGAAGCACTTTCATGCGTGGGAGAGGACGATCTGGCTTGTACAGGCTATCTACAATGATCCTTACCATTTCTTTTCTTAGACGTGGAGATGGTCTTCGATTTGCATTGATATCTGCTAGGAGCTGTGCAGGCATTTTGTTCCAGGGAACAGGCCTACAGGTACCTCTATTTCTTGTGAAGAGCAGCTCTCTTCTGATGTAGGTTCCCTGGGAGTACATTTAGGGCTACATGCAGGGCTGTCCAGGTCAACAGTAGAAGCTGAGGAATCCAAGGTACCAGTGACACATGAAAATGAACCTGGAAAGAAAGAAGGGCATAGGGTATCAACTGCTTGCTTTAGTGTTAACAGTACTCATGCATATATCATGGGAAGTCTTTTTTGAAAGGAATTAGAGCACTCCACATAGCAAACCAAGAACCCTTTTGCTCATATTAAAACTACTTTGGCTCAAATAATTACAACACAAGGGTCATGACTTGTAATTGAATGTGTTAAATCAAAAATGATAGTCTAATTTTGGGAGGATATTTTGGTGAACTGCAGGAAATTAGTTGTACACCTAATCATGCTTTACTGCAACTGCATTTTGCACACACACAAAGGTAGAAAAAGTTAGGAAGCTGGGAGGCTCCTTCCTGGGAAGTTTGGGCATCTGGCGGGAAACTTTCCTTTTCTGTACATGAAAATGTAGGGAGAATGATGGAAAATTTTACTTTCTTCCTGGAAATAATGCTAATTCTTCCTGGGAAATAATCATTTTTTCCAGCCCTCCACACACAGTCACACTAAATATACTTGTACAGCATGACAATACTAAAAACAGGATAGCAAATTTACTCGCGTTCCACAGAAAATGTACCACAAAATAAAAGAAAAACATAATTATCTTGATTATCAAACTGTCTGAAAAGAAAAAAATCCCAGCTTGATTTGTAGAGAAGACGCAATCACTTAAGAAGCCAAAATGACAGCACCTTGGCTGCATCCACCTTCAACCTTCACACCACTGACAGGTGACCAGCAGATATACTGGGTCGCCACTCGTGTCCCAAACCTGCCTACTGTTACATGGGCATCCCTTGAGTTTTACATTTTCCAGATGAAATTGTGGAGTGTGGTAGTGCTGATTAGCCACTTACAATCAACAAAGTACTGAATAAACAATGCTAGATCGAAATCCACTATGCCTTCAAATAAATCATGCCCCAGACAAGGGGGAAGCCCTGGTCGTGCAACATGGAAATGGGTAAGAGAGTTAAATATTGAATCAAATTTGATACATGTGTGCAAATTTACTTGTCCTTCTTGTAACTCATGCAAAGACTGATTATACGAATCAGGTGTTCTATAATCCCCTTCTATGTAAGGTGGCTCTTCCTCTATTATCTTTCTTTGTGCGAAGGCAATAGCGGCAAAAATTGTGTGAATTGAAACTCTCGCAAAAACCACCAATGAAATGAGAACCCAAGTTATCACCTACCACTGCAAGCACTGTGCCCTTCCTAACTTCATCACCAGTACATATTCCTTTTTGCTCCAGATATTTCAAGTCTTCAACTAGCCTTGAGAAAATATCTTCGTGTCCAAATTCTCTAATTGTCTTCTCTTTACATAGAAGAACTAGTTGCATCTGATCTATTTGGGATCTACACCGAGCATCAATATTCCCTAGAGTATAGTATACAGCTAGTATGTTATGTTTGTTCCTAGCTGATCCCAGAGGATTCACAATTTCAAAGCTGTCCTGACACAAAATTATTTGCAATGCATGAGGATTCGCACTGAAAAATACACTCTGCTGGAAATTTTCCCCATCATGAATGTCACTATAAACCTTCCCAGATCTGCATGGGTAAACAAAATTTTTCTGCACTGGTTTATCTCTACACAATACTTGCAGGGTTTCAAGAATGGGAATGTAATGAAAGACATGTGTCCTGCCTGCCGAATCTTTCCCTAGATGGATCTCAATGGGACTCACATAAGAAAACTCATTTTTATAGTATTTTTTCCTCAAGAATGTTGATCTCAGAGTACCACACTGTGGAGAGTGAAATTTGCTTGCATCTTCAGGCAGAGATAAACAACATCCCAATTCTGCAATTCCATCCAAAATGTTTTCACCCAAGCCCTCATATGTTATTGATGCACTTTGGAAAACTTTGTGTACCTGACTTGAAGCGCTATCACGACTGAGACTGTACAAACCATACAATTCTTCCACAATTACTTGAATTGTTGACTCAGGAACAAGGTATTTTGTAAGCAGTCGCATCAGAAACAATGCAATATTTCTTGTGTACTCAGATACATTTTCATGATGTTCTACTCCTTCAGGATAATCACCACTATCCCCTGGCAAATATATCCCATCCTCTGAAACATTACCACTACATTCCTGCTTACTACCAGTACCACTGAGCTCAGACCTATTCACAAGCTGATCTTCTTGGAGGACTAAAGTTGGTTTCACAGCATAAGCTGTGTAGTACATGTGAAATCTTGACAAATGTGAAGAAAATGATTTCTTCTTACTAAATTTTTTCTCACAATTTCTGAACGGACAAATGACAGGAAGTCCATCTGCAATGTGACTCCTTAAATGGGATATTAGTGCTTGGACATCACATTTTTTCTTACAAATATGAACTGTGCACTGGATACCAATTCCAGCATCAATATGATTTTTGCAAGAGCCCCTTTGATTGTTTTTAGCATCATGATTTCTTTTAATATGTGTTAATAATCCCTTGTATGTTGAGCATGTTTTAAGGCAATGGCTATGTACACACAGGGGAAACGTATGTTATGCTGGTGTCCTGTGGATTTGACAATGTTGTATGTATAACTTTTGGTTAACACAATGTATACCACAAATTTTGCATGCTGGTCTTCCATCTTTTCCCTCATTGCTGTTAGGCCTAGGCTACTTTCACTGTTTCAGCCATCCTGCATGTGTTTAACATCGGTTTTGCAAAACCTATGCAGGCTAGGCTTTGCTACATAAAATAATGCACTCTGTACTAAGGCACAGGCGCCGGCTAGCCTCTGCCTACCTGCTATTCGTTTCTACGTAGCAGCTAGGCCTAACGTTAGGCCTAACTTAGGCCTAGGCCTAAGTAATGTTACATGGCGTAGCCTAGACCTAACTTAGGCTAGGCTTAATTTATTAAATATAATGTTACATTTGCTTAGATCATATTTCCATTTAGACTTTCAGGCCCTGGTTAGTAGCTGGCTATTAGTTAGTTATACTAGTAGGCTAAATTAACTAAATGCACACCGGTCTTGACAGTCCATGCTACTTGCTAGGCTTAACGTTGTTAAGTCGACAATTACGTTAGGGTAGTTTAACTCTGTATAGTATAGGGGCTCACCTTTTAAAATCGACGGTACTTCGATCCTGACGTCAGAATTTATCATGACGTCATTATTTTAAGACACACCGCGGGAAATGAGAAAAGTTTGTCGAACTCTGTTCGAACATAGCAGCAACACAACTTGGCCGCACTTTAAGTAGCTGCACTCATCACAAGGACAACGGAGACTGGAACAGAACTGAGAGCACTTGAATGGAGCCATTGCTCAATGCGTAAATAGTCATTATACCTCTTGCTAAGCTTAATGGCCGGGCTGCTCTTGTTTACATGTATTGGATGTTCAATAGACGGTTTAAATTATTGGGAAGTGCTAGAGGCTCATTTATAGGACATTGGGGTGACCAAAGAGGTCAAGGAAATGAGGGTGTCCGCGAGACTAAACAAAAGGTATCCTTTACTGGCATACGCGGAAAGGAGGGGGCTTCCCCTCCTTGCATGATGGTTGCCGATTTTCCTTTCTTTTTTTAAATCTTATAAATACCGTAAGTTAATTAGCATATGTGGCACCATATTGCTTGCAGGGACTCCAGCCTTTCTTGCAAACTTTGAAAGAGGAAGGATTATCTCCCCAAGGCCCACTCACAGTCACTGATGCCAAATCATTTTTAAGTTCCGAAAAGTACGCACATTTTGTAACACTTCAAATTTTACTTCAAAATGTAGCATACATATAGCACCAGATTGCATGTTAGCTGAGATCAAATTTTTCAAAAAATTCCAAAGTGGAAGGGATCCTCACCCCTTACACCCTGCTGACCATCGCTACTGCCCTTTTATTTTAGTTCCTAAAATATCATGATGCAAAGTATATAACGAATTTTGCTTCTAAAGGTTGAAGCCTTAAATAGCACCAGATTGCAAAATTTTCCAAAGGCGAGGTCATATATCTCCCCCAGGCCTGTGACTCTTCAGTATACTGCATTCCCCTAGCTGCTTTCATAGAAATCCTGGGTACGCCACTGGTATTTTTAATTTTCTGGTGTCGTGAGCACTGCGGTTTTAATTGCGCGGTCATGGGGTCCCGAACCTGCCCTCATTTTTGGTCGCGGAAGCCCCTACATTTTTTGCAAAGTGACCATGCATTCCTGGAAAGGACACGGAACACCACCTGGGGAGGGATCTAAGGGGGTCTTCAATCGGGGAGGGGGTACAGTGTCTAGATGCAAATGGTAAAATATTGGAGCTTTAATCAGTTTCTCTTACCTGAATGAAGTAATATATGTGCTCAGTCAGCAATATCCGGCGGTCCGTCATTGTAGGCTTTCGATCGGCCATGAATTGGTGGTTGGGAAATAAAGAACCACAAGAGGGCCCGGCCATTGGTGGTCTACTGGCTACACTCCCGGAAAAAAAAATTGTATACCGGGTAAAATTTTCGGTCAATCAAGTTTCATCATCGTCGGAGGACCGCTGGCGAGCCATCTAACATTTTTCCGACGGACCGCCGAAGTGGCCTGCAACCGTCCGTTGCCGGCCCATTAAATTTGCTGACCGGGTGCTTTTGGTTTTCAAAGAAAAGAAAAAAATATGACCTAAAAATGTCAGGTCACTGACATTGAAGACGGTTAATCTGATGTTTCTCTGTTGAGTGTGCTGCAAGACAAACACTTCAGTCTCCATTGGGCTCCTTAGGTTCAACACACCCAGGTGGACCTGACTGTGAGGAAAGTAGACCCAGCACAAGGCCCATAGCCAAAAAATTTCCAATTTTTTTCTGTTGTGGACTGTGGATGATGGGAAAATGTCAGCGTGAGAGATTTCGGTGAGGGAGAGGCAAGGTACACGTGGGTGGTTAAACCTTTGCCTTGATTTTTCAAGCACTGGAAATACCAAATTGTGCCAGATTTTCGACTATAAAAGAATTAATCTTGAAGGGTAGGTGGTCGTTAACTAGGGCAATTTTTATTTTTCATCACAAATGTCAAGACCTTTTATTGCAAAATTCTGGAGCAGAACTAGACATGTCAGGGTGGGGGAGGGGGGGAGGGTCAAGGGGAGCTGAACTTAGCGACAGTGATTGATAGACAGATGCAATTCTCTTCTAGAAATATCTAACATTAATACTGCCCAAAAGCAATCCATTGCTGTGGGGTTTACAGAAAATTAGGAAAAATCACAACCCATCAGAGAATTGGAAAGGGCATTTTCTGCATGTTTGGGGAGGGGGTGGAATTTTTCACTTGGAGAAAATGGAAATTGATCCATGCCTTAATTCGCTTTTCAAAGGCAGAATCAACTCGCGTAAAATCTGGTAGTCACACTTTTATTTTTTAAATTCCAAATCTCAGTTGGGAGGGGAGGTTTCCCTTGAGGACTCCCCCTGCCCCCTGGTAACACCACTGCCACTGACACTACCCCACTGGCTCTGACTGTAGCCTAGGAAAGCTACTAAATGAAGCAAACTGAAATAACTGGGGGACCAATGAGATGGAGGACTAAAGGTATCTCTTCGTGATTCTGATGATACCTTTATGTCCCCCATTTTTTCATTATTGTACTTGAATGGTTGATTTCAAGGTTTGTTACTCCACATTTTCAATGTTTCCAGCAGTAGCTGAACCAGGATTTCCAGCATGGGAAGGAGAAGGGAAATGAAGGATAAAGGAAAATGTTGAGGGCAAAAATTTTTCACACGTATCATGATACTGAGCACAAAGTTCGGGTTTTGCATGTAGGATGAAAGGCCCATCGGTGAAATCCAGGCACAAAGTCCACAGAACCTCTAGCATTTAAGCATATCTCTGGGATAAACTATGTCTTATATAGTTACATCTGGTTCAGAGTTGGGGGATACTGGGGGTTGGGGGGATTCTGCAAGGGGAAAATACCCCCATGACCTCCTGGTGCCACCACTGATTCTCAGCCTGGGAACATGAAACCCTGGGAACAATGGACTCTGGGAAATTTGCTGTAGACTTTGTGCAGCAGTGCTTCAGGCGGTTCAGTGCATTCTGAGGTTTCCTCTTTTTTGTTCTTGAGGACCCTCATTTCATCTTCCATCTCACAAACTTTCCATCTTTTGAACCTTATTTCTGGTCTCACAGACTCTAATCTCTGCTTTCCAAGACTGAAAGGGGTTTGTAGTTACCCCAAATTGCTCAACATTTCTTCAATTTATCAGCCAACGATATGAAATCATTCAACCAATAACATGAACACATGAAAAAAGTGACAATAGTGATCATTTCTACTGTTTGGCATGGGCACAAGATTTTATATTTTTACAAATTTTAGTCCAATTCTTCATTTAACAGAAGGCACAATACAAGAAACTACAAGAGCTAGTACAGCTATGCCTTAATGCACTCTTTTTGGATACTGACACTGCACCACATCATATGATATGAACTGCTTATAACCAGAAAGCAAAACGGCTTAGTGATTCCTTGCAGAAAAGAAAATTTTGGAAATTTTGCCTTTTCACCTCTGGTGACATCAGATGGTAATCTTGGCAATTCTTGGAAAATTCACCTTTTGATGGCTGGCAACCCAGATGACTTAATTCTGACCTCCCCAAAACAATTAAGGTTCTGTGGGTAACCATACTGCATCCACATACCAATTACGAAATTCTTCCAAATTTCCAACTTAAATGTATCTCCATACCAAAGTTTTTAATCCCTTGTTAACTTATGTGACATAATCATTTGACCTCTGTTGTGTTGGCACATGACCTATGGTGACCTGACATTTAACCTCTGGCAACCTGGCATTTAACATCTGGTGACCTGGCATGTCACCTCTGGTGATGCTGCATTTGAACTCTGGTGACCTTACAATCCATTGAGGGGTTTTTCACACAATTAGTGCCTGTGAGGTCAAATGACCTTTGACATCCACCCAAGAACAATAGCTCATCTATGAACCAAATATAACAGTTGTCCTTCACTGCTGTCTTGAGAAATTGTGATAACAAGCCCTCCATGCCTGTAGCCAGGCAAGGCACTGGAGGGAGCAAATGTTTTGGGAGGGGAGGAGAATCTTTCCAAGGGGCAAAATGAGTGTAAGCTGCAAACTTCAAACAATTAAGGGGGTCAAAATATGAAAATATTTGGAGCCGATTACTTGGTTTGGTAGTGTAACCTCTGGTGATCTAACATGAACTTTGACTCCAACCACAAACAATAAGTTTGTTCTTCCCAACATGACAAATCTGTATACCAAATATGAAAAGTGTCTGCTGTTCAGATCTTGAGATATCATGTTTACAAGCAAAAGTGTCACAAACACACACATATATTCCTTGCCTGCCTATGGCAAGGAATCAAAATTTAATGTGTTGCTAAATATTATTAATTTGTTATGATAAATTATCGATTAGTTATTGCAATATTTTATTGTGACTTATTAATAATATATTACTACAAATAATTATTGCACTACTACAAGTTTTTAGTTTGTTACAAGTACTGTAACTACTTTGTTAATGCAAATAAATCATTTGTCATAGCAAAATAATAATTTTTATAAAAAAAAAAAACAGAATGCAAAAATGCATTGAGGTTTCGATGATACATAAATGTTCCATTTCAAATAATGGCATCATGTACCATAGCTCACTCAAATGATATACCGGTACTAGCATGTTCAAAAAATAATTTTGTTATCCCAGATGACCTTTCACCTCCACCAACAAAATCTGGGAACACCTTTTCACCATAATGTGCATCCATTCAGTTTCCTACCTTGAGACGTGTTACCCCCTAACAACGTTTTCATTCACATTTTGACCTTGAGTGACCCCACATGACCTTTGAGACCCATAAAAGCTATAGAAAGAAAGATAGACAGACAAATAGACAGACAGAGAGCTATCTTGATATATTGAATTAACAAGATTTACAGACTTTGACCCCTGCTGACCCCAGATGACCTTTGACCTCCACCAAAAACAAACGGGACCACCTTCTTACCATAATGCATATATACACCAAATATGAAATCTAAACGTTTCCTATCTGGAGATATCGCATTAATAAGATTTCAGACTTTGCCCCCTGGTGACCCCGTATGACCTTTGACCTCTGCCAAAAATAACAGGGACCACTTTCAGACCATAACGCACCCAAAAACTAAATACGAAATCTATCCGATTTTCCTATCTGAAGATACCTCGTTAATGAGATTTTCAGACTTTGACGCCTGGTGACCCCAGATGACCTTTGACTTCTGCCAACAAACACTGGGAACACCTTTTCCCCAAAACGATAGGGACCATCTTCTGACCACAATGCATCCACATACAAAATATGACATCAATCCAAGTTTCCTACATGTCCGTCCAAAATGTTATTCTACAAAGGGCCAGTGCCATACCACATTAAACAAAATCTGTTTTGAGTCAGTGCCATGTGATGCTTAAATGTGCCCCTCAAACAATTTTATGCACAATAATTGAAAACATTCTTTAATATGGTATATCAAAATAAATTTAATGGCATATCTTATCAATGACCTTTATGTAGGAGTGGAGAGTGATGTTAAAGGCATATTCTGTTGGCTTTTCACCTGGGTCTTGCAAGAAAAACAAAAATATTCCACACCCATCATGTCCTTGAAACCCTGCGTCAATAACCTTTTGCTAACTCAAAACATCTTACTTAAAAGATTGGTCATTTTTTTTTTAAAATACCTCTGCTTTTCAAGAAAGTCACAGAAAGTAATGTAATGTGGGCAAATTACCTCAGATTCCTTTTGTTTTTCTTCATTATTAGATGCCCTGTTTGTCCTTGAAATTTGATACTATTGGAATGACAGAATATCTTTCCCTGTAGATCTAGCAGTGCTCTTCACCATATGTAGAAAAAGTCCGACAATTTTGATAAATGCTGCGTGAAGCAGCATCAAAATAATAAATAAATTGAATGCAAAGTCAAATTAATGTGCCACGATGGCATCACAGATTTCCCATGATGCACCAAATTTCATGAAAAAAATACATAACTTTAAAAATCTGTATCTTCTGATTGCTATATGCTATTAAAATGCAGGTTTCAAACACTGAAAGAGAAAATTCTTCTACATACGATATTCTGAAATTAACAAATTTTGTGTACAGAATATGCCTTTTATTCAAGTGGTCTCTAAAATGCCAATTCTGGTGATCAGGGAGAACTTTTCTTGTGGGCTACGAGCCAACTGATAGTGGCGTTCTGGATTCATCGACAGTATGTATATTTCTTTTCTCAGTGTATATCCTCCATTACTGTAGATCCTGGTAGTGCTCCTGTGCACACAATGCAGCTGTATATGTGGCATGTACCCACAGTATTTCCCCCAAAATGGTAGTGGTACAATTTTTCTGCTAATTTCCTGATCAATTTACAATTTGCTCATGTGCCATTTAGGTGATCATTTTTATTTTGTGAAAGAAGGCTCAAAATATTATTTATATGGATTCTTACCCCAGGAAGTGCCATTTTTGGCCAAAGTATTCTACACACTCCATCCCAATAAATGGTGCTGGTATGCTAAGATATTCTTTTGGGCAGGATAACACTGGTTGCCAACCCCTTGCCTATGCTGCCAAAAATTCCTGTCCTAAGCCTTAAATATAATTATGAATGGAGTAAGATATCAAGCCTCAAGCTCGAAATTTCTTTTAAAAAGAAATATTATATTGAAAAGACTGAGGAACCAAGCCTCATGCTTGGTACAATACTTCATTCTGAAACATGTATTATATAAAAAATAGAATACATATAAATGTACTGAGATACCAAGCCTGATGCTTGGTATTTCATTCCATAACATGTATTACATTAAGTAGACAGAGGTACCAAGCCTCAAAATTAGTATTTCATTTCATAACACGTATTACATTAAATGGACTGAGATACCAAGCTCAAGATTGGTATTTCATTTCATAACATGTTTTACATTAAATGGACTGAGATACCAAGCCTCATGCTTGGTACTCCATTCCATAACATATATTACACTAAATGGAATGAGATACCAAGCCTCATGCTTGGTATTTCATTCCATAACACGTATTACATTAAATGGACTGAGATACCAAGCTCAAGATTGGTATTTCATTCCATAACATGTATTACATTAAATGGACTGAGATACCAAGCCTCAAGATTGGTATTTCATTCCATAACATGTTTTACATTAAATGGACTGAGATACCAAGCCTCATGCTTGGAACTTCATTCCATAACATATATTACACTAAATGGAATGAGATACCAAGCCTCATGCTTGGTATTTCATTCCATAACACGTATTACATTAAATGGAATGAGATATCAAGCTCATGCTTGGTATTTCATTCCATAACACGTATTACATTAAATGGACTGAGATACCAAGCTCAAGATTGGTATTTCATTTCATAACATGTTTTACATTAAATGGACTGAGATACCAAGCCTCATGCTTGGTACTTCATTCCATAACATATATTACACTAAATGGAATGAGATACCAAGCCTCATGCTTGGTATTTCATTCCATAACACGTATTACATTAAATGGACTGAGATACCAAGCTCAAGATTGGTATTTCATTCCATAACATGTATTACATTAAATGGACTGAGATACCAAGCCTCATGCTTGGTACTTCATTCCATAACATATATTACACTAAATGGAATGAGATACCAAGCCTCATGCTTGGTATTTCATTCCATAACATGTATTACATTAAGTAGACAGAGGTACCAAGCCTCAAGATTGGTACTTCATTCCATAGCATGTTTTACATTAAATGGACTGAGATACCAAGCCTCAAGATTGGTATTTCATTCCATAACATGTATTACATTAAATGGACTGAGATACCAAGCCTCAAGATTGGTATTTCATTCCATAACATGTTTTACATTAAATGGACTGAGATACCAAGCCTCATGCTTGGAACTTCATTCCATAACATATATTACACTAAATGGAATGAGATACCAAGCCTCATGCTTGGTATTTCATTCCATAACACGTATTACATTAAATGGACTGAGATATCAAGCTCATGCTTGGTATTTCATTCCATAACACGTATTACATTAAATGGACTGAGATACCAAGCTCAAGATTGGTATTTCATTTCATAACATGTTTTACATTAAATGGACTGAGATACCAAGCCTCATGCTTGGTACTTCATTCCATAACATATATTACACTAAATGGAATGAGATACCAAGCCTCATGCTTGGTATTTCATTCCATAACACGTATTACATTAAATGGACTGAGATACCAAGCTCAAGATTGGTATTTCATTCCATAACATGTATTACATTAAATGGACTGAGATACCAAGCCTCATGCTTGGTACTTCATTCCATAACATATATTACACTAAATGGAATGAGATACCAAGCCTCATGCTTGGTATTTCATTCCATAACATGTATTACATTAAGTAGACAGAGGTACCAAGCCTCAAGATTGGTACTTCATTCCATAGCATGTTTTACATTAAATGGACTGAGATACCAAGCCTCAAGATTGGTATTTCATTCCATAACATGTATTACATTAAATGGACTGAGATACCAAGCCTCATGCTTGGTATTTCATTCCATAACATGTATCTGATTAAATTGACTTATCGAGATACCAAGCTTCAAGCTTGGTACTTCTTTCTGTTACAAGTATTCATTATACTCAAGTTGATTGAGACACCAAGCCACATGCAGACAGGCTTGCCACGTCACATAAGTCTACAGGTGCTTAGAACTTTCGTCTCTGTTTTTTTTCCCTGGACCTGTCAAAACTGTACTTAATTCAGGTTGGGCTGTTTTCAATATTCTTCAAAGTTCAAAGCCATATGCCCAATATCAGGACTGCATCGTACTGCACTGCTTGCTAACTAGACTGTACACGATTTTACTCAGTCACTTTGTTGTTGTTAAGTTGTTGTTGTTGTTGTGAATGGTGTTTCCCGCGGTTCAGTGCCTTTTGGTGAACTGTGACGTAAGTGACGTCAGGATCGAAGTACCGTCGATTTAAAGGTCAGCCATAGTATAGGCTAGGTCTCTAACGTTGTAGGCTAGGTCTAACGTTAAGTCTAACGTAATAGTAAATTTGAACCACTAGAAATTGTGGAAAAGTATTGTGACTTGCTGGTAAACTGCAGATGTAAAGCAGCACAAATGAAAAAAAAATGTGGAGTCGAATTTCAGAAATTTACGAACCACAGCTAACTTAATCCCCGAATAAATCTTCCACCATGCAAATATTACCGCGACATCGACACACGTACACGGCAGCTTGTGGCCGAATAACACCAGTGCTAGTGGCGCCAACTAACTGCTTTGTTATTGGTCTATACCTACCAGCTTAAGAATTAAATTTATATAAAAATAGCTTTTGATTCTTTCCTATGACGCTCAACGTGGACTTGTACACTTTCTGCAATTACAACAAACTATTTTTAGAGTAATCTGAGATCTTAAACCGTTTTAATTAAATGCGTTTTATGAAATGGCCGTGCTTGTTGGGCACAACACAATAACCAATCACAACACTTTTTCTATCCACAGCAAAAATGAAGAGTATCCCTCATTGGATCATGGGGCTTACTGTATCGGGGCCCAATTAATGTAACATAGTTCGCCAGTAATACCATGCCTGCTGTTGTAATGCCGACGATAAGCTTTGATATAACAAATTCAAGCAGATAGTTTATCTTGGTTATAGACAGACTCACGAGGAAATATACCTAGTCACAGTGATGGCCCCTCCTCACCTTCTGAACGGTATATCGGAAAGAAGCTTTTCAAGTGCACGTGATTGATAGGCCCTATTTCAGTGCGGTCTTCCGTAAGTTAGGCCTAAGGTCCACATCACTCGCCGGATTATTTGTGAACCAGGCGTATTATATCATAATAAAGTTAGCTTACCATTATTTTGAACACGGTTAGATCAACCCGACGTGCTTTTTCTGCTTCGTGCATCCCGCTCGATTCCACGGTTCCCACTGCCGCTCACAGAGAAAAAAACACTCTGCCTACATATATAGGGGAAACGACGCGACGTTACTCGCCACATCGATCCCGTGGTCAAGGTACTGAACCGTACCGTTGTATAAAGCTTCGGGTGAAATGCTTTCCAGTTTGACGGCCGAAAAAACACTTACATGCATCCATGGGCGTCCGCAGAAAAAAAGTCAGGGGGGTGAAATGCTTTCCAGTTTGACGGCCGAAAAAACACTTACATGCATCCATGAAAAAAAGTCAGGGGGGGGGCAAAATTTCTAGACAGGGGCAAAACCTCCGAGTCACCATGAATTGACATGAAACTTGCGAAAATTTCAGCCCAAAATGCCTCCCAGATCGCCGGAAATGGCATTTCTAAAGCCTAATTTTGGCATAGAAACTCGGAAAACACGTTTTGTTCGGGTTTTTGCTTTGATTTTTATACATTTTTTCAAATTTTTGATTTTCCAGGGGGGGGGGAGTGCCCCCCCTTGCCCTTACCTGCGGACGCCCATGCATGCATCAAAGCAGTCAGTGGAAATTTTTATCTTCTATTATCGAGGGACAAAAACATTCAGGCTGAAGGCTTGCCCATCCCAATTGGCCATGGGCCTACCTAAATAGGAAACTTATCTCAGTTTATACCAATTACCCCGTTACTACATACCCAGAGATCTCGGCGGGCTCAATATAGGCCTAGCCTACTGTCTTTGAGAAGCTCAGTCAAGATATTAAAATATAACTAGAAGCAACATTGTAAGTTGATAAACATGGGCGTCCGCACAGGGGGGCAAGGGGGCACTTGCCCCTCCCTCTGGAAAATCAAACTCGTGAAAAAATAATTAAAATTTAAAATAAAAAAAAATAAAAATAAATCATCAAAATATCTTCACTCACAGCGTCAGTTTCTACTTTTAAAATATGCGGACGGTATGCTGAATAGTGAAGTCGTAATTAGGGGACCATCATTCGTGACATCTACTGGAAATTTGTAATCGTAAAAACTATGCCAGGTCAGGTATGTAGTGTGCATATGGCATCCGACTATTGATGAATGCGTTGGTCTTGGTTCGGTCCCGTGCTGATCTCGAGTGGCGACGCGCGGATGTAACTGGGATATACAAGGTAAATAAGGGGGAAGGGGGTATGATTCATAATTGGGTAACGGATACAGGCCTTTACAGGTTGTTTGACAGTTGTAAGTTTTATCGTGCATAGGCGTTCGAGGCCGTGACGGAAAGGCAGATTTCCCTTCAACAATTTTTTACATTGAAAATTCTAAAAATCTAAAAGTTACAGACATGAAATTCCTGTTTCCGGGCTGGGTACATGCAGCTTAGAACACTCGCCAAGTGTCGTTTCCGGCCATCTGGAGGGTTTGTAAGGCCCGAAATTTTCTTATACGATCCGCGCCAACCAATGGTGGCGCTCCGCTTACATAGTGTACACAATTCAATCATCCACGAATGACCTTGCCCCGGCCCCATTGTAAAATTTCTGCGGACGCCCATGTTGAAAAGTCTAGTTAAATTCACCAATCTGACTTTGCCTGGATCTTCCTGATGTTTTCCTGTTAAATTAAGAGAATGTTGCCTCCGTATAGTACTGCAAGAAATGACCTACGATTGTCGTAGCCTAGCTAACTTCTAAAGAGTTTGCAAATTTTCCTCCTCTATGGCTATCACAACAAAATAAATTCACCACTTCTACTAATATTAAAGAAAAGTAGAACTGCTAGAACAACTTTACAATACCTGAATGCGGTAATACGAACAGTATTTTTACGGTTTGACCGGGGTTGTGCTAATGCTAAGTTACAGGAGAAGTACTTTTTTAACAGGCAATTCCCTGTAAGTGTAATTACCAGAAAAAGAATTGTATAATTACAGGAAATTTAATTAACATTACAGGAAAAGGGTAGAATAACAGGTCATGTCTGAGAAAACTGGTAATTTACCTTGACCTCCCGTTGAAAGACTGCTTTGCTGTATTTTCATTGTAAAAGAACTGTAATATCGCATTTACAGTAAAAACACGTATTTTTACAAGTGGATTTCGCCGTTATTTTACAGCAATTTTTTACAGTGCAGAAAAATAAAAAATACTGTTAAAATTCTGTGAATTTACAGAAAATTTTTACAAAGCAGTAAAATTTGGTTAAAAAAGCAGACAGAAATGGTTTTTCAAATAAACAGAAAATACATGTTAAACAACCTTTTTTTTTATTGTAGCAATACAAAGTGTCTGAAAATCTCTATTAAAAGTAAAATACAAAAAGTTTAAATTAAAAAAAGTCTGTAAATTTACAAAAAATTTTAACAGTATATTGATGACTACAAGACATGCTTGAAAATTTTTAAAGAAAGTTAACGAGTTGTTAAGCCACAAATACTGGTGAGATATACAAAGTGCATCCGAAAAATACAACTTACCGACTGCACTGGGTGATTTAGTCGGTGTATGTTTCTCTCTGAAAAGAGAGAAATATTTACAAAAGAAAATATTATTGCCATCCGACCAAATTGAAAACAATCTCAGATGACATACGGTGTAACTTGCTAAAAGTTTTGTCATCTTTTTTCCTCATTTACCAATGTATGATTGGCAAGTTTCTAAATGAAAGAGTTCAACCTCAGTTGTACTAGTAAATTGGTAGTAGTTACGGATAAGTAGCGTCATTCTGAAAAATGAACAAATTGCTGTTCTTGCTCTCACTAGTACAAAGTTTTCGTATATTTATCGTCAATAGAAATAAAAAAGTAACATAGATCAAAAGCTTTCATTCAAAATCAAAGCTAACATACTCCTCATGAAACAATGGTTCAGTTAAATAACCCAGTGCTCCACAACTGAAGCAAGGATATGGGCTTTTCCCGATTTAACTACCAACTAAATAACTACCTAACTAACTAAACTAACTTTCCAACTAAGCACACTCCAGAAACGTTTTTAGGAATCATAAGTTTTACTGAGTACTTTTTGCCTACACTTTGTAAACATGGATAAATGCTAAACACGTGTGGCTATTCCTAAAAACTTCGTTCAAAGCACGTTAATTGCTGAATATTGAGTGTTTGATGGCTTAACATGTTTAGAATTTACACATGTTTACAAAGTGGGAGCAAAGTAAGCGTTTAATTGCTAGACAGGTTTTCAGAGTGTAACTTACAAATTTTTTAACTAGTGGTGATGTTAAAAATGACGATCAAATAGTGTTTACCTTATCTTTCGTTTACAAAGAAAGAGTAAACATCCTCCTAATAAAGAAATAATGATGATTGACACACATACTAGAAACCAAGAAGAGACCTGTAAAATAAAATACGAAACAACGCAATTTAATAAGTTCATTACATCCGAAATATGTTCCCAAGTTTCACTGACACTTACGCAGTAGATCAGTTAGAAGTTTCTTCAGGCTCGTAGCCAGACAAGGGGCCAAAACTTTTCCAGGGGGCGGAAATTTTTTCTGGGGGCAAATGTGTACAAATGTATTAAGTCACAGGCAAACTTTATAGTCTGTTGGGGGCAAATAAAATTCAGAGAGGGTTCGTCCCTGCCCTGTTGGTTACGCCGGATCTGAGTTTCTGCAAGGAGCAGTGGGTAACACTGTAACGTGTGTTTAAGCTGATGAGGGGATGTAAACACATGCTAAATATTATCCTATGCGCGACCGGCTCAGTATTCATATGTTTTGTTTCCAGTTGACCTGAACAAAAGGTCACTTAGATATTGTCTTCGAACTCGTCTATTGACACTTTAAAGGCTGTGAATCCTTTAAATGGTTTAAACTTACTGCTCCTTGGATGACCGAAACACTCCCCTGTAAAGACATCACATGTTTCGTTTTGTTTGCAGTGACAAGTCGAGTTGCAGGACTGACCCCACTGCAATGGCAAACAGCGTTCCATACATCTATAGGGTAAAAAGGTGAAAAACAATTTTGACAGCTTCTGCGTAATTCGTCTAACCATTTGAAATTAAACATTGAAAATTCAGGATAAATGAGTAACATGATTGTGTACCGTGAAGTTTAAATGCACCTGTATTTGACAAGTGCTTTTTGCGTGTTTTAGCCTTCTGGGGTGTTGCTAAAAGAGGAAAAAGGGGACAAAAAGACTGGAGAACACAGTAATTTTTTAGCCAGGAAGTAGCTCATAAGAAAGCCAAGAAAGTCCTCGAACAAAAAGTTAAACATATTTCCCCGACAAAAATCCCACGACGGACCTAAAGCATTGAGTTTGATTTATGCACCTTTGTCCACCCAGTTGTGGCATACGCAGCAGGCTGTATAGTATATTCTTTGAGCATTCATATTACGTTTTAGAAAGCCATTAAGAGGGGCTGTCAGAAAATTATCCCTGCTCTAAGGCAGCGGTTTTTTTTAAATAAGGTGATGACGTCATGCGTTATCACTAAAATGGGAGAGGTTACAGAAAAAAGCGTTAACACAACAAACGGTAAGCCACTAACGATGAAGTTACATAGCAGGCTGTACAGGATACTCTTTTTATTCTCGTTTCTTAAGCTGATGAGCTAATAAAACAGAGTCCGTTTCGCGGAATAATTACGAAGCAAATCAGTATAGCTTACCCCTTCTGTTAGTAATCATCATATTGCCTCAGGATATTTATGCGGGAGAAAAGAAGTTTTTGAAAGGGATTTGCCGGAGACAAAATTCACTACATTCAATCATAGTTATTATACTATACCCTGGTTGGGAAACTCAGAGTGTGAAGGCAGTATGTTGGAATCCCGATTTAGTGGTCACGTGACTGTGGGAGTGCACATCCCGCTAGCAAAGCGTGATCGGTATTGTATTATACAATATACGCTACAGTTCTCATCGTGTCAAAGGCAGTTGAAAAGGCTTTTAAAACACGTTTGTGACCCACCCGAGGGAAGAGGGTGAAATTTGCACCAGATGTTGGTACTAATGTCGCAATTAAAAGAAATAAAGCAGTACAACTCATTGAAAAATGACAGACACAGTCCACGTCGTAACGTGCGAGTTTGCCGTACAAACGGTACAGCTAGTATACAGTTATACAGCATAATCTCGTCATTACTACGTAACGTAATATGCTAGCCGGCACACAGCAATCTCTAAATAGCACTGAGCTAATTCCTAGTTAACTTAACCGTATAACTCAGAATTCGGCTTTTTCCAGCCCTTACCTTTTTTGAAACACGTTCCTCCCTCTTATGGCATGCATTCCTCTGCGACGACCGCTGGCTATTCGTTTCGTTAAGCCCACACAGGCTAACACATTTAAGATAACATGGCATATTCCGGTTGCAAAGTGCAGGCCGGTCGCAGTGTCTCGTATTTTAGAATAGGCCCAACACAGCTGGGCAATAGAACTTGAATGACCTCTTTGGGTGCATGCGAAGGTGGTCACTTACTTTTTGGTACTTCAGTTCACTCAAACACCAATCTATTCATTCGTACTTTTTGTACTTTTTCTGTTGGTTGTTAATGCAGTGTTTACACGCGATTCGATCGTGCGCACCATCAATGTCACGTGACGCACTCTTCTAAAGTTTTCAACATCATACCCAGGCTGCTTGGACTTTTCTTAACCAGGGAAGTATATATTAACTATAGATTCAATATATGCAGGTAAATTTTCTCCTTCTACCTGACTGGGTCATACCAAAGACTTTACAATGAAACATCCTTAAAAATGAAACAAAGTACTTAAGAATGGAACCCACTCACATTGTACTTGGTTTTCAACATAAGAAATGGAGTAGGAAAAACGAGCCAGTGAGCCGCAACTGGAAAAAGGCCGTGGTTGGCTCGACTTAAACCAATTCGTTTAAAATTGGGTCGTATATTTAAATGACTTCAGTAAATTTCTAGTGACTATTAAGATTGTTTGAGTAATTCATCTGAGGCAATGAGATCCCATCTTAGCAATGATGATGTTAAATTGTACCTTAAATTGTTCACTTTGTTGTATGCTGATGACACAGTTTTTTTTAGCAGTCAGAATGACAAAGAATGACAACGCGCCTTAAATGGTGTCAAAGATTACTGTGATACTTGGCATATGACCGTGAGGCGCAGTTGTAGGGACATAATTTTTTTTGCATCCAAACATTCTTTATTTTGAGATCTCGTGTTCCAAAAACTTACCCTTCCGAAAATAAAGATGAATCAGAAATTTAATCTGTTTAAATTGTTGCAGGCCGGGAAAATTGGGGCTCAATTCGTTCACGTCACTTTCAAGGTGTTTTCTCTTTGCATTGTTTGCTTGCAAACTCAGTTTTTCCCCTGGACTGGGGCCGAGGTTATAAAATTTTCAAACTTTTTGGCCATCTTGGCAGCAGAAAATGAACTCTTATGCTACATTCATTCTTGTTTGGCAAAAGTAACAGCAATGGCAACGACAAACGCTGCGGCAATGGAAAATATTTTACTTTTAAAGGCATGTTCTGGTGGATTTTCTCCTCTCTCTTGCAAGAAAAACAAAAATATTCCACACCATGTCCTCTCAAACCCTATCACAATACTATTTTCCTACCTCAAGATATCTCACTCTAAAGATTGGTTATTTTTGTTAAAAATTACCCTGCTTTTCAACAAAGCCACAAAAATGTATGTAACGTGGGCACATTGCTTCAAATTCCTTATGTTTTTCTTTATAATTGAACATCCTGTTTGTCCTTGAAATTTGGTACTGTTAGAATGTTTGAATATCTTTTCCGGTAGATCTAGCATTACCCTTCACCATACGTCGAGTACAACCACCAATATTGCTTATATTGCCTTCAGTGGCATCATAATTATAAATAAATTTAATGCCATGTTCAATTAATGTGCCACGATGACATCACAGATTTCCCATGACGTTTCAAATCCCAAGGAGAATTTGAAATACTTTAAAAAATTTGTATCTTCCGAACGCTATAAGCTATTGTGATGCTGTTTTCACCTTCTGAAAGAGAAAATTTTCCTGCTTATTTTGAAGTTAAGGAATTTTGTCTCCAGGATATGCCTTTAAGACGCATGCAATTTTTTAAGTAAACATTACACTGTTAGAGTATATTTCATAATTTTTGGTTCAATATTGATTCGGTGACGATATGGATATAAGATTTTTGTGGATTTCTTGAAAGTCACGAAAAATCTTTGAGACTTAACACAAGAAAAATAAGATTAGATGACGTTACTTTTTTTGTATTCGTCGTTCTACTACACGGTAATCGTAATGATATAATTAATTTTACATGACATGGGTAGAAATTAATTCCGTGACAAGTGCTTTAGAATACCGGGTCCATATTTTTGTTAATTGCAACTATGGTGTATAGTACCTGCAGTCTTAAACAATGGTTATGTGAATAATCGGGTATAGACTAAATGCATGCGCCGGTATTTTTTTATGGTAGCAGTAGCCTAGCCTATATTATGCTGACAGACTGAGGGGGTACACGTGAGGAATTAAGTTTTGAAAATTTAAAATTGTCAGCCTTATGTTGTTATTTGTTTCACATGCCACACGGGACATATGGGGGAGGCCCTTCGGTTTCGTCCGAGGGGACTTTAAAAATAAAAGGTGCACACAAATACATAGCTATCGTTGGCCAAATCCATGGACAATTAAATCTTGCAACGCAAGAAAACTTACGCGTATATCGTCCCCGTGTGTTAATACAATATACAGATAGGTTTACAGCTGTGTAGTACTAGAGCAAAGAGCGCACTTCTGCTACGCGTTGTCACGTTGATTGATTCGATGTGTGTTTGATGTCACATCAGACCAATTTGAGACATCGAGTGTTAAATTAACTCCGGTAATTGGGCAAGACGCCTATAGAGGAACAAAATATATTTTGCAATGCCATGAAACATACCGTTCGACTCCATGTAGTATACCATGAACAATATATTAAAAGCTTATCTTTGTCTTTGTTACTGATAGTTTACAGAAATCATTTGTCTAATATTGGGGAGGGGATAGCAATTTTTATGGGGGGAGGGGGCTAAAGCCCCCTAGCCCCCCCCCCCCCGTAGAACCTCCCTGATGATCGTTAATACAAACAAAACTAAATTTATTGTCTTCTCTCGTAGTAAAGTCAGACATGTACCTTTATTTTATTTTGGTGATGACACCATCGAAGTGGTTGATGATTATGTATATCTCGGTACAACATTTAATTTTAGTAATAGGTTCACTAAAGCAAAGGGGAAACAAGTGAACCAGGCAAAGAAAGCTATTTTCAGTTTTCTTCCAAGTCTTTCAATCTAGTTAAGCTCCCACTTGGTGTATTTTATTGTTACAACTTTTTGACCAGCTAGTTTACTCTTGTTTTACTTTATGGTAGCGAGGTTTGGTGTTTCGAGGATTTTAGACAACTTGAAGCATTTCATCTTAATTGTTGTAAACAACTTCTATAAAGTAAAGAAATCGACGTTTAATTGTATGGCTTATGGGGAGATTGGGAGGTACAACCTCACTCGGGTTACTGAGAGTAGACTTGTAGCATACTAGGTAAGATTAGTTAACGATAACGATAATAAGTTTGCATGTGTAATGTTTAAGTTTCTAAGAATTTTGCACGACAAAAATATTTACAAGTAGCCTCAGATATGTCGGATTAAAAAACACTTTTGAAAAATATGCTTTCCCTTTATTTGGAATAATAACTTTAGGCCTAGATGTAATAATACAAATTGACTCAAAACAACTGGTCACAGATTAAATGTTCAAGAATGGATTTCTGAGGTTAATAGTTATTCCCATTGCAAAGTTTATAAGATTTTTAAGAACTAGTTAAACCTAGAAAAATACCTCTCAGCTCTCCCATTGAAAACAAGTTAGATAGATCTTTGTAGACTCCGGTGCAGTTACAGTAGAATCCCGATTGTTAGTGGCAGGTACTATGATATAGAGTTTTGTGACCGGCTTTGTGGGTTGTGTAATCAAGGTAAATTAGGAGATGAACATCACTGCTTTTTCGAATGCCCCTTATTTTCTAGTTCCTAAGGCCGTAAGTAGAAACCATAACACTATAAAAATGGAAGATTTGTTTAATACTGGTAAAGAGAAAATTTTGTTAAATTTCAGTTTCCTTAGTCGTGCTATTTTATGCCAATTTTGAAATCTCATGTGGCGTGGTTTCTGTTACATTGTGCATGTTGTTGCCGTTTAAGTGTCATTTTTCCCTTTTTTACCATTTTTTGGTTTTGGTTTCTTCTTTCTTTACTATATATTCTTTCTTCCTTCTAATCTGTCTTCCTTTTAATGTCTGTATACCCGTTTTTAGATTCTTGTCTTTATGATAGATAGACTTGTAAGTTGTAAGTCTTGTTAACCTCTTCGGGTACAACAGAGAATGACAATAAACTAAACAAAACTGTACCTCCATGTGACCGACCGACCGACCGACCGACTGACTGACCGACTGACTGACCGACTGACGAGCTGACCGAGGCTGACCGGCTAACCGCATGACCGACTGACTGCTGACTGGCTTTCTGACCTACTAACTGAATAACCTCCCTTCAGGAGGTGAAAACTACATCTCATTAGCACACAACATTAAGACGATGCTAAGTTTCAAAGTATTGTAATTTTTTTTTAAATGAAGTGCATATTGGGAAATATGCGATGTTATCTCGACACGTCAATTTGACATAGAATTCAATTTTGTTCATAATTTTGTGCCCCTGCATGGAATTAATATTCATCAAAAATTTTTGCAGTACCGTAGCAATTCCTATGGTATATTGGTATAACAAATCTACAGAAAGACATAGTGATATATTCAAATCAAGGGCGGATGAGGTATCGATGTAAGTGGGGACGATTGATGTGCGTTGAAGGTGCACCACGAGCGAGTAAAGGCGAGTTTCACCGCGCGGGGTCCAGGGGCCGGTGTAAGGGTCCCTGGCGAGGTCCAGGGTCGGAGCCCTGCTGTGGGTCTAGGGGGAAAAGCTCCACAAAGCTTTCAGTATAAGACAATTTAAACATAGAAATTAAGTTTAAATGTGCCCCAAGAAAGGAAAAGAAATGCCCGATATCCGTTCAATTTTACCCGTTTAATGATCCGGGAGGCTTTTCTCAAGGCAATGAGAAATGCTTTCCAGTACATATTCAGGGATATGCGATTACTGACATTCCAACTGAAGGGAAGGTTGATACTTGAATTGATAAGAAGTTATCTACAGAATCGAATCAAATTTGTAATATTGAAAGTTCCAACAGCCTCCAACTCCAGAACTATAAATGCTATGGCCCTCTTCTGTAGAACTAACCTTCATGTAGGCCAGGGTGGCACACTTTTGGACCTTACTTAATCAATTAACCTTATAAGCCCCTTTTTTCCCGAAGACACCCAGCAAGGCTGATCTGCAGTCAGCCTGCAGGGACGATATTGCTAGGAATTCTGATATAGACTAATAGAGGGAACCAGTTGCGGCGCCAGAATACCAAAATTGGGAGGCAAACTAGGGGCAAAGTTTATTGTTGGGGGCAAAACCGAAACCTAGCTCTAAGCGACGGTGGGGTCCAAGGCGCAAAGCTCCCTGAAGCTATGAGGTTTAAGCAGGGAGTTGCAACTCCCTGGTTTTAGGCTATCTCTGGATGAAAAAATGTGTCTCAGGAGAGTTATATCATTTATTTATTTCGGTTAACCCAACTCCTTACTGACCTTAGTTGGGGGCAAGTGGGGGAAAAGCCAAAATCTGGGGGGGGGGGGGCAAATGCCCCTCTTGCCCCCGTAGCCACTGGAGGGAACCAAGTCCCGCATGAGTTTTGTTGGAGTTAATGTTCAACTTCTTACTTGTTTTAACCATCGCATAGGAAACACGTCGCAACCAGTTGCAACGGTTTGCCCAAAGAATGTCAATCTTAAAATTTAGTTGGCGCCCGAAGGGAACATTTGGGGGTTTGGTTTAAGAGAAATTTAAAATAACTGGATGATAGCATATTTAGAAGTAAAAAATATGGGTTTATATGGGAGAGTGTACTCCACTCCATATCCATGTCAGTTCCAATTCGACGACTAAGTTAGTCCTAGCAAATCCTAGACCAAGGAGGTGTTATTACCTTGTAAGTAACACCTTCCAGTTTAAACTACGGTGAGCTCCCCCTTTTGTGCAGACACAAACCTAGTTTTGGCCTATTGTTATAGACTTCAACCTGGCGGTAGACATATAAGGCCGAAATGCGATTTGCCATAGTGTGTACTAGTAATCAGGAGACTCTGTGCATGTTGCAAAATGTGAGTTGTTCTTCATTTTTTTCATTTAAATTTCAAGACTGCTAAACATTAAGTGTGTAACTTTTTGTTTATTGCATATCTGAAACGGGTGTGAAAGAAATGTTAATAAAAACGAATATCCAGTGCATGTAGCGCGAGAAATCATGTGTTTGTCACTTTACAAAATAGAAAAGTGAAAAAAGGACAAAATTGGCTCAATATTGAACGCCTTTTTGGATCGTTTACCGTAAAGCATTGCACTGTTTTGATCGATTTTTCATACAAGGGTTAGATAGTTAGATAGAGTTTTACGGCCCAGTTTCCAACCTATTGGTTCAAGTCGAGCCGACCACGGCCTTTGTTCCAGTTGTGACTCACTGGCTTGTTTTCCCAACTCCATTGCTTATGCGGAGTATCACGCACAATGGCAGTACGTTTCTCTTTTTTTTCTTTTTTTCCCCGAAAGGAAGAAATTTATTTACATCTTGAACATACATAAATATAGTACAGGATAAGTTGAATAAATATAATATTTACAAGTATGTACAATATCATTTCTTACGTTTCTTTTTTAGAGTCTTTGGTATGACTCTACCTGGGAAGCGAACCCGGGCCTTCCGCGTGAGAGGCGGATACTCTTACCGTTAGACCAACGCGAGGGTGAAGAGTAGTTCGTACGGGGTAGCATAACTTTACATTCCTTTGCCCCCCCCCCCTTCTTACGGCTGTGGACCTTTGTCAGTTAAACTGAAGGAAAGAGAGGCGTTGCTCTGACTCAGAATTTTGAAAATTGAATGAGCGATTAGTTAAGTTTCAGTTGATACGCCAGAGATGATACAGTTTTTATCAAACGTAGGTCAGAGTATACACATTTCACAATACCCTATATAAAGCAAATGTCCTACAAAATTAATGGTTCAAATTTGATTCTTCAAGTTTGTCAATTTTTATTTATTTTTTCCTTGGTCGACCTAAGGAAGGAGGTCGCCCCTCAGCCCCTCTGGATCAACCCTTAATTACAGTAATATCAAAATTTCAAGAGCAATCAGAACATTCCATTATATAAAAAACAAAGGGAATCTGAGGCATTGTACCCACTTAAAAGAAACATTCTGTTACCTTACTGAGAAGTGGAGGTACTTTTTAACAAAAATAACCAAACACGAAAAGGGAATTTCTTGAGTTAGGAAAAGGTTGTTGCTAAAGGGTTTGCAGGACAGGGCCTGGATTTTTTTTCTTTCAGAACGGAAGACGCCCTATTCAAAAGCCGCTATAATATGACTTTAGAAATACATCCGTATAACTAAGATTTAGAGAGACATAACTTAAACTTTTAACTTTCTACCCGAAATCTCGACTACAGTTCCATTTCAAAAAAGTTGGCATTTTAAGCAAATTCCGGTAGAAAATGTGAATGTTAGTCTAAAATGTAATTGCTAGAATTGGATTACCCTTAGGATGTACATTGGTTTTTATGAACTAATCGTTTAATAAACATTAATGCAAAATACCTTGTTTTTATTACCATGTCGTTTTAACTATTCCTAGTCTTTTTGAAATGATGGAAAATCTAGACATTTGTACTTACTAATAACAGATGCACTGTAAAAAAAATAGGGTAGATTTACAGAAAAACAAAATAAAGAGATAGATAAGGATTACAGAAAAGTTCTGGTAACATATTACCAAAAATTTTCTGTAATCTTTATGTTTCTCTTTATTTTTTGTTCTGTAAATTAAAAGCGATTTTGTACCATTTTTACAGTGTGAGAATATCAAATATCAAACATACCAACCTGATACCATGAAAGCCAAATGGGCAAAGGTCACAATTTCCAGTTACGTGGTTACAAGTAGGACATTCACACTTTTCCTGACATTTTCTACCAAATGTTTCGGCATCACATATGTATTGGCATTCATCACCATGGTAACCATCTGAACAAATGCAACCATTATCTATGCAATAGCCACGTCCTGAACAGCATACGTCTCTACAAAACTGTCCTTTCTTACCACTGTCACAGCGATCTGCACAGTACTGCCCCCTCCAACCTTCCCGACAGTGACAGCTGCTTGTTTGAATGTCACACAAAACTGTAGTGTTTTTTAAGCAATTATCACATACAATGAGACCACAATTGATATCTTCAACATCACTACAATCTATTTGACACCTCGAACCGTCGTACTGACTTGTGCATAGACAGTGTCCAGTATCAGGATGGTTGAAACCACCGTTCATACACGTAAAAATACTTCTTTGACTACAGTTTGGACCATAGTAGCTTGGACTGCATCTACATGAGAAAAAGTGAAATTTCACGTTTGATGTGATACACTATTACACTCTGAAAAACGTGCTAAACATCAATCACTTCTTCATGTTTTCCCCATTTGTAAACAGGTGTAAACATGTTTTACTCTTAAACACTACACGTTTAGCAATTAAACGTTTTTAAACACGAAATATGTAAGAATTAAACATGTGTCTCTAGCATCTAAACGTGCTTTCAAAGTGGGAGCAAAAAGTATAAAACACAACTTTTTATTCATTAAAGGGGAAGTTTAAGCAAAAAATAATTTTCATATGTTGAAGAAGAACTAAATCTACTCAGTTTGGTGAAATTGCTATTCAAATCAGACATGTATTTCTCAAAATATCTGCAAATGAAATTACTAGATTTGTGATCCAAAGTGAGATTAAGTGCAGAAGAGATTATATCACTTCCTCACATTGGCAAGGAGTGGTTTGTTTCCCTTTGTTTTTTCAGACTGTTGTATTGACCTTGACATTAATAGGAATAGGACCTCCCCATAGACATTTTTCCAAATAGAAATTACAAAGCATTGTGGGATAGAATGTTGGTGTGTGTTATTTTTGGCCATAGCAAAATGATACTGACAAAAATGACACATGCCAAACTCCTATCCCACAATCCTTTGTAATTGCTATTTGGAAAAGGGTCAATGGGGATTGCAAAGTCTGAAAAGTTCTCCTGCCACTTATGCAATCACATTTTGATAATATGAGACTGTTGTGGAGAAAATAGGCTGTAAAGTTTGAAGAAAAACAAAAGACTGTCCGTTAATGTGGGGATATGATGTCATATGTGCTTGCTTCAAGTTCACTGTTTGTTGAAAATGTGACAACTTTACTCGCTCATATCTTGAGAACCACACATCGGATTTCAATGCAAATTTCATCAAAATGCTTAGAATAAATAACCTTTAACATATCAAAGCTTGATAGGACTTTAAGCCCTTCTTTAAACACCTATTAAGAGTGTATTGGTTCTACCTAAGGGCATGGCAAGTGCAAATGCGCATGGAATGTTTGATAACGAAATGACTTGTCTGAACTTCAGCACCAAGGGGTGAAAGATCTTTGCGACCATGCAAGTTTCGTCAAAACTCGTTTTGGCCTAAGCGAAATGTCGTTGAAAGAAACGACGCACACCACTTAGCCTTTATCAACTAATCTTATAATTACCGTGAGGATTTCTCTTACTTTCTTGCCTTCAAACTAATTGAAAGGATATAGCGCTCTAGAATTTAAACACAACAATTAGGCCTAACATTCAAATGTTCCGTAACAATTACTAATAAAAGAACCGGTTAAATAAAAATTCTTTGCCTATTTCAACACAGTGTTTCAACCATCAAGTGAAAACTTCTGCATCTCTTAAAGGCCCTGTTCTCTCACCCCAAACAGTACCAATTCCCCTAACCTTCTAACTGAAGCTCCACCCACATTTTTTTGAAATTCATCCTCATCCAGATACAATCTCAGTTTATTGCTTAAGGGTGAGTATAGAAAAACTCAATTTACATAATCAAAACACTCTCAGTACAATACATGCTGTGCAATATAAGCTTTGGCACTCTGCATTGTTTGAATTAGCTGTCATTCAAAGAGCTGAGCCAATTGAGAATTTCGGTACCCGGGTACCAAAACTGTAGTTTGGGGTGAGAGGTTTGGCCCTTTAAGGTCTTCAAAGGGAGAACCATGGTTTGCTTTATTATTTAATATTTATGAAAAATAAATTGGCCAACTTTAAAAATAAGTCTTTGGTGTTTAAACTCTCTAATTAAATTTTTATCCACAAAAAATTGTTACCTTTTGTCACATTCTCGACCAGTCCATCCCGCCAAACAGTCACATGACCCGTCCTCTGGGTCACAAAGATTGGGACTTCTTCCATTGAGACAGCGACATTCGTACATACAATTCTCACCAAAGTACCCATCAGGACATGCTGGAAACGTGAAAAAGATTGTAAAATTTGATTTTGAGCCACCTGAATATTGTTCCTACAAAGTTGGGGACAGATGGGGTCAGGGTAGGGTAATGTCATGTGTGGGCAAAGTAAAGTGGGATAAAGGTTCTGTATGTGGGATAAGGATGAAGTAGGATGAGTGACAATTAGGGAGGGATCAAGGGTGGTAAATGGGACAGGCGTTTACGGTCGAAGGTGTACATTTTTTTTTATACCATCTGTCCTATGTACTTTCTCAGAGTGTACTGTCTTTATTTATTTCTTTTGTCCCCCCCCCCTCTCTCTCTTCCTTGTGAGCGCCCTTGAAAAGACCTTTGGATTTTTTAGAGTGCTTCCCTTCGTAATATCTTTATATTATTTAATGTTCTCCCTAATTGCTATCAGATATTATGAAAAACCAAACAAGTTAACCCTTTACCGTTGTTTGGGTCCTTTTGGACCCATGCGGAGAGCTCGGCTGTCACACAGCTTGACTGTTTCACGCGGAGCTCGAAACTGCGAGTAGCTACCCGAAAATTCGGCCACAACAGCGGGAGAGACAATAGTTTGAGGTCACGGGGTCAATGGCCTACGGAAGCCGATGCGGGGCGGGCTACGTCCGCTTTTCCGCCCACTCCCGAGGCGCGCAAATATGCCCCGATCGGAGCACAACGGTAAAGGGTTAAGATAAAATATCTGCACCACTCGGCTAAAGGTTTTACGTGCACACACGCAGAGAGAGTGGCATCAGCTTTGCAGTAAACACACTCCGCAGGCTTACTTTAACCCTTTACCGTTGTTTGGGTCCTTTTGGACCCATGCGGAGAGCTCGGCTGTCACACAGCTTGACTGTTTCACGCGGAGCTCGAAACTGCGAGTAGCTACCCGAAAATTCGGCCACAACAGCGGGAGAGACAATAGTTTGAGGTCACGGGGTCAATGGCCTACGGAAGCCGATGCGGGGCGGGCTACGTCCGCTTTTCCGCCCACTCCCGAGGCGCGCAAATATGCCCCGATCGGAGCACAACGGTAAAGGGTTAAGATTAAATATCTGCACCACTCGGCTAAAGGTTTTACGTGCACACACGCAGAGAGAGTGGCATCAGCTTTGCAGTAAACACACTCCGCAGGCTTACTTTAACCCTTTACCGTTGTTTGGGTCCTTTTGGACCCATGCGGAGAGCTCGGCTGTCACACAGCTTGACTGTTTCACGCGGAGCTCGAAACTGCGAGTAGCTACCCGAAAATTCGGCCACAACAGCGGGAGAGACAATAGTTTGAGGTCACGGGGTCAATGGCCTACGGAAGCCGATGCGGGGCGGGCTACGTCCGCTTTTCCGCCCACTCCCGAGGCGCGCAAATATGCCCCGATCGGAGCACAACGGTAAAGGGTTAAGATAAAATATCTGCACCACTCGGCTAAAGGTTTTACGTGCACACACGCAGAGAGAGTGGCATCAGCTTTGCAGTAAACACACTCCGCAGGCTTACTTTAACCCTTTACCGTTGTTTGGGTCCTTTTGGACCCATGCGGAGAGCTCGGCTGTCACACAGCTCGACTGTTTCACGCGGAGCTCGAAACTGCGTGTAGCTACCCGAAAATTCGGCCACAACAGCGGGAGAGACAATAGTTTGAGGTCACGGGGTCAATGGCCTACGGAAGCCGATGCGGGGCGGGCTACGTCCGCTTTTCCGCCCACTCCCGAGGCGCGCAAATATGCCCCGATCGGAGCACAACGGTAAAGGGTTAAGATAAAATATCTGCACCACTCGGCTAAAGGTTTTACGTGCACACACGCAGAGAGAGTGGCATCAGCTTTGCAGTAAACACACTCCGCAGGCTTACTTTAACCCTTTACCGTTGTTTGGGTCCTTTTGGACCCATGCGGAGAGCTCGGCTGTCACACAGCTTGACTGTTTCACGCGGAGCTCGAAACTGCGAGTAGCTACCCGAAAATTCGGCCACAACAGCGGGAGAGACAATAGTTTGAGGTCACGGGGTCAATGGCCTACGGAAGCCGATGCGGGGCGGGCTACGTCCGCTTTTCCGCCCACTCCCGAGGCGCGCAAATATGCCCCGATCGGAGCACAACGGTAAAGGGTTAAGATAAAATATCTGCACCACTCGGCTAAAGGTTTTACGTGCACACACGCAGAGAGAGTGGCATCAGCTTTGCAGTAAACACACTCCGCAGGCTTACTTTAACCCTTTACCGTTGTTTGGGTCCTTTTGGACCCATGCGGAGAGCTCGGCTGTCACACAGCTCGACTGTTTCACGCGGAGCTCGAAACTGCGAGTAGCTACCCGAAAATTCGGCCACAACAGCGGGAGAGACAATAGTTTGAGGTCACGGGGTCAATGGCCTACGGAAGCCGATGCGGGGCGGGCTACGTCCGCTTTTCCGCCCACTCCCGAGGCGCGCAAATATGCCCCGATCGGAGCACAACGGTAAAGGGTTAAGATAAAATATCTGCACCACTCGGCTAAAGGTTTTACGTGCACACACGCAGAGAGAGTGGCATCAGCTTTGCAGTAAACACACTCCACAGGCTTACTTTAACCCTTTACCGTTGTTTGGGTCCTTTTGGACCCATGCGGAGAGCTCGGCTGTCACACAGCTCGACTGTTTCACGCGGAGCTCGAAACTGCGAGTAGCTACCCGAAAATTCGGCCACAACAGCGGGAGAGACAATAGTTTGAGGTCACGGGGTCAATGGCCTACGGAAGCCGATGCGGGGCGGGCTACGTCCGCTTTTCCGCCCACTCCCGAGGCGCGCAAATATGCCCCGATCGGAGCACAACGGTAAAGGGTTAAGATAAAATATCTGCACCACTCGGCTAAAGGTTTTACGTGCACACACGCAGAGAGAGTGGCATCAGCTTTGCAGTAAACACACTCCACAGGCTTACTTTAACCCTTTACCGTTGTTTGGGTCCTTTTGGACCCATGCGGAGAGCTCGGCTGTCACACAGCTCGACTGTTTCACGCGGAGCTCGAAACTGCGAGTAGCTACCCGAAAATTCGGCCACAACAGCGGGAGAGACAATAGTTTGAGGTCACGGGGTCAATGGCCTACGGAAGCCGATGCGGGGCGGGCTACGTCCGCTTTTCCGCCCACTCCCGAGGCGCGCAAATATGCCCCGATCGGAGCACAACGGTAAAGGGTTAAGATAAAATATCTGCACCACTCGGCTAAAGGTTTTACGTGCACACACGCAGAGAGAGTGGCATCAGCTTTGCAGTAAACACACTCCACAGGCTTACTTTAACCCTTTACCGTTGTTTGGGTCCTTTTGGACCCATGCGGAGAGCTCGGCTGTCACACAGCTCGACTGTTTCACGCGGAGCTCGAAACTGCGAGTAGCTACCCGAAAATTCGGCCACAACAGCGGGAGAGACAATAGTTTGAGGTCACGGGGTCAATGGCCTACGGAAGCCGATGCGGGGCGGGCTACGTCCGCTTTTCCGCCCACTCCCGAGGCGCGCAAATATGCCCCGATCGGAGCACAACGGTAAAGGGTTAAGATAAAATATCTGCACCACTCGGCTAAAGGTTTTACGTGCACACACGCAGAGAGAGTGGCATCAGCTTTGCAGTAAACACACTCCACAGGCTTACTTTAACCCTTTACCGTTGTTTGGGTCCTTTTGGACCCATGCGGAGAGCTCGGCTGTCACACAGCTCGACTGTTTCACGCGGAGCTCGAAACTGCGAGTAGCTACCCGAAAATTCGGCCACAACAGCGGGAGAGACAATAGTTTGAGGTCACGGGGTCAATGGCCTACGGAAGCCGATGCGGGGCGGGCTACGTCCGCTTTTCCGCCCACTCCCGAGGCGCGCAAATATGCCCCGATCGGAGCACAACGGTAAAGGGTTAAGATAAAATATCTGCACCACTCGGCTAAAGGTTTTACGTGCACACACGCAGAGAGAGTGGCATCAGCTTTGCAGTAAACACACTCCACAGGCTTACTTTAACCCTTTACCGTTGTTTGGGTCCTTTTGGACCCATGCGGAGAGCTCGGCTGTCACACAGCTCGACTGTTTCACGCGGAGCTCGAAACTGCGAGTAGCTACCCGAAAATTCGGCCACAACAGCGGGAGAGACAATAGTTTGAGGTCACGGGGTCAATGGCCTACGGAAGCCGATGCGGGACGGGCTACGTCCGCTTTTCCGCCCACTCCCGAGGCGCGCAAATATGCCCCGATCGGAGCACAACGGTAAAGGGTTAAGATAAAATATCTGCACCACTCGGCTAAAGGTTTTACGTGCACACACGCAGAGAGAGTGGCATCAGCTTTGCAGTAAACACACTCCACAGGCTTACTTTAACCCTTTACCGTTGTTTGGGTCCTTTTGGACCCATGCGGAGAGCTCGGCTGTCACACAGCTCGACTGTTTCACGCGGAGCTCGAAACTGCGAGTAGCTACCCGAAAATTCGGCCACAACAGCGGGAGAGACAATAGTTTGAGGTCACGGGGTCAATGGCCTACGGAAGCCGATGCGGGGCGGGCTACGTCCGCTTTTCCGCCCACTCCCGAGGCGCGCAAATATGCCCCGATCGGAGCACAACGGTAAAGGGTTAAGATAAAATATCTGCACCACTCGGCTAAAGGTTTTACGTGCACACACGCAGAGAGAGTGGCATCAGCTTTGCAGTAAACACACTCCACAGGCTTACTTTAACCCTTTACCGTTGTTTGGGTCCTTTTGGACCCATGCGGAGAGCTCGGCTGTCACACAGCTCGACTGTTTCACGCGGAGCTCGAAACTGCGAGTAGCTACCCGAAAATTCGGCCACAACAGCGGGAGAGACAATAGTTTGAGGTCACGGGGTCAATGGCCTACGGAAGCCGATGCGGGGCGGGCTACGTCCGCTTTTCCGCCCACTCCCGAGGCGCGCAAATATGCCCCGATCGGAGCACAACGGTAAAGGGTTAAGATAAAATATCTGCACCACTCGGCTAAAGGTTTTACGTGCACACACGCAGAGAGAGTGGCATCAGCTTTGCAGTAAACACACTCCACAGGCTTACTTTAACCCTTTACCGTTGTTTGGGTCCTTTTGGACCCATGCGGAGAGCTCGGCTGTCACACAGCTCGACTGTTTCACGCGGAGCTCGAAACTGCGAGTAGCTACCCGAAAATTCGGCCACAACAGCGGGAGAGACAATAGTTTGAGGTCACGGGGTCAATGGCCTACGGAAGCCGATGCGGGGCGGGCTACGTCCGCTTTTCCGCCCACTCCCGAGGCGCGCAAATATGCCCCGATCGGAGCACAACGGTAAAGGGTTAAGATAAAATATCTGCACCACTCGGCTAAAGGTTTTACGTGCACACACGCAGAGAGAGTGGCATCAGCTTTGCAGTAAACACACTCCACAGGCTTACTTTAACCCTTTACCGTTGTTTGGGTCCTTTTGGACCCATGCGGAGAGCTCGGCTGTCACACAGCTCGACTGTTTCACGCGGAGCTCGAAACTGCGAGTAGCTACCCGAAAATTCGGCCACAACAGCGGGAGGGACAATAGTTTGAGGTCACGGGGTCAATGGCCTACGGAAGCCGATGCGGGGCGGGCTACGTCCGCTTTTCCGCCCACTCCCGAGGCGCGCAAATATGCCCCGATCGGAGCACAACGGTAAAGGGTTAAGATAAAATATCTGCACCACTCGGCTAAAGGTTTTACGTGCACACACGCAGAGAGAGTGGCATCAGCTTTGCAGTAAACACACTCCACAGGCTTACTTTAACCCTTTACCGTTGTTTGGGTCCTTTTGGACCCATGCGGAGAGCTCGGCTGTCACACAGCTCGACTGTTTCACGCGGAGCTCGAAACTGCGAGTAGCTACCCGAAAATTCGGCCACAACAGCGGGAGAGACAATAGTTTGAGGTCACGGGGTCAATGGCCTACGGAAGCCGATGCGGGGCGGGCTACGTCCGCTTTTCCGCCCACTCCCGAGGCGCGCAAATATGCCCCGATCGGAGCACAACGGTAAAGGGTTAAGATAAAATATCTGCACCACTCGGCTAAAGGTTTTACGTGCACACACGCAGAGAGAGTGGCATCAGCTTTGCAGTAAACACACTCCACAGGCTTACTTTAACCCTTTACCGTTGTTTGGGTCCTTTTGGACCCATGCGGAGAGCTCGGCTGTCACACAGCTCGACTGTTTCACGCGGAGCTCGAAACTGCGAGTAGCTACCCGAAAATTCGGCCACAACAGCGGGAGGGACAATAGTTTGAGGTCACGGGGTCAATGGCCTACGGAAGCCGATGCGGGGCGGGCTACGTCCGCTTTTCCGCCCACTCCCGAGGCGCGCAAATATGCCCCGATCGGAGCACAACGGTAAAGGGTTAAGATAAAATATCTGCACCACTCGGCTAAAGGTTTTACGTGCACACACGCAGAGAGAGTGGCATCAGCTTTGCAGTAAACACACTCCACAGGCTTACTTTAACCCTTTACCGTTGTTTGGGTCCTTTTGGACCCATGCGGAGAGCTCGGCTGTCACACAGCTCGACTGTTTCACGCGGAGCTCGAAACTGCGAGTAGCTACCCGAAAATTCGGCCACAACAGCGGGAGGGACAATAGTTTGAGGTCACGGGGTCAATGGCCTACGGAAGCCGATGCGGGGCGGGCTACGTCCGCTTTTCCGCCCACTCCCGAGGCGCGCAAATATGCCCCGATCGGAGCACAACGGTAAAGGGTTAAGATAAAATATCTGCACCACTCGGCTAAAGGTTTTACGTGCACACACGCAGAGAGAGTGGCATCAGCTTTGCAGTAAACACACTCCACAGGCTTACTTTAACCCTTTACCGTTGTTTGGGTCCTTTTGGACCCATGCGGAGAGCTCGGCTGTCACACAGCTCGACTGTTTCACGCGGAGCTCGAAACTGCGAGTAGCTACCCGAAAATTCGGCCACAACAGCGGGAGAGACAATAGTTTGAGGTCACGGGGTCAATGGCCTACGGAAGCCGATGCGGGGCGGGCTACGTCCGCTTTTCCGCCCACTCCCGAGGCGCGCAAATATGCCCCGATCGGAGCACAACGGTAAAGGGTTAAGATAAAATATCTGCACCACTCGGCTAAAGGTTTTACGTGCACACACGCAGAGAGAGTGGCATCAGCTTTGCAGTAAACACACTCCACAGGCTTACTTTAACCCTTTACCGTTGTTTGGGTCCTTTTGGACCCATGCGGAGAGCTCGGCTGTCACACAGCTCGACTGTTTCACGCGGAGCTCGAAACTGCGAGTAGCTACCCGAAAATTCGGCCACAACAGCGGGAGGGACAATAGTTTGAGGTCACGGGGTCAATGGCCTACGGAAGCCGATGCGGGGCGGGCTACGTCCGCTTTTCCGCCCACTCCCGAGGCGCGCAAATATGCCCCGATCGGAGCACAACGGTAAAGGGTTAAGATAAAATATCTGCACCACTCGGCTAAAGGTTTTACGTGCACACACGCAGAGAGAGTGGCATCAGCTTTGCAGTAAACACACTCCACAGGCTTACTTTAACCCTTTACCGTTGTTTGGGTCCTTTTGGACCCATGCGGAGAGCTCGGCTGTCACACAGCTCGACTGTTTCACGCGGAGCTCGAAACTGCGAGTAGCTACCCGAAAATTCGGCCACAACAGCGGGAGGGACAATAGTTTGAGGTCACGGGGTCAATGGCCTACGGAAGCCGATGCGGGGCGGGCTACGTCCGCTTTTCCGCCCACTCCCGAGGCGCGCAAATATGCCCCGATCGGAGCACAACGGTAAAGGGTTAAGATAAAATATCTGCACCACTCGGCTAAAGGTTTTACGTGCACACACGCAGAGAGAGTGGCATCAGCTTTGCAGTAAACACACTCCACAGGCTTACTTTAACCCTTTACCGTTGTTTGGGTCCTTTTGGACCCATGCGGAGAGCTCGGCTGTCACACAGCTCGACTGTTTCACGCGGAGCTCGAAACTGCGAGTAGCTACCCGAAAATTCGGCCACAACAGCGGGAGAGACAATAGTTTGAGGTCACGGGGTCAATGGCCTACGGAAGCCGATGCGGGGCGGGCTACGTCCGCTTTTCCGCCCACTCCCGAGGCGCGCAAATATGCCCCGATCGGAGCACAACGGTAAAGGGTTAAGATAAAATATCTGCACCACTCGGCTAAAGGTTTTACGTGCACACACGCAGAGAGAGTGGCATCAGCTTTGCAGTAAACACACTCCACAGGCTTACTTTAACCCTTTACCGTTGTTTGGGTCCTTTTGGACCCATGCGGAGAGCTCGGCTGTCACACAGCTTGACTGTTTCACGCGGAGCTCGAAACTGCGAGTAGCTACCCGAAAATTCGGCCACAACAGCGGGAGGGACAATAGTTTGAGGTCACGGGGTCAATGGCCTACGGAAGCCGATGCGGGGCGGGCTACGTCCGCTTTTCCGCCCACTCCCGAGGCGCGCAAATATGCCCCGATCGGAGCACAACGGTAAAGGGTTAAGATAAAATATCTGCACCACTCGGCTAAAGGTTTTACGTGCACACACGCAGAGAGAGTGGCATCAGCTTTGCAGTAAACACACTCCACAGGCTTACTTTAACCCTTTACCGTTGTTTGGGTCCTTTTGGACCCATGCGGAGAGCTCGGCTGTCACACAGCTCGACTGTTTCACGCGGAGCTCGAAACTGCGAGTAGCTACCCGAAAATTCGGCCACAACAGCGGGAGGGACAATAGTTTGAGGTCACGGGGTCAATGGCCTACGGAAGCCGATGCGGGGCGGGCTACGTCCGCTTTTCCGCCCACTCCCGAGGCGCGCAAATATGCCCCGATCGGAGCACAACGGTAAAGGGTTAAGATAAAATATCTGCACCACTCGGCTAAAGGTTTTACGTGCACACACGCAGAGAGAGTGGCATCAGCTTTGCAGTAAACACACTCCACAGGCTTACTTTAACCCTTTACCGTTGTTTGGGTCCTTTTGGACCCATGCGGAGAGCTCGGCTGTCACACAGCTCGACTGTTTCACGCGGAGCTCGAAACTGCGAGTAGCTACCCGAAAATTCGGCCACAACAGCGGGAGGGACAATAGTTTGAGGTCACGGGGTCAATGGCCTACGGAAGCCGATGCGGGGCGGGCTACGTCCGCTTTTCCGCCCACTCCCGAGGCGCGCAAATATGCCCCGATCGGAGCACAACGGTAAAGGGTTAAGATAAAATATCTGCACCACTCGGCTAAAGGTTTTACGTGCACACACGCAGAGAGAGTGGCATCAGCTTTGCAGTAAACACACTCCACAGGCTTACTTTAACCCTTTACCGTTGTTTGGGTCCTTTTGGACCCATGCGGAGAGCTCGGCTGTCACACAGCTTGACTGTTTCACGCGGAGCTCGAAACTGCGAGTAGCTGCCCGAAAATTCGGCCACAACAGCGGGAGGGACAATAGTTTGAGGTCACGGGGTCAATGGCCTACGGAAGCCGATGCGGGGCGGGCTACGTCCGCTTTTCCGCCCACTCCCGAGGCGCGCAAATATGCCCCGATCGGAGCACAACGGTAAAGGGTTAAGATAAAATATCTGCACCACTCGGCTAAAGGTTTTACGTGCACACACGCAGAGAGAGTGGCATCAGCTTTGCAGTAAACACACTCCACAGGCTTACTTTAACCCTTTACCGTTGTTTGGGTCCTTTTGGACCCATGCGGAGAGCTCGGCTGTCACACAGCTTGACTGTTTCACGCGGAGCTCGAAACTGCGAGTAGCTGCCCGAAAATTCGGCCACAACAGCGGGAGGGACAATAGTTTGAGGTCACGGGGTCAATGGCCTACGGAAGCCGATGCGGGGCGGGCTACGTCCGCTTTTCCGCCCACTCCCGAGGCGCGCAAATATGCCCCGATCGGAGCACAACGGTAAAGGGTTAAGATAAAATATCTGCACCACTCGGCTAAAGGTTTTACGTGCACACACGCAGAGAGAGTGGCATCAGCTTTGCAGTAAACACACTCCACAGGCTTACTTTAACCCTTTACCGTTGTTTGGGTCCTTTTGGACCCATGCGGAGAGCTCGGCTGTCACACAGCTTGACTGTTTCACGCGGAGCCCGAAACTGCGAGTAGCTGCCCGAAAATTCGGCCACAACAGCGGGAGGGACAATAGTTTGAGGTCACGGGGTCAATGGCCTACGGAAGCCGATGCGGGGCCGGCTACGTCCGCTTTTCCGCCCACTCCCGAGGCGCGCAAATATGCCCCGATCGGAGCACAACGGTAAAGGGTTAAGATAAAATATCTGCACCACTCGGCTAAAGGTTTTACGTGCACACACGCAGAGAGAGTGGCATCAGCTTTGCAGTAAACACACTCCACAGGCTTACTTTAACCCTTTACCGTTGTTTGGGTCCTTTTGGACCCATGCGGAGAGCTCGGCTGTCACACAGCTTGACTGTTTCACGCGGAGCCCGAAACTGCGAGTAGCTGCCCGAAAATTCGGCCACAACAGCGGGAGGGACAATAGTTTGAGGTCACGGGGTCAATGGCCTACGGAAGCCGACGCGGGGCCGGCTACGTCCGCTTTTCCGCCCACTCCCGAGGCGCGCAAATATGCCCCGATCGGAGCACAACGGTAAAGGGTTAAGATAAAATATCTGCACCACTCGGCTAAAGGTTTTACGTGCACACACGCAGAGAGAGTGGCATCAGCTTTGCAGTAAACACACTCCACAGGCTTACTTTAACCCTTTACCGTTGTTTGGGTCCTTTTGGACCCATGCGGAGAGCTCGGCTGTCACACAGCTTGACTGTTTCACGCGGAGCCCGAAACTGCGAGTAGCTGCCCGAAAATTCGGCCACAACAGCGGGAGGGACAATAGTTTGAGGTCACGGGGTCAATGGCCTACGGAAGCCGATGCGGGGCGGGCTACGTCCGCTTTTCCGCCCACTCCCGAGGCGCGCAAATATGCCCCGATCGGAGCACAACGGTAAAGGGTTAAGATAAAATATCTGCACCACTCGGCTAAAGGTTTTACGTGCACACACGCAGAGAGAGTGGCATCAGCTTTGCAGTAAACACACTCCACAGGCTTACTTTAACCCTTTACCGTTGTTTGGGTCCTTTTGGACCCATGCGGAGAGCTCGGCTGTCACACAGCTTGACTGTTTCACGCGGAGCCCGAAACTGCGAGTAGCTGCCCGAAAATTCGGCCACAACAGCGGGAGGGACAATAGTTTGAGGTCACGGGGTCAATGGCCTACGGAAGCCGATGCGGGGCGGGCTACGTCCGCTTTTCCGCCCACTCCCGAGGCGCGCAAATATGCCCCGATCGGAGCACAACGGTAAAGGGTTAAGATAAAATATCTGCACCACTCGGCTAAAGGTTTTACGTGCACACACGCAGAGAGAGTGGCATCAGCTTTGCAGTAAACACACTCCACAGGCTTACTTTAACCCTTTACCGTTGTTTGGGTCCTTTTGGACCCATGCGGAGAGCTCGGCTGTCACACAGCTTTACTGTTTCACGCGGAGCCCGAAACTGCGAGTAGCTGCCCGAAAATTCGGCCACAACAGCGGGAGGGACAATAGTTTGAGGTCACGGGGTCAATGGCCTACGGAAGCCGATGCGGGGCGGGCTACGTCCGCTTTTCCGCCCACTCCCGAGGCGCGCAAATATGCCCCGATCGGAGCACAACGGTAAAGGGTTAAGATAAAATATCTGCACCACTCGGCTAAAGGTTTTACGTGCACACACGCAGAGAGAGTGGCATCAGCTTTGCAGTAAACACACTCCACAGGCTTACTTTAACCCTTTACCGTTGTTTGGGTCCTTTTGGACCCATGCGGAGAGCTCGGCTGTCACACAGCTTTACTGTTTCACGCGGAGCCCGAAACTGCGAGTAGCTGCCCGAAAATTCGGCCACAACAGCGGGAGGGACAATAGTTTGAGGTCACGGGGTCAATGGCCTACGGAAGCCGATGCGGGGCGGGCTACGTCCGCTTTTCCGCCCACTCCCGAGGCGCGCAAATATGCCCCGATCGGAGCACAACGGTAAAGGGTTAAGATAAAATATCTGCACCACTCGGCTAAAGGTTTTACGTGCACACACGCAGAGAGAGTGGCATCAGCTTTGCAGTAAACACACTCCACAGGCTTACTTTAACCCTTTACCGTTGTTTGGGTCCTTTTGGACCCATGCGGAGAGCTCGGCTGTCACACAGCTTTACTGTTTCACGCGGAGCCCGAAACTGCGAGTAGCTGCCCGAAAATTCGGCCACAACAGCGGGAGGGACAATAGTTTGAGGTCACGGGGTCAATGGCCTACGGAAGCCGATGCGGGGCGGGCTACGTCCGCTTTTCCGCCCACTCCCGAGGCGCGCAAATATGCCCCGATCGGAGCACAACGGTAAAGGGTTAAGATAAAATATCTGCACCACTCGGCTAAAGGTTTTACGTGCACACACGCAGAGAGAGTGGCATCAGCTTTGCAGTAAACACACTCCACAGGCTTACTTTAACCCTTTACCGTTGTTTGGGTCCTTTTGGACCCATGCGGAGAGCTCGGCTGTCACACAGCTTTACTGTTTCACGCGGAGCCCGAAACTGCGAGTAGCTGCCCGAAAATTCGGCCACAACAGCGGGAGGGACAATAGTTTGAGGTCACGGGGTCAATGGCCTACGGAAGCCGATGCGGGGCGGGCTACGTCCGCTTTTCCGCCCACTCCCGAGGCGCGCAAATATGCCCCGATCGGAGCACAACGGTAAAGGGTTAAGATAAAATATCTGCACCACTCGGCTAAAGGTTTTACGTGCACACACGCAGAGAGAGTGGCATCAGCTTTGCAGTAAACACACTCCACAGGCTTACTTTAACCCTTTACCGTTGTTTGGGTCCTTTTGGACCCATGCGGAGAGCTCGGCTGTCACACAGCTTTACTGTTTCACGCGGAGCTCGAAACTGCGAGTAGCTACCCGAAAATTCGGCCACAACAGCGGGAGGGACAATAGTTTGAGGTCACGGGGTCAATGGCCTACGGAAGCCGATGCGGGGCCGGCTACGTCCGCTTTTCCGCCCACTCCCGAGGCGCGCAAATATGCCCCGATCGGAGCACAACGGTAAAGGGTTAAGATAAAATATCTGCACCACTCGGCTAAAGGTTTTACGTGCACACACGCAGAGAGAGTGGCATCAGCTTTGCAGTAAACACACTCCACAGGCTTACTTTAACCCTTTACCGTTGTTTGGGTCCTTTTGGACCCATGCGGAGAGCTCGGCTGTCACACAGCTTTACTGTTTCACGCGGAGCTCGAAACTGCGAGTAGCTACCCGAAAATTCGGCCACAACAGCGGGAGGGACAATAGTTTGAGGTCACGGGGTCAATGGCCTACGGAAGCCGATGCGGGGCCGGCTACGTCCGCTTTTCCGCCCACTCCCGAGGCGCGCAAATATGCCCCGATCGGAGCACAACGGTAAAGGGTTAAATGAATAAAATATCATCTCTCTCATGGATTTACTGCCATAAGAGTCTTGCAGCTGGTTCAAGGGACGCAGAAGTTGATTATGACAGATTTAAACGTGATTGAAAAGCAACTAGTCGTAATGATGATGCAGAGATCAGAGAGTGAAGGACTTGGTTTTTCGAGTTTCAACAGTATCTGAAGGTAGGAGATACTTCATTAAGAAAGCTTGATATACGCGTAGGCAAGATGTGTGTAACTTTTCAAGAGAAAAATGTAGTAACTTGAATTTAAATTAGTGTTATTTGTATCATAATTTAAAAGTGGTTCTGGCCGAATCACCTGATGGTATTATTGTAACCTAATTGCACTGTGACAGGGCCAGACCTTCGAAATGGGGGGGGGGGGGGGTAATTAAGGGCAAACGAAAATGTTCTGGCAAGAATTATCACTCGCATCGTGAAACCGAGCCCAAAGCGCCCGCTTCTGTGTGTGGGATCCGGGGACAAAACACCTGGAACTCTGAGGTTTCAGCATATTTCTGGATGAAAAATTATGTCTCATAAGAGTTATATTATTCATTTTTTCAGTTAAATTAGCTTCCAACTGACCAAACCAGGTGGGCACGGAAGAAATCTGAGACGGCAATGCCCTTTCTTTCCCCTCCCTTCCTTAGCGACGTCACCACTGTTAATTGTTTATTTTATACAGGCACATATAGATAACCTTCTAGATCAATTACTGTCTGTTAAAATAATCGTGAAAAATATTTTCCAAGTAAAACAGAAAGCTTTGAAAATTTTAACTTTCATGCTACTTCTGTTTTTCTTTTGGACAATGAGAAAAATTAAATGATATTTCAGTATGTCGAGAATCCAAACTTCAAGCAAGTCCCTAGAAACCAAGCCGTAAAAATACATCTAACTTAAGAGTTTAAAAATTCTTTTTATTTGAACCGTCGGAAAAGGGAGAATAGATACAACACTGATTGATTTCACTTTATAATTCGTCCTAAAAATTATTATGCTGTGCTTAATAACGGCTAAAAGTCATTCTATGAAAAAATACCAAAAGTGTATGGTGAGGATAATCCAATTTAACGCAATTGATTCAGCTAGTTAGATGAGGGTTTTACGGCTCAGTTAGTCACGTGTAATGCTTTCACGCGGAAGGCCCGGGTTCTATTCACAGGTCGAGTTCAACTCTAAGTTCAAGTTCAAGAAATTTATAGGGCGCATTATTTAAATTAATTATTCTAATGCGCCTTACAAGACACCGTGGAAATCAAAAGACTAAGTTGGACTATCAGATACCATCAAAGGCACAGCTAAATAGGTGGGTTTTTAAAAAGGACTGAAAATGTTTCAGAGGGCGTGCTGTCTTAACTGAAGGGAGCAGATCATTCCATAACTTAGGGCCCTGGATAGCTGGTGCGCACTCACCAAATATGGATCTATATCTTAGAACAACCAGATTGAGAGTAGTCTCAGATCTGAGTTCATATTTTGTTTTCTTCAAGGAGAACATGTTGGAAAGGTAGAGTGGTGCCATATTGTGTAGGGATTTATAAATAAGAAGCAAGATCTTGAATCGATTCCTGTAGAATACTGGGAGTCATACCAAAGCCCCTAAAAATGAAACTTACTGCAGTTGTGCGTGACGCTCCGCATAATAAATGGAGTAAGGAAAACAAGCCGGCGAGCCACAACTGAAAAAAAAATGCCGAGGCCGGCTCGACTTGAAAAAATAGTTTTGAAACTGGGCCGTAAAACTTCATCTAACTAACTAACTATAACTAGTTCAGTCGGGTAGGTCAAGGCCTCTTTTCCAGTTGTGTCTTACTGGCTTGTTTCCCTGCTACATTGCTTATAGTGAGCATGGAGCACAATGGCTTGTCTTTGCTGTGGCCCGTCCAGGAATCGAAATCCAGATCTTCCGGCTGCAAATGGGATGCTTTAACCACTTGACAACGAAGTCGGTCTTTAGAACATTTTTAGTAAAATTCATGCTATGTATTATGAGCTTCAGTGCTCTGCATTTTTTTTTTTATTTGCTACCAATCAGAGAGATGTTTAATTTAAGAATTTCTTTAGACTACTACAAAAAAAATTTGTAGTTTGGGGTGAGAATTGACTGCCTTTAAAGGTCGTTATTGATTTTTTATATTTTGTAGGTTCATACTGCATGATTACACAGACCGGATGGCCTACCCATTCCAAGCCCCAATCCAAGTGTTTGGTCTAGTGGTAGAACGTCCGCTTCCCAACCCGGAGGCCCGAGAAATCGATTCTCAGGTCGGTCGAGTTGTCATGCAAAAGACTTTTTCAGAAATGATACCTACTGTCGTTGTGCGAGATGCTCTGAATGTCAATGGCCAATGACTGGAATGACCCGGCCATAACTGGAAAAGATCATGGGGGTATCCAGGTGAAACCAGAAGATTAGAGGTTGAGTAAAACTTCAAGACCCCCCCCCCCCCATTCAGATCACTGGATCGGCGCACGCTAAATCGTATACTCACACACACACACATACATACACATTCTCACGAACACACACTTACGACCGCGTGTTTGGTCTAACGGTAGGAGCATCCACCTCTCACGCTGAAGGCCCGGGTTCCATTCCCAGGTCGAGTTTACCAAAGACTCTAAAAATGGAACCTACTACCGTCGTGCGTGATGCTCCGCATAAGCAATTGAGCAGGGAAAACAAGCCACAACTGGAAAAAGGCCATGGTAGGCAACCAATAGGTTGGAAACTGGGCCGTAAAACTCCTTCTAACTAACTAACTAACGAACGAACACACACTTATACTTACATTGGCTACATTCATCTTCGTTTTCAGATAAGAGCCAACCAGGACAGCATATAAAATCTTCTTTTATAAAATAAACAGATTTTATATCGATTACACTAGATCTGGAAGAAATTTTGATAAATATGTGCTTAATTAATGTAAAGGTGTGATGTAAGCGAATCTAAATCAGCGACTAGCACACTAAGAGCATGAAAATATGAACACGGACAAGATCATGCAATTACAAAATGGTTCTTCAATACAGGAAGAAATATTTGCAAAGCACCAATTCTACGTCACTGTTATAGGTAGTTATTCTCCACCCTGGACACTTCTAACTTTCGCAACCTACTGACTTCTAGCCCCTCCTTCACGTGCCTTAAACTCATTCTCATTCAGAAACAATCCAAGTTTGTTGCTTCAGAGCATGCCTTGGCGAGAATTCAAGGCCACGATGTCCAATCAGAACACTCTTAGTACAGGTTGTGTAACATGAGCTACTCTTCATTTTTTTTAATTTGATGTCAATCAAAGAGCTGTGCCAACTGAGAATTCCCGCAGATATCTTGCGAAATTGCAGTTTAGATTGAGAATGTCTGCCTTTAAAATGCTTACGAATTTGCAAAGACAAGTATAGAATCTCTTCACAATATCCAAGTCCCAACCACACGATCATTCATTTGGCAAAAAGCATCATTAAACATTAATTCGAGGATGCTTATCGATAAATAAATTAATCGATCATGTATACCATTTTCCTCACAAATTTGTGTTGGGACTACAAACAAACACAAATAAAATTCCTACACCACATAAGCATATACACTCACACTGGTGACTAATATATACTTATTGTTATCTTGTATGAATAAAACTGATTTTTTCCCTTGACAAGTCACTTCCTCGCTGGTTACGGCATAATTTTGATAAAGGAGTGAGACAAAATTTGAGGGCAAGATGCTTTAAGTTCTTATTGTTGTTGTGAATAACATACATTTTTGTACATTTGAGCTTTATGGGTGAGAGTATGGAACTAATACGTCATTGACAGTGAAGAAATTTGCTAAGCAACTCCTTCCTCCTAAAGGGTATATTTCTCTCACCCCAAACAGTACCAAATCTCCTAACCTTCTTTCTCAAGCCCCTCCCCTAATTGTCTGAAGTTCATCCTCATCTAGACAAAATCTCAGTTTATTGCTTCAGGGTGAATATGCAAGACGTACCCGCCAAAGTATAATCAAAACGCTCTCAGTGCAATTAAAACTGTGTAATATATAGCTTTGGTGTTCTGCATTGTTTGAATTAGCTGTCAATCAAAATACTTTAGCCAACTGAGAATTTATGTAAACCCCTATAAGAATTGTAGTTTTGGATGAAATGATTGGCCCTTTAATGGCACCACTGTACTTCAAAATAGCAGTTTGGGGTTATCAGTCTATTAAAGCAAAAGAAAAAAATTTCCGGGTTTCTGTTTTACGATGCCAGCAGACCAAAGAATTAAATGAATTTTCTATTTTCATTATTCACATTATAAACATCACTTTCCATATAAAATATAACATGAAGGTTAAGCTGTGCTTTTTCTTTCAAAAACAAATGCGTGTTTATATACAAGGTATTTAAAGGCAGTATATTCCCACCTCAAACTAGAATTATTGCAGTAGAGCACTGAAAATCTCAACTGCATGGCGCAGCTCTTTGATTGACTGCAAATTAAAAAAACAGAATACTGTAGCTAATGTTACGCAACAGTTACTATTCATACTAAGAGTGTGTTGATAACACATTGGGTTTTTTGTACACTCATCCTAAAGCAATAAACTGAGATTGTATCTGGATGAGGATTAGATTTAGACAGTTGTGGCAGGGACTTAAGTAAGTAGGTTAGGAGAATTGCAACGGTCTACACCCTTAAAACATCGGGGTTAAATTTAACTAGGGTCGGTGTTCTATTTACTCCAGGACAACCCTGGTTAACTTTTAAGGCAAATCTTGGTTAAACTTGAACGAATTATAGTTAAAATAACTACGGTATGAATTAGTTTAACCAGGATTTGAGTTAAAATTTGACCAGGATTGTGTTGGAGTAAATAGAACACCGATTCTGGTCAAATTTAAACCAGGTATATAAAGAGTGTAGGGTGAGAGGATGCGGTTTTTAAGGCTCTGCATGTTTTACGAACTGATCAGCTAATAATGCATCGACCCCCGAGCATAATGTTCATTTTAATTTGTAAATTTTGAAGGGTGAATGACAGCGGGACATTGTAAATATTATGTGTACAAACTATCCCGAACCTACCGGATGCGTTCGCATGTAGAAGTTGGATAGCTCTCTTCACAGTCCCAGTCTTCCGCCCATGTAGTAGGGTAGATATCAACTACTTTCATCAGTCTATGAAGAAAAAATAAAAAAGGGAAAACAGTACGATTTTGTTGCTGTGTGCAAAATGTAATGGGCGCCACATGAATGCACGTGCGACTCATATAGCTAGGCTACCTAGGACTTGAGGCAAACCAATGAGCCAACTTCCTCTCTTGATGGAGTGCATAACTCTTAAAATCACCGATCTTTGTAGGCACTCGTTAAAAAGAGAGTTTGCACTCTTTTTTGGAGTGAATTTTACTATCCTTAGAGTGCATTAACACTCGGATGGAGTTAATTCACCCTTTTTACTCTATCAGAAACAGCAACTAAGTTCATTGTTTTGTTTTAAATGTGTGGGTGTTAAAAATAGATGTCATATGACATCATAAGCGTATACGAGGCGGAGGTCGGCAGGGGGCACTCGCCCTCCCAATCCGGGCAAAAACAGATTGTCCATTCGGGCAAAACATGAGCACAACATGATAAATGGTGCCACTATTTGGGCAAAAATTGTTCTTGTCCCCTCAGAAAAATTACCCCCGTACGCCTATGTATGACATGAAGGAGGTGCAAGAAGGTTAACTTGTACAGATGTAAAGCTAATCGTACAGATAATCATGCGGGAAGCGGTCTGACAATGTGAAGTTATTGGTTTTGAAGTCGTCTCTAAGAAAGAGATACTTTCATCAATAGCAACCAACCTTTGTCCAAAAGCTTCCTTGACAACTTAGAAGCACAGTTCCCTAATGACAGCCTCCTCTATAAGCGTGCAGATCAGCTTAGAATGAGGGAATGAAGCACTTCACCAATAATTTAAATGCTTATTTGTCCAAAACTCAGGTAGATTGTGTTTTGCCGGAAAGGCAATTTTCTACCCAGATTAATGCTGCTGCTCTAAACCGACCTATGGCTTCGTACTCCATTCCCCTCACCTGTTGTCGACTATACTGCTTTGCGATATTTGTAACTGTTTCAAAATTTGGGGACTCCTTCCCAAAGGAGGGAACTCTGTTTCCTCAGATTTTCGGCTTCCAAAACCAGGGATAGGCCTATTTTATGACAGAAGAAGGGACGTGCGGGACAGCCCTGTGCTAGGGGTGTGTAAGGGCATTCAGGGTGTCCCCTTACCTATCGTAGCGATGCATTAATACATGATTATATCCCTACCGCACATTGGCTGAATCGAAGTTCAGGAGCTGACGAGTGACGTTGTTAAACTTCTGTTAAATGACAGTTACATCAATGAAAGAGTAAGGCTGCATGGTATACCGTGCTTCCCTGTTCAATGTTGCAACTTACCTCTTTTTTGAGCACACATTCTGTCCGTCTTGTACAAGGGAATGTGAAATACCGATATCCGTAGTTAGAGCTAAAGCTAACATAAAAGAGTTCAATGCAACCATTTTGTTGAAAAGGGGAAGTAACTATCACTCCAAGTCACTGCTTACTTCCATCGCAGCTCAGTCATTCATCACAGAGATATTTCTGATTGGACCGAAACAGTGCCATACATGATCCACGATTAGGTTAAATGTTATATAGGCATCACATATAAACCTTTTACAGCGTATGGCATGAACGTTGAACAAAAATTTTGTCATAATAGAGTACAAGAGTAGATCCAACAGGTTACCTTCAAAAGGGTCAATTCGTAATAATGGTGATTTGTATTTAGTCCGCCATGCATGCAAGCCCAATTTGCCTAAATGTAAAAAAATAAGATTACATTGAAGAATGGAGCTCCGAATAATATTTTCAAACATGACTCACTGTTTCTTTATTTATGCATGAAAACAAAGAGAATTAAAAGGAAACATCCTAATATTATTAAAAGGAACAATACCTTGAACTAAACCAGGATGGGGCACTCCGATTCATATTAATTACGATGCCAGCAAAAACACCAAATTGATTCAAGAGTCTGTTTGAGGTGAGCTGAGGGTGGGTTGTTCAACACGTAAAGGGAATGTCCCTTAATTTTTGTCCTATACGTATGACCTCCATTACATTGCCCATAACGAATACACCGAACCTTTAAAACCAATTCGTTAAATGTACAATGACATTCGAGCTTTCTCACCGAGAGTGAAGAGACCGGTTGAAACATGAGTTTTTCTTCGATAACTTGATGAAGAAGACCCCTTCCCCCACCCTCATTGAACACAATTTTTGAAAGATTTCCTGACTTTATGCAATGTGAGGCTACATTTACTTCCTTTGAAGTGACATTAGCGTTAAAAAAGAAATATTTTAGATTACTGAAGGAAAAAAACGACTTCAATGAGCGTGGGGACCCAGTTGCCCAATGTCTCACAGGACATACGTTCATGTTCAATGCTCCCATGAAAGCTACGCTACTTTGTCTTGATGCAAAACTGTTTGTAGGCCTACTTCCCGAAGTTGTGGCCGGGATATTCTGTAGGAATGGGATCCCCAACATTTTTTCCATTACGTCGAACACATTCTGTAGAATCTTGAAATATTTAAAGGCATATTCTGGTGGCTCACTAAGGCCTCGCAAGCAAGGGCGGATATAAGGAAATTTGTTTGTGGGGGCAAACTCAACTTGAGACCTAGACGTCTCAAATAGTATCTGGGGATGTCGTGCAAAATATTTTTTTTCGAGGGGAGGGGCATAAGAAGTGGTGACTAACTGCCCGAAAGACTATCTAAGCGGAGCGCCACCATCAGTTGGCGCGGAGCGAACAGAAAATTTGGAAAAATCGCGACCTTTCAGATAGCCGGAAATTGCATTTGCCAGGCTTGTAAGTAGAATTTAAGCAGTCGTTATTTTGAGCTTTCCTTTGCAATAAAATCTTCATTTTAATAAAAAGAAAATCAAATTGCAAAATGATCAGAAAATTACCAGATAAAACGTACTGGCTCCCATAAAGGACTTTATCAGTTTCTTTGTCGCAAGGTAAAATCTCCATTAAAAAGAATAGACCAGAACCAAATGTTTGTTTAATATGTTAAAGACGAACATATTCTAAGCACTCTGGTGAAGTTTTCATTCATTTCTCATGTTCGGTTCTCGAGATATTAGCAACTGAAGTTGACACATTTTCTACAAAAGGTAAACCAAGCAGGTGCTATGTCATGTACTCATATTGATGGTCAATGTTTTGTTTTTTATTTATTTTTGACCCTGCTGTTTGATCTTGAATTGATTAGGGATACTATCTTGCCCTTAAGGCAAATTAAGTTTTTAAACTTCCATTGCTCGGGATGCACTTATAGTTACAACATATCACAGTTAAATTGTATAAATATGGTGTTGAATTTTAGACAAAAAAAAAACAACTAAATATTTCCATCAATGTGAATACATGACATCACGTCTACTTGTTGCAAGTTCACTCTTTGTAGAAAACATGTCAACTTCAATTCTAATATCTCGAAAACTAAACATGGGAAATGAGCAAAAATTTCCCCAGTAAGCTATGCCTAGAATATGTTCCTCTTCAAAATATCAAACATAAATTTGTTCTGGACTTTTTTGTTTTAAGGATCTGCACACCGTTGGAAATAAATTGAAATCATAACTTTTCGAATCATATTAACTCATATGACCAGTGGTCGAATGAGCCTGTAAACCTAAACCGGCCACACAGAAGCATTGGTAGCGCTATCTACGCTTCTGGGCGGCCGGTACTGGGCTAAAATGTTGATACAATTACGAACTATATCCTTGACAATTACGCATTAGTTTGTACTTTGTAAATAATATATGACATTTGTATGAGATAGAAGGCTAGGATACTTTGCCCAGATTAAGAAAAAGTCTACGTTTTATTCATGTCATATCGAATAACGTTATTTTTGGAAAATTGAAGACCATGCTTTGGAAATGTTTGGGGGGAAAGTGCCCCCACTGCCCCTATGGCGAGCCGCTAATGCTCCCAAGAAAGGCACAGACATTTCAGACGACATCCTCAAAACCCTCCTTTCAATACCATTTTCTAACTCAAGATATCCCACTGCACTTCATAGATTGATACTGTAAAAATGTTTGACTACTTTGTCCTGTTACCTGCGTAGCAGGCTGTACGGCTTATTCCTTGTTCAGTCATATCCCTAGTTGTGATTTTGGAACTGAAGCTCAGGAGCTGAGAAAACAGAATCTGCTCCGCGTAATAACTTTTCTTGCAGATCTAGCATTATCCTAAACAATATGTAGGGCATAGAAAACAACGTTTCTTGGTGTTTTCTGCAAGGGCATCAAAATATATATAAATGAAATGCAATGTCAAATTTATATGCCGCGATGACATCACAGAATTCCCATAATGCACTATACCTCATGAATAAATTGCATTACTTTAAAAACTAGCTACATGATACATGCTATTAAGATGCAATTTTCCTCTCCTCATGGGAAAACTTTTACATATGTCGAAGACAGTTAATTTTGTCTCCGGTAATTCCCTCTAAATGCGATTACTGTTCTGATAACTAAAGGTTTTCAACTGTACTTTCGTAATTTACCTTCTGCAGTAACGCCAAATAAAAGTTTACACACAAACCCAGTGCTAAATTGAAAGTATAGATCAAATGAGTGTGACACTCTAAAAACAAAACAGTGAACTTAGTTATACTCTGTAATAGAGTGAAAAGTGTGAATTCACTCCAAGAATAGTGAGGTTTACTCCGAGAAGAGTGCAATTAACTCCAATGAGACTCAAAAATCACTCTTTAGCACGTGCCTGCAGGGATCCCTCTTTTGTAAGAGTGGTCCTTGTGCACTCCATTAATAGTGAAACTTCGTTCTTTTGGAATGATTTTATTCTTTTTGGAGTGAACTTTATAACCCTCATTCTTCTCACAAGTGAAGTTTCATTATATAGTTTTAGAGTGTATACTTATATGACCTTGCATGACCTTTCCCAATATTCCAAAGCTTACCCATGTTAACACCTTGTTGAGTCTCGTATTCAGTTTAAGGAGCTGGTAATATTACATAAATCACTAAATTGTAACTCTCCCTACATCAAAACTGGTTCAACCTTACCAGAGCAGACCTGCATGGTCTAAGATCAGCAAGCAAACAGTAACATTTCTATCAATAAAAATTTCTATCCAAACCTCGAACCTTTCTTCATTATGGTGATCGGTGGTTTTCTGTATTTGCCTGTAAATCATATAGTAAACTCCCACCTCAGATCCGTAATTCGACAACAGTCTGAGTCCCTTCAAACTTTAATTTAAAATTTGTTTCGTACGTTCCTTGTAGTACGGAAGCGTATTGTTGTCACTTGGAAAAAAATTAAACTTTTCGTACGTTCGAAAAAATGGAAATGTGAATCCAGTTCATATTAATCCAGTGGCGGATCCAGGACTTTGCGGTGGGGTGGGGTGGGGGGTCTGCATGTGGATGGGACATCAAATGTACACTGATGAGCGAAGCGCCACCATATGTATGGCTGTTGTTTAGTCTCTGATGCGGCGATGCCTAGAATTCAGGAATGGGAATTGGGGATGGTAAGCACACATCCAAATTTTACCATATTTTCAAGTGTGATTACCACTCTACTAGGAGCCCGCTGAAATTTTTGCCCTTTCCAAATATTTGAAAATTTGGAGCTTGTATTGCAAAAAAGTTTGGGATGCTGGGATTACTGCAAGGAAATTCGAACAGTTGGGGGATTACTGAAGAATGTTCCATTTTCTATTGACAAATCTGAGGTTGGGCGACCAAAGATCCTTGTTGCTTCATGATGTTATCCAACACCTACGTAATGAGGCTCTCCGACGAAATATTTTGAGCTTATATTGGAGAAAGTATGGAATTTTATGGAAGAAAATTTATGAAAATAGCACTTTGAATAGTAGACAATGTCACTTGGTGATCTGGTGTTACAAGTGTAGCAAATTTCCGATTTTGTCACTTACAGAGTTCGCAAAAGTTGACCAAAGTTAAGGTATGAGCGAGCACTTCTGCTAAGGAATGGCACTTTGCGGTGCTCGAAGCGCGCGGAAAATTTTGCCTTCTTGAATCAAATAGTGACGAATATGGAGCTTTTACTAGAGAAAATTGATTGGGAATTTCGTAATTTTATGAGTTGTCAAGACCACACAGTAGACTGGTCTCACAATTGGCAAATTTCCGAATTCTTCATTTTCAGAGCCTCCTGTCCCGCCTGGGTGTCTAAGAAAAGGGCCGAGATGCAACATGGTGCTAAATGTTTCAATACTTTGAGCCACTATGAAACTCCCAAGTTTTCAAAACATGGTCTTGAATGTGTGGGTAATCATTACTTTCAACGGACTATACGGTCAGTGGTAATAATACCGGGTTTACTCTATTACCGTTACACGGTTTTAGGCTATGAAATGTGTGAACTGTAAGGAGTGTCATGTAGTATGACGCACCCTCCATGACCTTTAACAGGAACGTCATCTTGTTGTTTGAGATCAACTCTCCCTTTCTTTTGTCCTAAATTCCCAGAGCCCTTCCTTTTTCCCGTCACGTGTTACTTGTGAACGTAACAAACTACCTCGCCCTAGTTCCACTTGTATGCTGTATCCCATATTTTTAAGGTGTGGCCAATGTCACCGTCTACAGCCTCTTCATTGGTCATTTTTTAAGATCAGCACATTCCTTAATATTTATTTAATTTGGTGCGTCACAAATTTTAACCAATCAGGGAACTGCATGTGTTCTAATTTCCCTGAGACATTAAAGCTTACAAGTTTTGGTCACACTAACACACTGGTGCAGCAGACCTCAGACGACGAGCACCTGAGTCAATCTGTATATACTTAAATTTTAATAATTCTTTTTTTGTTGCCGGCTGTTAATCGAACGGAATAAAACCGCTAATTATTTTGAATCAGAACTAAAGCTACTTCTCATCTTTTAATTCATATCTCAACTGGTATCGCCGACACCAGGGAGTTGCTAGCAACTCCCTTCCTACACACTCTGCAACATCCCCGTACAAGCCTTCTTATCAACAGGGAGTTGCCATAGAAACTCCCTGGTATCAACGATTGGCCCATTTTCCAACGGCAGTCGTAGCCCCACGTATTGACATAGACACACATGCGATGTCACAAACAGCGTTACCAACGGCGGGTGGCGGAAAACGCTAGATTTAGCTTTCGTCTTTGGGCAACGTCTTAACAAAACGGGAATTTCCAAATGATACCGAAGATAGATACATTATTATTTACATTTTTCATTTTATTGAAGAATATGACACAAAAATATGGTAACCAAATCAATTTCAATTTTTCAATTTTACAGAACTTTATTTCAGTCTTTCATATAGAAAAATATATAATGAATTATTTGTATGTACAGGGTACTAAAGAGACTGAGGAGCGACAACAAGAAGCTCCAGGGAGCTTATGTACGTTGACACCCCTTTACAGAGACTTAAATTAACAAAAAACAATTACCACAAAACACATATATATAACAGAAACAAAGAAACACAAAAAACACACATAAATGGAACAGATAGCAAAGAATTAAAATTATTCAAAGGTAGTTGGTGAAAAAATGATCTTTTAGTCGCTTCTTAAATGAACTTAACAGTTTACACTCTTGAATATCGTTGGGAAACGAGTTCCATAATTTGCGACCATTATACCGAATTCCAAACTGAGAGGATCTAAGTCTGAAAAAAGGTATTGCTATGTGGTTCCGATGTCGACAGGGGTAGAAATATGTGCCAGTGCGCAATTCAAAGTAACTTTTAAATATTGACGGGAGTGAGTCACTTAACCAGTTGAAAATGAAAATACCAGTATAATAACGATTAATATCATAAATATTAAGGATATTGAGATTGGCAAAGAGAGGTTTTGTATATTGCAGATGGACTTCATTACAAATGTGGCACAGAGCTCGCTTGTGAAGAACGAAAAGAGGTTGAATTCTAGAAATATATGTGCTACCCCAAATGACATTACAATAAGTAAAGTACGGAAGGATAAGGGTATTATACAAGGTAACCAGGATTCTGCGAGGTAACAGTCCTCGAAGCCCATTTAAAACTCCAACACCTCGTGAGACTTTCATACATACATGCTGGATGTGATTTTTCCATGTGAGATTCTTATCAATATAAACTCCGAGAAATTTGGTAACATCACAAAAAATAACTCTAAAGGCATATTTTCATCATCCCAAACAGTTCCAATTCTCCCAACCTACTTACTTCTAGCCCCTCCCACGTTTATCTAAAACTCATCTTTATCCAGACACAATCGTTGTTTATTGCTTCATGGCTTGTCCCAGTGACCATACAAGTCCATAATGTGTAATCAAGACACTCTCAGTGCCCATGCTGTGTAATTTAGCTATGATGCATTGTTTGAATGTGATGACAATCAAAGAGCTGAACCAATTGAGAGTTTTGATATATGTATACTGGAACTGTAGTTTGGGGTGACGAATGACTGCCTTTAACGCCACAAAGGTGGACACAGTCTATGTCTGCACTGAGATACTTGGATGGTGAACGGAATACAATAGCAGTAGTCTTCTTTACATTGAGTAATAATTTGTTTGCATAAAACCATGTAAATAATGTAACAACTATCACTGTATTTTTAAAAAGTAATTAAGCCTAGGCTACAATTAGCCTGGCTATATCTATACAAAATGAATGGGAACCCTGCCTTGGGTTAAAGGGGTACTTAATTGAAATTTATCAAGTTCATATTTTTCATGTTTGAAAAGTAGAACATCCTCATATTGAATGACACCTGCTGTTACAACCTATAATGAAAAAAATTACCGATCATGTAGAAACAACCGATATTGTAAAAAAAATACCGGTAATGTAAAAACTATTCTAACGAGGGTATCATATGGTCCTGCCTATAGCTGTGTATGTGTGCGGGAGTATTCAGGTAGGCAGGTAAGCTGACAGGCGGGAGGCGGGCAGGACGGGAAAGCAAATAGAGGCTTTGCAATTGCGTCACGGAACCGCCATTCTGGAGGACATTCATGCCAAATACACGTGGCTTTGTGCCGAACGCACTGCACAGTGTGCACTGTGATATGCACGGTGTGTACAAATTCAACGAGCAAGCGCGTCCCGTATGGTTTACTACGTAGTTACATGTACTCCAACCAGGGGTGGCGCCAGGATTTGCCCGACAGGGGGGCCAAGCTCCCCGACGGGGGGGGGGGCAGCAGTTCAGGGCCCCGACAAGGGCGATGTGTAAGTCCCGGTGGGACGTAAGTTGACAGAATTTGAGGCGCGCGCATCGCGCCGAAATTTTTGGTCTTTTTTAAACAAACACTAAAAAATCTGAAGTTTATTTTTTGAAAGAAATTTGGCTTTTGTAATGACAATTAAAAATTTGGGATATTTATTGAAGAATCTATCTTTGATATGAACAAATTCAAAAACGTTTTACACGCGACAGCTAAAATTCTGTTGGATTATGCATTTAATCGTTTTCAGTTGTCCTACGTACTATCTCAAGACGAAACTTAAATTTTGCCCGAAAAGTTTTTTATCCTTTTTTGAACCAAGATTTTAAAATTAAAAGCTTATTTTATTGCAGAAATTTTGGAATTTAACATAAGAAAATTTGGTTTTTGGTAAGGTTATAATAAAAAATTTGAGTTCCTCATTAAGTGATATGCCTTTCAAGAGCAAAATTAGGTAGAATGTCGGGGTGATTAACAAAGTTGTCTGGTTATTTGTTGTACTGAGTATCCATCAAAACTGGAAAATTTTGCCACTTTCAACAATCTGAAACTTATATTTTGACAGATTCTGGTGTTTTTATGGAAGAATTTGACATTCTTATAAGAAAAATCAAGTAGGGAGTAATCTGTAGTTTTGTACAGCTGGGTTACTGAATATCATCAGGTAGATTAGTGCCCTCGGACCATATTGGTAAATGTTTCGTGGAAAATGTTTGGCTTCCCATATATTTGAATTTCTGACATAGGCCGACGGGAGTGTTTCAGTTTGGGAGGGGACAGAATTGTTTTGTTTTTCTTTTGTCCGAAAAATATAATATTGCCCGAAAAACTACAAGTGGCGCGCACAGATAGGCCTATTTTTGAAAAATTAAGAACCTTCAGAAAGCAGGAAAAGGCATTTCCGCGACCGGGCTGGTAACTAGAAACAAAGCACCGATATAGTCATTATTTTGAGCTTTCTTTCGCAATAAAATTTTCACTTTGTAATACTGCCCCAAAGCGAAGAATAATATGCAAGCATGAATTGTTCTGTTAAGTAATTTTTCCACCAAAACACTATCTAAGCGGAGCGCCACCCATCAGTTGGCGCGGAACGTAAAGAAAATTGTTAAAAAAAAACTAACACCACAGACACCCGAAAATGGCATTTCCCAGACTTTAGCAGTCTTTATTTTGAGCTTTCCTTTGAAATAGAAATTTCACTTTAACAGAAAAAAAACATCTTGGTAAGTGATCAGAAAACTACCGGATAAAAGGTACGGTACTGCTACAACTAGATGTAATGGACTTGTCTCTTTTCGGGGGGAAACTATATGCAAAAACATACTGTTTTTTTTTACTGTACCAGAATTCTTTGTTATATTCAATTGCAATATCCACTAAAAAGATGAAAGTTTCTTCGTGGCTGCCCGAACTCCAGACAAAATGATCTTACTTCCAACGTATTTGAAAAAATGTCACGTTACAAGGTGGTTTGAAATGAATTTTCAGTCAGACTTAAGGGGAGACATATTCAAGCCACTGTTTATCGTTATATGTGTAGCCCAAAATGGCCTGGCCGATTTTCGTTACCGTTTCTAGAATTCGGTTGTCGGGACAGGCCAGATGGCAGACCATTGGGCAATGCATGTCGAACGGACCTTTGCCAGAGGGTCGGGGGGATTTTAGAAAAAGACCATTGGGAAATGCCTGCGCATGAAAAACCACTTGTCCGTTTTTGTAAGAAAAATTTGAACTTGTCAGTTTCCTTGAAGAATTTGTTCTTCTAGTAAGCAAAATCAAGAAGATCGCCGGGGGTGACTGAAGTTATCAGGCCCACATTTTTTATCGTGGGCCTGTGTATGAAAGATCCCCGATGAAATTGGATTTCACTCAACAACAGGGGGGAAGTCTTCCCCAACGGGGGCATGACCTTGCGCCCACGGATTGAAGATGGGAGAAGGGATATCAGAACTAGTAAGAAGTGATTAAAACCGATGAAAGGCCAGGTCACACTACAACGATATCGGATCGGATTTCGCTCCGATTTTGTAAGGGTTAATTAATATCTCCTTCATCTTTGGTCGGAGTGAAACAAAAATTTGCCAACCAGTGTAGACTACGAAATTCCAAGTAACTTATACCAATTATTCCGTGACGCCACATCCACAGACAACTTTTATCGGATACGCGTAGTTCGATAAAAGCTATTTGACAATGAGACGTTACGAAGTAAGTAGTATGTATTTGACTTCCGTATTCCGCTCATACCGATCGTATATTTACACAGGATTGCAAATTTTTGGTTCTTTCCGAAAATGGATGGAGGAGATTTTAACTAAAACTGACAGAAATCGGATAGTAATCCGATCCGATATCGCTGCAGTGTGTACTGGGCTTAAAATCGATGCATCAAAAATAGGGTTACAAACGAAAAACAAAAAATCATGAAGAAAAAAAAAGTTCCCAATCATCCATCCTTTAAGTTCTTCATTAGGCCTTCCGCAAAATATGCCGCCCATCCCCGACGGGGGATGAGATAGGACAATTAAGGTACATATGTAATGAGGTATAACAGAGCTAAGAATAAGTGATCGAAATTCGATTCCCAATATGCTTTAAAATAGCACTGCAAAACAAAAATGTGTTCATTCAAGATCACCCATCTGGTAACTTCAGTCCTTTTAGGTTTTTTAATTAACTGATTAATTAAAATTAATTTAAATTAATTAATCAATTAAGTTATTAATTGATTAATCAATTAATTATTTTTTTTTATTTTTAGGCCTCCCCGACGAAATCGCCGACCTTCCCCCACGGGGAGGCCAGTGTTCCCCGACGGGGGGGGGGGGCATCTGTTGCCCATCTGTTCTTAGAGTGTATACTTGACTTTGCTGTGCCTGAGTGTAGCTGTAATCAGATTTTGTCCTTGCCCACCCCCACCCCAACAATTAGGTCAGTTAGGAGTTGGGTTAACCGAACAATAAACAATATACATGTCATGAGAATATATTTGTCATCCAGAGATACTCTAAAACATCACAGCTGCCGGGAGCTTTGCCCCTGGACCCTCACCCTTAAGCGGTTTGGGTTCAGCTTCGCGCTGCACCCGTTAATATTTGCCCTCAACATTATTCTTTTCATAATCAACATTGCGTTAATGGCAATTGGGGCCAAACAAGGAGTGTGGTAGGTGACTTTGGTTAACTTTCAGTTTGAATGCATGCTAATTGAGTATGATATTTGATAGCGTCTTACCTGGCCACTCATATACTGTGAAATCTGTCCGAGTAGACCAGTTAGCTGCTTCTCAGACATTAATTTCTTAAGGTTTCTACTGGCATGCATTTTCTCGAGCGACAAGAGAGAATTCATAAACCCAGTCATGAACCACGTATAGGCCATTGGCGTAGCAAGAGTGAGGCCAAGAGCCATGCCCCCAATCGAATTCTAAAAAATCTGGTTAGGGAAATTCCCCCACTTTCCCCCTCCCGGTAGTTCCACCATTGCTAGAGCGTCAAGATAGAATTCATAAACCAAGTCATCAAACACGTATATGCCATTGGCGTAGCTAGAGGGAAGCAAGGGGGACATCGAATTCTAAGGAAATATTTTGTAATGGTACAGAAAGAATGACATGAAATGACACTAATGATGCAATGGATATTAGCACCAAATTAGCATACATCTTAGGGTACTTTTTTATTCAAAAATATTCCCCGGACGGCGATCAGGCCCTGTAGTTGGCCACCCCCCCCCCCCCCCGCCGTGCAGGAAAAAGCCCACGGTGAAGGCTACCCTCAGGCACAACGTAGTCAATTATATACACCAATAAATTCACACAGGGTACATCCGCACAAACGCATGTACACACGCACCAACCCACGAACCTTTTTGCTTTCCCACCCTGCACGCATGCCGCATGTCAGCTTACTTGTCTACCTACATAAACTCGCATACATACAAACCTATAGGAAGGATCATATAAAACCCTCGATAGAACAGTTTTTACATTATCGGTATTTTTTATTTTTACATTGTTACATTGTCGGTGGTAACATCTGTAGTATACTACTGTCGGTGCACAATCTGGCTATATAGTCTTCATATGTTTAACTCAATTAATCATGCAGTCCGTAAGCCATTGATAAGAAAATATTGCAACAAAACAAAAAAAAAACTGTTTTGTCATTCTCTCCAAATATTTTTTCATCCTACAGTCCTACAAGTGTTATCTTCTCATAACGAACGTGTATTCATCACTGGATGGTGAGGAGGTAGTAGATTGCTCTCTTGTGCGAGGAATTGTGGGTAATGTATCGTTGATATTTCGTCTTGGTGTGGCTCCCTGAAATCCAGTTCTTTCGTCTTGCCTAAAGTGTCTTTGCTTTAAGTTGTTGACTTCTTCCATTACTAATTTTTGCAATTAATGAAAAAAGTATTAATATAATCAAATCAGATTAGCAAGGTGGAACTCGACTTTCTAGTTTCATTATCATTTTAAAAATTGATTCCAGTACACTTAAAGCCTACTTTACTTTAATTAAACCCTAGTTTTATAGCGAAGTGGCACCTGGAAACAAAAATGAGTCAAAAAATGTCTGAATTGGTTTGCGTGTGAGTAATTACTACCTTTTGACTAATTTTTGATAATATTTCCCTAAATGTGCCATATCGGACTAGGAATTATTAGTCACAAATAAGGCAACTAGCTCGGGTGAAAATTAGTCTATTGACTATTTTTTCCCTTTTTTATTGAGGTGACTTACCATCAGACAGTAACTTATTCAGTTCGTTTGCTCAGACAAGTGAGATGCTAGAGAAGGAGATACTATATACAACGAACAAATTTTTCCAGACAATATGTACTTGAAACAGAATATATCTTTTGAGGCGCCACTATTTGATTGACAGGTCCTTT